>VZSZ01008847.1:0-104875 GCA_013398815.1 Ibidorhyncha struthersii
CCGGGGCTCCGCACGCTGCCCCGCTCACCGCCTGCCGCCCTGCTTCGGGGCCGGCCTCTCGCTCCGTTGCTACATCCCGTTTATACTCGCTCCTCACACCAATACAGGCTTGGGCGGGGAATGGGTTGAGGCAGCCCTGAGGAGAAGGACCTGAGGGCCTTGGTGGATGAGAAGCTCAACAAAAGCCCGCAAAGTGCACTCGCAGCCCAGGAAGCCACCCGCGTTCCGGGCTGCATCAGAAGCAGCGTGGCCAGCAGGGCGAGGGAGGGGATTCTGCCCCTCTACTCCGCTCTGGTGAGACCCCACCTGGAGTACTGCGCCCAGCTCCGGGGCCCCCAACATAAGAAGGCCCTGGACCTGTTGGAGCAGGTCCAGAGGAGGGCCACAAAGGTGATCAGAGGGCTGGAGTACCTCTCCTCTGAAGACGGGCTGAGAGAGTTGAGGTTGTTCAGCCTGGAGAAGAGAAGGCTCCAGGGAGACCTTATTGCAGCCTTCCAGCACCTAAAGGGGCGCTACAGGAAAGATGGGGAGGGACTCTAAGAGGGAGTGTAGTGATAGGACGAGAGCTAATGGTTTTAAATGGAAAGAGAGTACATTTAGGTTAGATATTAGGAGGAAATTCTTTACAGTGAGGGTGGTGAGGCTCTGGAACAGGTTGTCCAGAGAAGCTGTGGACGTTCCATCCCTGGATGTGTTCAAGGCCAGGCTGGATGGGGCCTTGGGCAACCTGGTCTAGTGGGAGGTGTCCCTGCCTATGGCAGGGGGGTTGGATCTTCACGGTGCCTTCCAACCCAACCTATTCTATGATTTTCCAGTACCCATGGGAGCTAAGCTCCTGTCAGCCCCTCTCACCTGTTAGGCCTTGGCTGCTACCTCATCCTCTCCAGCTGTGATCATGTCATCTTGCTCCATTTAGGCAGGCGGCCCGGGTTATCTGCCCTGACTCACAGTATTTGCTTGTCACCCACCTCACGTAAGGCTCTCCCTTTGTGGCCTCTCAAGCAGGTACGCACGCACCTTAATATTTAAGGCCACTCACAGCTGGTCTGCTCCTGCGAGACGCAGACTGTGGCTCTCTGCCAAGTGAAAGCAAGCCTGATGGCCCTCGCAAAGATTTTTCCAATGGGCAATTTTGCTGCCCTAGTGAACTCTGTAAATATCAGCAGGGCTGACGCATTGTTCCCCATCCAAACCCCGTTAAGCTCTTGTTTGCCCCAGTGATTACAACAATGTGACAACAGTGAGGTGCTAGCGTGCTGTGGCTGCTGTTTACTCTGCTGACCGGTGTCATTGCATTGTTTCCTTGGGCTTCCCCGTTTTGTGTAGTGTATCCGCTTTGCCCGGCAGGCAGCAAGCTCACAGCACCGCCTCTTTGTTCTCGGTGTGTGGCATAAGTAGCCCGACAGGATCCTGCCTCTTCTCTCCTGGCAGAACAGAAATAAATATAATAGGGATAAGGCAATCTAATAGCAACAATAATGTGATCATCTTTAAATCCTCATTTCCAAGATACCAAAATCAAATCAGGCAAGCCAGTCCTAAAATGAGGGGTGGACAGAGGTCCCTCACCTTTCTGAGGAGCAGCATTCCTCACTTTCATGGTTTCCGCTGTCCTGGCAAGAGGAAGAACAGCAAACTCATGCAGCTCAAGGCCCCAGTCTTCATTCCTGAGGGCAGCAAAAACCACTTTGGCCTTTGTACTGAGGCAGGTGTACAATGGCCACCTTACTCTGTTCCTACGAGATGCCTCTCAATCATCTTTCTGTGCCTGAAGGGTGATGCCTTACTATGCCACCAGACTTTGAAGAAAAGGTTTTTAAAGGTCCTCTTCTATGCTGTGCTTTACTTGTTGCATGCACTTGGTTTTAGTTCTTGCATTCAGAGCCCCATGCAGTTCAAACCTTTCCCTGCAGCTCCCATTCCCTTCCTCTGTTGCCCTGCTGCACATCCTTCTCCCTTTTCGCAGCAGTGGTGCTCAGCAGCCTTCCCACTAGCCTGTATGTTATCCTGCAGACATCTCGCATTGTTGGCAGGATGAGCATGTGGTTGTGTAATGGGCAAACACAGGCCACATAACAAGTCCTCCTTCATGCATCTTGGACAGCGTGAGACAGGAGGGACCGTGGGAGAGGGCTGCACCTGGAGAGCAGGTGCCACTCGCTGAGCACCACACACGTTGCACGCAGCACCCTGGGCTGCATGCCCTCCTCCGTGCCACCGGCAGGTAACAGCAGGCTCCTCAGCTGCAGCTGGCATGCGGGCTCGGCCAGGGAGAGGTGGTTGAAATGCAGGTGCTGAAGCAGAACAGAGATGATAAGGTGGAAGTAAAATGACTCACTTTGCACAGGGACTTTTGTAGGCCTGGTCACGCCACCCCTGTTTCTGCAGCTATCCACAGCAATACCAGGCTGCAAACTGTCTAATAAACCTGACTTTGCTCAGGTTCCGCTCTCTTACCAAAAGAGTTGTAAGGTCAGTTGTTAGCATCTAAGACGAGGACAAATTTTGCAACAGAATTATTTGGGGCAGTATCTGAAAACTCATTTACAGCCAGTCTTGGGGATTGCATGTCTTTCTGGAAATCGGTCACACTCCAGCATCTTTTTTTCAGGCAGAATTAACCTTCAGTAAAAACACTCCTATTCTCAAACAGAATATTGAAAGCACTTCTTCTTTCCCTCTTTCTCTCTGTAATAGGCTTTGTCTTGAATTTGAACATCTGGCCAGGCTTACGCCCGTACTCTGTAAGCCAGAACGCTTACCCATCAAGACGCAAGGCTCTGTGGGGCAGGTGAAGTAGTGTCTGTCTCTTCTTCTATTCAGTCTTCCTCTTCTGTGCGCTGACAGAGTATCCAAGCCCGCAGGTACTGAGCACGTAGCTTGTTTCTGATCCTTACAAAAAGCGCCCTACTTTGAGGAAGGAAGCCTGGGCTCAAAATATTCCCCCTGAGGATTAGTGCAAAGGCTGCTCCTTAAAGAAAATGGGTTTAAAATAAAAAGTGATTACAAGGTGCAGTGCAAATGGATTGTGCGTGTGCCAGCAGCTCCGGTGCCTGAATGAATTTGTGTCAATGGCTTTGAGAATGGGATACATGTTAGCAAGGGCAGTGTGGAGGTATATATGCATCAGTGGTTGCATGTAGAACTGGTTATGCTTCAGTGCCACTCGGATATGAATCAGTGAGCCTGTAGAAAAGCATTAAGTCTATACCACTGCATTTGCTGAGAACGGGGGATAGGTTTTAAAAGAGATCTTGCAAAGAGCCTGAATTTTATTAGAAAGTCTGAAGTGAATCATGCTCTTCTGAGGGCTTGCAACAGAGACTTGGCAACAGAGGAGAAACAGATCTTGCAGAGATGTTGCAGCTGAGCTGTGCACAGATGGTAAACTAAAAGCCCAAGTATAAACAGCATCTTTTACAACATACACAGTAGGCTGGATTCTCAGCTAGTGATTAGACAAAAGTGCCTGTAAGAAAACATGCAGGCTGGAGAAACCCACCATTATGTGGTGTGTAAGGCCGAAGACCGAATACCATTTCAAAGGCAGCCAGGGACCAGCCAACAAGTAATTCAGCCAAGCAGTCTGTTTTTGCCTTGGGCCATCTTCATTTCAAACACAACAATCATTCCCTGTCAAATGAATACTTTCTTTTTAGAAGGAATTAATCTCTTTACCCAATCAAGTCATGGCCTATTCTGTGGATAAACACGGGAAGTCTGCACACAAGTGCAAGTCCCCAGGATGCAGCCCCGTACAGCTCCTGATTCATTTGTACGCAAGGTCTGTCTCCTTCAGGCACAGGGGAATACTAATGCCCTGCACAGAGCTGCTGTGCTGCGCCTTTACGGCCGTTTGCAGCCTTGCTCTGGGTTGCGAGAAGCTGCACAGTCCCCAGAGCCCCACTGCTTTGCAATGAAAAACACAGGTACTGCGTGGCTGGCTACTGATTCTGGCTGGCTGCTAATGATGGAGGGGGCTACAGCCCCCTCATTCTCTGTTGGTAAACCCATGCCTGGCTGGGTAGGAGCCATTCTGGAACAGTGCAAGCAAGCAAGCAATTTCCCACCATTTTATGTACAGGCAGTGCTTCGCGTCCCTCTGTGAAGCAGGGACAGAAGGTGTTCGGGCTGTTCTGCAGCAAGCTGCAGAGTGGAAGAGACCAAGCTGCTTTTCTCTAGTCTCAGAGATTCTCTGAGAAGCAGGGGCCTGAGGCTCAGCTGGCACAGGTTGCTGCCCAGTGTTACACAGAAGCAGGAAGTTAGTCCTTGGCATCAGGGAGAAGGAGGAGGAAGACACACGTGGATTTATAATGTTCGCGTATTTCTTTCTTTTAAAATGTCTTTCAATTGGCCACACATTACTGTGACTCTAAAAGGGGAAGGATTTCTGTGCTGACAGGGCCAAAACACTGAGGCGTTCAGGTGACAGAGTGATGAGTGCTGGAATTATCAATACGAAATGCCTGACTTCGAAAAAGGTGTTCTTTCAAAATTGCTTTGATAAGGAGAAAAGACTTCAAAAATTGAGAAAAAAATGCTGTATTTCTTCTGTTTATGTTTCAACCTAAAAAAAAACAAAACAAAACACATGATCAAACAACTTACAGTTCACAATTAGTGCCTGTTTAATAACACAGTGTAAAACAGAATGCAAAGCATGATTTAAAATTGCAGGTTTTGTAACGTCTAATTTGACAGAAGTGCTTTCATGGCACTGTAAGTGGAATCCTCTTTTATTTGCCCAAAGCTGTGATTTACTAGCAGATTAATCATATACAAAGAATAATGGTTACAGTGAAAAGCAATAAAAGTGCAGTGGTTGCCAGGGCTTGTGGGGCAAGGGGAGACTATTTTAAGTTACGTTAGGGGAAAAAATGTTTATCAAAAGGTATGCTTTTAAAGTAGTCTGGGTCTTTTTCAGGACTAATTATTTTTACGAATTTTAAGTCTTATGATTTCGAAGTGAAGTCAGCTTTAGTAAACTGAATTAATTTTCCTGATGACCAGTTGCCCTCCCCTGGTTGAAGTGAGAAATGCAGGCAAGTGAAATTTTCCAGCAGAAGTTAGACTTCGACAAGCCAAAGGGAAACTGTTCTGCCAGAGGCACCACGTAACTGGGAAGCAGATTCCTCTGTAGCTTGGTTATTTTGCACCCTGGTAGGGGTCCCTCACAGCTGACTTACAGAGATGACTGCACTCCCAAACTAAGTATTTTGCAAGAAAAGCTTGCCTGCCCCCACCCCCCACCCCTGCCCCGATGTGCGCCAGAAAATACAGCACACAGGGACTAACTTTGGCACTTCTGAACTCTGAAGCTTTTGTGATGCATTGATCATTAGCAAGTATGGGAGCATGTGTCCCCATGAGCTGGATGTCCATCTGACCTTTGGAATGGGAAATTTGCTGCAACAAATCATCAAGATTTACCATCCTGTGCTTTCCAGAATTTCTCCCCTTTTTTAAATCCTCATAGAAACATAGCTCAAAAGGTCTTCCACAAAGTGTGAGCAGGTCACAGACATCTCTGGATTGAGAGGAGACCATGACTGTTGCCACGGGCTTGTTCATTTGAGGCAGATAAGACAGAAAATGCCAAACGAGTTTCAAAAAAGCATCCCTGTCACTAAGGAGCTCTTGCTTGTGCTGCTGAGCTCTGTTCAGTACCCGGGCATGCCTGGCCTCACAACATGCATAGTGTCACTTTGTGGAACTTGGTGGAGCTAGGACTTAACCCAATTTTACAGTCTTCTATGTGCCTTTTGCAGTCATCTTTGGCAGCCAGAAACTAATTCCAAAGAGGTAGCATTCAGGCTCAGTCCTTTTAAACACATGTAGATACAGATGCACGCCTGAAGACCTTGACCTTATTCCTGAAGCTTCCATACTAGACACCAGAATCTTTCTTACTCCTCACACAGAAGCATTCTGCTTCTTCCAGTGTGCTCTCTCTGAGACCTTGGAGATATAAAGCATCTTGTTTGTGCCTTTTGCAGGAGACACCTTAGCTTGAATCAAAACCCCCTGAATATCCACCATTCCTCCAGGAACCAAGTGGCGTCTTGTTTCTAAAGGCATCCTACAATGGGTTCCACTTACAACCTTGTTCCGATCTAGTACTTAGAGATTGAAGTGATATTCTGGATTTCATGTCCAGCTTTGCATTGGGAGGTTATGAAATGCCAAAGCACCATGAGATTACTCCCACAAGATTAGACCTATTTTGCATAATATCTTTCCTTAACAGTATTTCTGAGGTTAGGCTGCCTGGATGAGTATATGCATTTTTCTGCATGGTAAGAAGAAGGAGCCAGCACAGATAAAATGACTACTTTGCTCCTACGATCATAACTCGAATGTGAAGTTGCATGGATCTGCCCTTGTCTTTCAAAAAGGAAGAACAGAATTGGCTCCACAGAAACATGGGCACATCTGGGCAGATCTCATATGTGATTCACTCCTGGCACCCATGTTGACCTGGACCACCTCTGCCTGTGGTACAAGGCTGAATAAGTGTGTTTAAACACTTGTGTGTTTCTTGACAGTTCTTCTAACTGTCTGCTACCTTGGATTGAGAGGAGTGAACATTACCCAGCAGTGGGGAGAACTTCCCTGTTGATCTGCATTGCGGGTGTGCCAGGCAATGCTGCTTAGGCAGGATTAATGTCACAACCCACAGCCCCGGAGACTGGTGAGAAGTCACCCCTTTCAGTCCAGTTATCATAAACACTTTAGAAAAACCCAAGGAAGGAGAACCCAATTCAAGGTCTGCCAAAGTAAATGAAAGCGCTCAGGAGCTGGCACTGGCAGGCTGGATATTTTCTCAGGGAAATGTGTGCAACACTGGTACAATTTATGTGAAGGAGCAAGGCAACTGGAACAAATAATCCTATGACACTAATACTTCTTACATAAGCTCAGATCCACAGAAGTGTTTTGAGACTTAATTCCCTTCAATTTCATTTATGAAGGCATCCAAGTACCTCCTTGCTATGTCGAGCTGATTTTAAATCTTGCATCGAAAGAAATCTCTTTTCCACCTTTGCCTGCTTGCTCTTTCTCACCCAGAGGCATGTTTCAATGCCCACATGGGTAGTGAGGTGTCCAAATGCGTCTTTGCATCACCTATTTATGTATGTAAAGCTGCAGTGAACCGCATGTAGGAAATAAATCCTTGAGGTCTGCTGCTGATTTGCAACTGGTCATGTGCCTTTCTTCCACTTGGTGTCTCTCTTTAGTCTCAGATCTAGGGCCGGATCTCCAGTAGTGCTCTTCTAGGGACAATTTTTTGTTATTTGCTACATAGAAATAACCCAAAGGTGCAGTGGGGCACCACGACTCCATAGCAATTAGCAAGGCAGAGAACTCACAAAATGTGAGACTCCCTTCCCCTCCCCTCCCCTCCCAGCTGTATAGCTTTGCTGTATGCTGCCCATCAGTTTTAAATGTGTTTAGGAAATTCAAATATTTAATTTTGGTTGCTGGTTTGGGGTTGGGGTTTTTTGGGTTTTTTTTCATGAAAGTAACATATGCATTGTCCAGCTTGGTCTAATTCATGACACAGGGAGATAGGGCTGGTTTGACTCACCCTCTAACGAGTGCTAGAGAAGTTTACAGGCATACAAGTGAAACACAAAGTGTTGCTTCTCAAAATAGCATTTTTTAAAGGGATAATTTCAAAATAACATCAAATAAAAGAACAGTCTTTGCCCTTGTGCACAAACAGAGAAGATGAGGGAGAATTTAAAAAAAAACTTGTGCAATACTTCTAATCCTTCTTCTTATTGTAGTGGGGAAAAACTGCTGTTTTTTTTTCAGGGGGGGGTGGGGGGGNATGGTACATAAGACTGACTTGACAGGGAAATCCATAAGCTTGGCTTCTTTTTTGATTTCTGTATAGTGCAAGCCAGTTTTTCAATGACAAAAGCTACACTGAAACTCTCTGCTTTGAAAAACTTCAGATATTTGCTGCTATACATGGAAAACACTGTGGCTTACAGCATAAATGCCTTAATGTGCTTGATTCACTCCTGTTTCTGGGCCTTTTCTGTTTTGCCAGTTCCTCTGAGATTAAATCTCTGAGAGAAAGTAGTCCAAATCTAATGTGTTTGGCAGTCCCCTCAAATAAAAGCTCCTTTCTCCAAAGACCTCTTGGTGTCTTGCTTAATTCTGATCTGGAGACCTAGAGACTAGGCTCTCAGCTAGTATAAATGAGGGAAGTATACCACATAACAGCAGCTGAGGATCTGGAAAATAGTATCTACCAATAACTTCTTACTTCATGTGGGTTCTACCCAAATAATTCACTAGCCCTCCTGTGGGAGAACAAAGCACTGTATATTTCCTTTTACGAGCTGTTTTGCACATAAATGCTCTTTGCAGTCCTAGTACATCTCCACTGAAACCAGTGAGAGCAAGTTTGCAAAATCTGTGTGCAGCTTATTTTTAAATCCTTTCAAAATCACAGAGGAATGTTCATCAGATTGCAGATCCCCAACGCAAAATAACTGCAAAGTGTGCCAGCGTTTTCTTAGAGCAGATGCTGAGATAACTTTTCATCCTTTCGCTGTGCCTGCGCGGGACGAGCGGGACATGCTGGACTTTCACGGCCTTTGGACGAGCATGGACATGCCACCTAGCGGCTGCTCATCCCAATAGCTTGGACAATCTTACCCAAATTCTTAACAGGGTCCTCATTTCTCTCTGGAAAGTGGAAAGTTAAGCACTGCAGAGTCTTATCCAAAAATCTTAAGTTGTCCATCTGATCTATACAGCACCAGGCTGGAATGTCTCTATATCAGGTGCCGTCTGGTTAGCAGGATTAGCCACAACCAGCGTTTCTAATAGTTGATCGATTGAGGGTTTGTCCGGTGTCACTTGCACTGGCCCAAGAAAAGGGGCTTCTGCCACTTGCCGTGGGTGAAGGTTTCCCTCTCCCCAAGCTTTTCTTCCTCTTCCAGTTGCAAGATTACACACACACACACACCCCCCTTCCCCACCATGCCCCACTCCTACCACTTTGGGCTGCGCTCAGCAGCTCGTCTCAGTCCCTGGTGCAGGGGTGCTGCGGGGGTGGCAGCACTGCAGAGGAGACTCCAGAGCAGCTATAAACAATTCTTTAAGTGTCCTCCTCATGCCAAAAACTGACTAAGGCTGCTATGAAAGGGATGTTAGATGTGGGAAAGCAATTTGCAACCCTCAGGATCCTGCTTGCCACCAGCAGAGTTTCCCCAGCGAGAAGAAGGCAGAGAGGCATACTCCACGCTGTCTCTAGACACCCTCCACCGAGCCGGCACTGAGCGATCCCATACATCAGGCCAATATCAAATGCAGCCGCAGAGGAGGCTTTCCCTTATCTTTCAGGACAATTACCAAGCTATACATCACTTGAGCAGTCTGGGAACTATGGGAGATTGTGGTTTCTGGTAAAACGGGAAAATCTTTTCATGGTTAGCACTGGCAATGAAATTTGTATCCCACCTCCATCTGGGCTGAGCCACGGGTGATAGTTCTCTGAGAGATGAGCTTCTCTCAATGTCAAAGGGCAAATAAATAAATAACTATGTGCGAATGTGCATTTCGAGGAAAAATCATGCTTTTTTCCCTTTTCCCCTCCTGCCCCTCGTTTTGCCTTGGAGAAGTTACGGGTTTCCTCAGGTCCTCAGAGAGGTTGAAAACTGTCCAAAATGTGCTTCAGGAAAGTGATCGCTCAGAGTGAATCAGTTTCCAGGGTCTGCTCACCATCTGTGCGCCTTTAGGAGATTGTCACACTTTCGGCTGGCTTCATCCATCTCTCTAATTCCTTGGTTACAGTCAAAACAGTTTTAAAAGGGTTCAGTTCCCACAGTGGGAAAGTAACTGGGACGCCGCCTGCTAGCATCACTTCACCCAAGAGCAGCTGATGGCTCATGGAAAACTTTGAAAAGCAAGTTTCTCTTCTGAGTCAGTTCTGCTGAGGTAGCTTCCACTCGAAGAATTTCTTTGCTCCGTTCTGCTTCTGTATTTGTAAGGCCATTTGTATGAGAAGGGGATCCTGCTTTCCTGGAAGGATGCACTGCTTCTGGTGAAGTCACAAGCATCTGTGGCATTGGTTCACCCACCCTGAACAATCTGGACTGGTTGATTTTCAGGCAGAAGGAGTCTGATATGATGAGCCATGGCTTTCTGGTCTGGCATGTTTTGAATTATTATTCCGCCTCTGTTACATTTTTCACAGAAGTGCCCCAAGCCACTGACAGACTCTGTTTAGCAATAAAGAAATAATTGTCTCCGCAGCAGCTAATGGGATGCCAACAAAGATGCTATGTGGTTGAGTCATCTTCATGTTGCAATAGTGCTGCCCAGCTAGCCATCCTACGAGATTTAACAGGCCCAGACTTTTCAGCTGGGATAATTCATCTCTTGCAGTCTCTCTCAATAAGCTTCAGCAACTAGAAGGGTGAAAAAAGAGCCCCTTTCATTGCAGAAGACAACTGATGGTCTCACCACCTAAGGTGCTGACTGTCCCAACATGTATCTTCATTAAATGTGGCAGTCACTGAGGAGGCTTGGGAAAAAAACAGTTCTTTCATTGTCTGAGAGCTCGGAGAATGATCCCATAGCACCCAGCCATCTGTCGCAGACAGCTCAGACTGTTGACCAATAGCTGGATTTCTAGTGGCAGCCAAAAGAGCCCTGGTAAGTCCAGCTCAGCTGCCACTGTTTCACAGTCTCTCACAAAGTTTGGTCTGTGTTGGAGACTGGATGGATGATGCTTGAGGCTTGATTTTGAACACTTGTGTCACGTTACTGGAAATCTCTGCATTTCTTCAGGCGTCAGCATGCTGGTCTTGGGCACTGAGGCAATTTTGGCACTCTACCACAGATATCATAAGGTATGGATTCAACCATCCCACATGCCATTGGGTGGGATTAGAGATACAGAGAGAAAGGGAGAGTATTCTGTTGTGGGTAAATGTCTTTTGCTTCTCTGAGGTGCTCTAGAAAGCTTTAGAGGACAAAAGGCTGCTGGTTTCCCCGGTCCTCCTTGGAGGAATAAAAATGAATGCTGCCCTGCTGGCTTGTTTGTTTTCCTTCAGAGAGCTTATGGATCTGCCAGGGTAGAGGGGGACTTGGAAATTGATAACCTTTATGGTTTTAGGTTCTGTTGTCAGTCAACAGAAAGCTAGAGACAGTAAAGCCCAAAAGCACCAGCAGAGATTCAGAAATTGTCTGGAAGTGCAGTGGAGAGTTTTGGTCACTTGCAAGATTTGGACAAGGGAAGCATATGGGGGATGCAGCAGCTGTTTGGCTTCCAGGAGCTGCTCTCCTCTGAACATGGAGACATTAAGAGCTAGTCTTATTCATGACTTCAGTTCTGGCTATTTTTTTCACATTCAGCACAATGTGAAATGTCCAGACTATAGTTTTGAGTGCCAGCCCAGTGTTTCCAGAGCCCAAGCATGGGAATCTGGGCTGGATGCAAACCATGGGCCTTTACATGTTACCACAATCCGTAATAAGACACTTTGGCCATGCATCAACCATCCAGGTGCCACTGAAGGTACAGAGCTGGCTTGTATTGCTGCGTCCTGATTAGTGTAACACAGAAAACGTTGGCCCACATAAAATCAAAGTTTGGCTATTACTGGCAGTAATGGGAAGTACAGCTAGCAGATCAAACAGTTTTCAGAGAGACCCGAGGAAGAGAATACACTGAATGGGTTTCAAGGCGCCAAAATGCGCCAGAAATCAAGGACGCCATCATGAAGAGCCGGGAAAAGGCAGATCCCAAAGTTGTAACAGGAAATACAAGCAAACGGGGAAGGATGCTCAGCTGGCCAGAGGAGCTGGTGAAGAAAGGACAAATGGGTCTGATGATAGCTAGGCTTTTCCAACTTGAGATCTCAAGATAGAAGCTGCAAGGAAAAGGAAAGAGAATGAAGTAAAATTAAAGATGCCAACTGAGTACCTGAAAACAGGTGATGGAATTAAGTCAGAGATTTCTAATGAAATTCAATTTGCAGAAAGCAATCAGGTTCATTGCTGTTGCTGCTGTGAATAAAATTTACTTGTCCCGGTATTTAGAGGTATCTATTCTTTGAATGCACAGCGGCACATGTACCCACTGCGTGCTCTCAGAGCAATGAGCTAAATTCTGTTCTCATTTCCATCAGCAGAAAAAATGAGTTAGTTGACAGAAATCAGTGACTGCTTGGGATCCCAGGTTCTCTAAAGGATCTGGACATCTGCCTCCTGTTTAGGAACCTTTCATTAACATTAATGGGAAGTATGTGTCTAAAGAAGAGTTAGATATCTGAATAATCCTGGGGGATCAAGGTCTGGATTAAAAAGAGAGAGGTAGCAGGAGCCCAAAGTTCACTTTACTATGAATGAACGATTGCACCGTATTACTTGCCTGCTCTCTAGAGGCATACTTGTACCCCCCCTGCTGATGAGCAACACCAGCCCTCTGCTGCTTCCATGTTGTGAGCAGGAGTGGGTGCCTCCACGGCTTTTCTTGCCCTTTCTCATCTTTCCACCTCTCACTGCAACGTGAAAACTCTTTGACCTTGCTCCATTGGAGCGTGTATCTATGCTAGGTCCATCCAAGCAGGGCAGAGTGATGCTGTCTCACATTAAGTTCAGTGAGGCTTTCTGCATCCTGCTGAGGAGCTCAGGAGTGAATTGTCCAGGTTAACTGGGGCTGTCCTCACTCACCTCTCCTGTGGCATCATTTATAGACTGGCTATTTAGATGTGAGATCAAAAAGCAGCTACCAAGCTGTGTCCAGATCTCAAATCCTTATGTCACCTACTAGCAACTGAGGCCACTACCCAGAGTACTGGACACAAGTGAAAGGAAAGGCAGCATGTTATGTCCTGTGGTTGAACACACCATCGTGCTCAAGACAGACTGACTCCTTTATAAGCAGCAGCAGCAGCAGCAGCGGGCACCTGGCTCTTTCTGCTCTAAAAGGGTGACTCCATGACCAGGAGCAGGGAAGGGGCCACTTTCCTGTGGCCTCAGGGGACAGCCTGCTTCATCCTGGCAGAGGTCCAAGTGGACATTTATAGCACAGCTGCCCCCAAGGGATTTATGGCTTGGCTCTGCACTGTGGCAAGCTGCTAAATACTCAGAGTATGGTACAAATTGGTTGGGGGAGAGGCACAAAGCCAGAGCTCCATGAGCAACACGCAGGAGGTCTTGCTGACTTATAATGTGTGTGGCAAAATGATGGCTGAGGAGGCTGCTACCATAAATGTGGGTATCACATGTGTTGCTCTACTAGATGCAGCATCATGTAAACATTAACGCTAGGGCTCTTAAAATGGTATTCTGCAAGCACAGCGTTGTTTCCTCTGCCAAAGAGACCATCTCTCTTCTCCTTTACCAGAAAAAATGAGTACATCCCTCCATTCCTATTTCACTTTGCCCTGCCATGCACTAAGATAGAACAAAAAGAGCGTGAAGAGGGAGAAGAAGCAAAGAAGAAAAAGATGGGTTTGCTCTTCCAGCATTCAAACAGTTTGGACACTGCAGCCTCACTTGGGCCTTGAAGCACACTCTGGACCCTAGCTGAATGCCAGCCACTTTTGGTGTGTTTGCAAATGGCGACGTGTCTGCTGGGCTGAGGAGGGGATGTCAGTGCAGGGCATTAGCCACCTACATTCCTTCCTAAATTCCCTCTGCTGCCCTGAGAATTGGTGTGCCACAGCAACATGAACCCAAAGCCTAGCAGGGCTTGGGTGTGCTTCCAGGCTTTCCAGCACCTCATTTCAATGTGTGCTGAGGGGTTCTGGTGACGGAGGGGAAGGCTCTGGTTAAGATCCCCTTGAGAGCTGAGTGTTACTGCGGGTCATCACTGCTGATGGCTCTTGCCTGTGTGAGAGGAGCGGCTTGGTTTTGATCCAAGCCTTAGACTCTACAGTGCTGAACCCATCACCACATCTGCTTGTAGAGCCACACAGCCCCTCGCTGGCAGGCTCAGTGGAGAGGATAGTGCTGAAATATGGCGCAAAGACTGATGACACAGTGTCTTTTGTGGAGATAAAGGGAGGCTGATCCCTTTCATCACTGCTTAAGCAATTGTTTCAGATGTCTTTGCCTTGCTTTTGTTCTGGTCGGGGTGGAAGCTGGGGGCCCTGGCAGCTGCAGGACAACCTTTGCCAGGAGGTACAGCTGCCTGTGGGGGCACAAGAAGTTCCCACTCCTGGTTCGCTGGAGGGCGACCCCACACCGGGGCATCTCCATCTGCCTTGGCCATATTAGAAACACCCGGTGCACGGGGACATCCCCACTCCTGTCCGTTGGGGTGTCTTGTGAAAAGAAGGGCTCTTCAGAAGGGTTTCTCCTTCTGGCTTAAGAGCAAAATGCAACACAAACCAGCAACACTCACTCCCATCTGACCCCCGCTGTGGTCTTTCTCCTAAGCGGAGGCCCAGCCCCGCTGTTTCCCTGCATGCAGTATGGCAGCCAGGAGCGTGGCTGCAGAACATCAAAGTTAATTAGCATCCAAAAGCAAATAAATCAATCAATACATTCCCAGCCCCCTTAGAAAATCTCATTATTGGGAACCGACCCAGGCAGGGACTCCCAGGAAGAACTACAGAGAAAGAGATTCTCCAAAGCTGTAATTTTTAAGGTTGTACCACTTGGAGAATAATTATAACCAGCAAAACAATGTTCACATCTCACATTAATATAAAGTAATGACTGCATGCCTGTAGCCAGCTAACCACAGAACTGAGAAGAGACTGTCAACTCTTCTGTCCTGCCATAATACAAAGCATCTTGGAAATGCTAACAGCCGCTGCATGCCAGCCTCTTGTCATCCCTCCTTCTTAAAGACACAGACCGTGGGCTGCTTCGGCCTCCAAATGCCGCTTGTACAGGAGATGTCGTCACCGACGAGTTTCCTTTCTGTCTAAACTAAAAATGAAAACTAATATGTTTATAATTTTCAGTGAAGCAGAAATTTAAGATCATTTCAGACATTTGAAAATGCTTTTGTTTCATGAAAATACTGCTTCCAGTTTTGGAAATGTGTCAAATTTCAAAATACTATTTTGACTTCCTTCCTTTCTACATTATATTTGCTATCCTTTTTACGCTAGTTCCAAGTGTGTCTCTAGGATGTGCTTTTGGTGGTGTGCAATGAAATAGTGGAAACAAGAAGAACATACAAATAAATGAAGTGAAATAAGATAACACAAAACAAATCAAGATAATATTTTTGAAACTCCAGCACAATTTCTGTAGCTGGAAAAAAAATCCAATATGAAGTATTTTTCTGTGGGAGTTTCCACCAAAATCAATGCAAATTCAGCACTTTTCTCCAAAGTTATTGGAAAGTCTTTCAAACATCCAACCAAAAATCTTCTGAGATGAGCCTCAACAGGAGAGTCTTCATGGAAATTTAGATCAGGGTTGGACCTTAAATTGAAAGGCATTTGGGTCTAGGGCAGCCAGACCATAAGACATCGAGCAGGGGACTGTGTTTTTAATTCTGTGACAGTGCTTAGCCCTGAGCCATGAAAGAGACAATGAGACAAACACTAAGTACTGGTATATTCACCGTATATAGTGAATATAGTGAGGTTTTTCTCTAGCAAAGTTACAGCAAATGCTCCTCACTTAACGCCAATGCACATCACTTTGTGCTGGTGGTTCAGAGCGGAGGCATACTGGAGCGGGTCAGCCCTGGGGACGGCTGGGCTGCCCTGGCCCCTTACTCTGTGCCGGCTGCTGAGGCTGTCCCACGGGGTTAAAGCCAGGGACTGAGGTCTGAGTCAGAGCCAGCAGATCTTGATGCTGAGCTGAAAAAGAATTAAAAAATTACATTAGTATTATGCTTTTTTCCTTGGCATTCCTGATCTCAGTAATTAGAAGGGGCCAAATATAATTCCAAGCCAGTCCTCAACATCGTATCCGTATTTATGACTCTTTAGTCTGATATTTGCAAAAAAGAAAAAAAAAAAAGAACAGCTTGCAGGGTTAAATAATAAAACAATGAGAGCGAAAATCAGAAATCAGGGAGTGTGAAACCATCTCCCTTTAGACTGAGATAAAAAGTGAATAAAATATGGCAAGAGCATTCTGGAGATCAGGGTCCAGAGAGGACACATTTCTTGCGGGTAACACCTATGAAAGGGATTGTTACAAGATCATCTGCCATCAGATGGAGACTTCTCCAAGTCAGTTTGAGCATGAATGCGGGTATGGTTTAGAGGCACTCCCTGTTCTAGGTAGTGGAGGAGGTTCAAGTTACCATCTTCATCCATCAGATTAATTAGCTGTCTTTAGCCAAAGTGGTCAGGTCACACTATTTTGTCAGCAAATTCTTTTTTTCACCAGCCCTGCCCTGGTTTGTTTTGACTCTCTGGAGACCTTTCAGAGGTGGTGTGGTCTGCTTATGCTTTGGCACCCAGGTTCTTATGCAGGGCTTTGGAAGGTTCCCTTTTGTTGTCCCTCTTGTCTGTTGTGCTTTTAAGGCTATCAGGAAGATTAATAAGACAATTGCTTAGTGGCCGTTGATACTTAGTTTAACTAACAACAAAAGATAAGGAAAAGTCAAAGGGATGTTGAGAGCAGAGATCATGGCAAGACCCATGAAGTCAGCAGAGCCTGCAAAGATTTGTGAAAGATTAGAGCACCTTCACTGTGATTTTAATGAACTGGAGTAAATCTGATGGCAAAATTGTATCAATAGCAGGGGTGCAAGATTTTGCAAATAACGTTCTGCAATACAGCCAAATCAGCAATGATGGACACAGCAGAAAATGAATTCATCCTCAGCCAAGAGTGTGGCATGGGAGCCAGATACAGAGGAGGGAAGAGGAGCCTCTTCTAAGATTACTTGGAAGCCTGAAAGTTTCCTTTCTTCCCCAAAAGATTAAACACTGACTGGACACCATCTTTACCTCCTGGTAAGGAGGAGCTGGGAGATCCTTGTGTGCCTCTTGCTAGCTGGGGACATGAGCCCTGGCCTGAGGGGAGGCCAGCCAGCGTCTTGAACTGCGTGGACGGGAGTGTCCCACTTGGCAGCCACTGAGGACATTCTTTGGCTCATCTGCAGAGCTTAACACCAGAGGCATTTGTGCAGTACTGGAGGGAGAGACTGTAGGACGAGGCAACATCTCACTTCAGTCCCTGCGCACCCTCCAAACAGCTCAAATTTGCCTCATGACCCAGTGCAAAGCTGTCACCACCGGGCACGGGGAGACAACAGCCCACTCCTGTGCTGCTCTGCTGGCACCCCCTGAGAGACTGAGGGGAGGGACCCGAAGGGGAAAAAGTGGCCTGAGAAATTGTACTCTCACTCTGTGTCACTGGGCGGCCACCCCCGGAGGTCTGTCAGCAGCTGACATATTTAGGATAATTGGTACGCTTCTGCAATCCGGTCCAGGGTTAAAAAGCAAAATACAGAAGGTGTCATCAGCTCCTGGCTGGAGCCTCACCTTCTTCGCTGGGGATGATCGCAGTGAAGTAGGGGCTCTGGCCTTAATTCACAGGACAAAGAAGCCAGTTGCTTTGCAGAAAACGGTGGAGTTTCTGGGTGTCCTGTGCCTTCACAGTGCTAGGCAATAGGCAGTGAATCTCATTTATCTTCCAAGAATCTCAGAAAGCCTGGCAACTGCCCCAACACCATCTCGCTCCAACTGAGAACTAAGGAATTTTGCCGCAAGACCCATTCGAAACCCGCTTGAGCTTTCCAAGCCCGCTGCTCCCTTGGGGCAGGGGAGGCGGGGAGAGAGGCTTGTGTTGATTAATATTAGAAGAAACTCCCCTGAAAGAATGATAGATCATGGCTTGGTTACTCCAGAATCTTTTCTTGTTTCTTTCTTTGATGGGAGGAGGGGGAACTGGAAACAAAAGGCCTAGGAAGGGGGGAATGGAGAGAGGGGTGTGTTTTGAAATCTGCTTCCTTTTGGCCACGCTTGAACTTCCAAGAGCCTGGCTTTGACTGACATCCCTAGGAAATGGGAGAGAAAACTCCATGCTGAGCCGGCGTTCTGCCCAGCGGAGGAAGGAGGAGGCATCTGGCTCCAAGGAGCTGAAATAGATGCCTTTAATGTGTCCGTCATCCAGCATCACAGAGGTGCACTTGGATTTTTCAGCTGGAACGCTCTGTTCCTGCAGTCTTCCAGGGCCTCTTCATCCCTCTCCGGGGTCCGGTTAACCGGGCACTGCATCCACACTCACCTGGATGGCTCCAGGTGGGGAGGCGGAGGAAGTCCAGACATGGACCCACCACATGTGTTCACAGCTAGCAGGAAGGGGATGGAGCCACCTTTGCAAAACGTGGCTTTGCCCACCCCTGCAATCCTCTGTGCTGGTGCAGGAGGGGTGGCAGAGAACTGGGACTGTCACCCAGAGCACATCACTCTGGCCAGGAAGGAAGTGTGTTAATAAGGGTATCACCCATACCATTCAGTTGCCCCCCTGCCTACAGCCCCAGGGGGTGAATTCTGGCACATATGTGAGGCATATGACAGAACAGTGCATCACAGGCAAAAATGGGAAAACAGTCCTGAGAAGGGAGATCTGCTGCTCGTGTTGCATGGAGCTGACATGGGAAGGTGGGAAAGGAGTCAGGGAGGGGAAAAGTCTAAGTGTCAGCATTATCTAGAGCTTGCAAACTGCTGGTGAGACTACAGAGGCATTTGCAGGATGGTTGTGCCAGGGTGGACGCTAAGAACAACATTTGGGAGCATTGTAATTCTGGCTGTCTCCAGAGAAGCTGGGGTGATGCCTCCTGGGTGGGCACTCACAGAAAACCTACCTGATGTTTGTGAGTGGGTCCACAGCTTTAAAAGCACCTTTTTGCCTTCTCATACCCCTCACATCCATCACCCTGGACAGATCATTGACATTGTGTTTGCCCTTATGGCCAAGCCAAGTGCTTCTTGCTGTTCTCTGTGTTAGATCTCTTTTGTTGGATACAAGCTAAGGACATGAGCTCTCTCCCAACAACTAGGAGCTTCTAAGAGGCTCTTGCCTCTGGTCTCCAGTTTTCCATGTCCAAGCACATGAATTTCTCAGCAGAAGACTTTCGAGGTTCCCCCCAGCAGAACTCAAAGCCTTCTGCCTTTTACTGCATGTTGAAACATTTAGTTATTTGCATTAGCTTTTGCTAACTCGTTGTTTTTTCTGAAAGGAAGAGAGGAGTTCCCATGTTTCTTTTACCACCGAGTTCTCGTTCCATTATTTAATACTCATCACTAGCATATAGGAGATGGGACAATGGATCTATCTACCCACAAGTTTGATGATGTGCCCATTTCTGCTGGTAGATACTTTCTTAATGCTCCCCCTAAGCATGCCATTAACACAGAACATGGTCAAACCCTACTCGATAAGAAGCGAGGGAAAGTCAAGCAGAGCAGACCTGCTAGGAGAAAAGCAAGGACAGTGCTACTGCAGTGCAGTTTGGGATCTTACTCGCCTTTCTCAAGTCACAGAGGTGTTTTCTTGACATCCTCCTGCCGATGTAGTTTTGCTGAGCTTGTATTTTGTCAAGACAGTCACACAACACATGGTCATGATCATGAGTGGCATCAGGGTGGCTTAAGGAAGACTGTGGTCTCTGTCTGTCACTTGCAACTCAGGCTTTCTTTAGATTAGGGAACTACTGGTGCCAAATTAAAGGAATGAAGGTGGCTAATGGCGCAAGACGTTGATACTAAGTCTCCTTTTGTGCAGACGACCTTCTGAAGTCCCTAACGTGATGGACAAAGTCCTTTGTTGTAGGGTACATTTGCAAGCAGTTGACTGGCATTTGTGCAGCTGTTTTGGATGGGTGCTGGTGTCCCTGGACTGATTGTTTGTCTGTAAGTTCCCCTTTTCTCCTTGGGCTTGCCTTCTAACATTGCGTCTTCCCCAGAGCTGCTAAGGCCAGGCAGCACCAGCAAGGAAGATTTTCCCTTGCTGAGGGGATAAACGGAGTGCAAGCTCAGCTGGCCTCCGGCCGAGAGCCACAGAGAGCAGGGCTGGCCCAGCCGCGCTCCCCCCTCTTGGGGAGCGATGCACGGGCTGGCTGCAGAGCCTTCAGTGAGAGCCGGCCGTGCCATATCCCACGGCCTGTCTCCAGTTTCGCACGCTGCCTGTGATGGATAGCAAGCCTGGGGAAACCCACGAGGCTTTAGCTCCCCATGTTTTAGCTCTCCCAGCACACTGAAATCCTGCCCTCACTGTTGAGAGACAGTAAGCTTGCACGCGTCCAGATGAGGACTCTACAATGATAGATAATACCAATAAACCCCCGAGCTGTTCTGGGGAGGGGAAGGTGATTTATCCCCAGCCGGACGGCTGGGTTGAGCGGAGCGGAGAGCGGAAATCCTACGGGAGCTGCAGGGCACACATCAAAACTGCATGTCACAGCGTCCGCGACACCCGGGGCGCCAGTTCAAAGCCATCATGTGCTGCGGCTGGAGACTTAAGGTGATGCCAAGCTAATGAGCAAACGAAACAATAAATAACCCCAGCGATCATTATGCGTTCCCCCTCCTTGGAGCTCGCCTGCTCTGGCCCTGGTGAGCAAGCGCTTCTCACACCCAATTACTCATGCCGAAGCCCCTCGAACGGAGCCCGGAGCAGGCTCAGCAAACCATTCATCTTTGCAGAGTGGGGCCCTTTCAAGTTTCTCCGTGGCAGCCGCTCTGTTTATTGTTAAGATGAGCACACAGTTTACACGGACTGTTCTTATTTATCTTTGACTTCTACCTTTTAGGTCATTTCTTTGCACGTCCGGCACTTTCCAATGCTGTCTTGACCAAATTTTTATTTATGTCCTAGGCTTTGCTGTCTGAAACTCTCCAGCTCCCAGTGATGGAAAGGTGAGCTGAGCTCCTGACCAGGGCCTTTTTCCAGCAGAACTGGAGTCCCCAAGGCAAATCACTCCTCGGGACGGAGATTTAGGAAGCTGCTGAAGGGAGGGGAGGGGGGGGGGGGGGGGTCAGAATGGGGTGCTTGGGTAAGTGCTAGCAGCTGAGTTTTGCATGACTGTGGGCTGAGGTCGGACATGTGGCCACATTGGGAGAGAGGATGAATGGGTACGTGATGTAGGCACGGTGAAGGTGCATTGGAAATTGCTTGGCCAAGGTGTTTGCTTTGCAGCCTGCTGAGATGCCCGAGGGGAGAACAGGCCCAGGTATCATCCCCAGCAGGCTTTGCATGTTGACCACTGCTGCATGCAGATATAATCTTTCCCAAATTCCAGGTTTTCCTCAACAGTCACCCCAACCACTGCTCCCCTGCCTGTGTGCCAGCCTGTGCCTCGCTGTGCCCATCTGCTTACTGCCACCAACCTTGCTCCTAGCATAGAGCAAGGCACAAATTCTGCTGCTTTTCAGATGAACCTTGTAACAGTGACAAGGAGGGGAGAGTCTTTCCATGCCCTAGAGGTGATATATACAAAGCATGAAAAGCTGGATTTTGATGCTCCTCAGAGCCAGGAAATGGAAATATCTTTTATAATATCATTGTTTATGTTCAAAGACCAACAGGCTAAAACCTCTACTGGGGCAAGCTGTCACCAGACATGCCCCAATTTACAAGAGCTGGAGATCTACCTGGTGTGTGTTCACATGGGAGGAGGGGACGCTAACACACAGGCTAAGGAAGGAGCACTAAGAGAAGAGAAGCTCTCCAGCAAATTAATCACTTGGAAAGACAGGACAGAGTGTGAATTGCATTGCAGTTATCTCACGGACTCGGAGACCTCAAGGCAAGCAGCCAGAGTCAACACGGCAGAGCTGCTGGTACCACCACCTCTGCAGAGGGCTCCGTTGCAGCCCAGGAGAGGCAGCGGCCAGGCAGCAGGAGCCGGAGGGACCGGTGCTGGGCTGACCACAGGCTCTGCACAGGACTCCTGGCCTCCACACGGCTCCTACAGCTCCCTCACCTGTGGCTGCGGGAGGTTGGGGGCAAGCTGGGCTCCCCCCCAGCCTCCCGGAGCTGCCAAGTTGCAGCCACAATGGACAGCAGAGGAGGCAGCCCAGGAGGAGTCACTGCCCTTCACAGCCAGTTCGGTCTTTTTGTTTCAAAGGAACTTTGCCAAAGCAAAAATTAACACATTTAAATTTCCTGCCAGGGGTTAATAACTCCTGCAATGATTAAAACGGAAAGAATTTTTAAAATTGCATATTCCTTTTCACTGTTTGTTGCCTTCTCTGGCCTGGCCAGGAAAAAAACTCAGAAAGGTTTGCTGCTTCTTCCTACTCATGCTCTCTGAATTTTCTTTCAACCTCTGTCACCAATGTCATCACTTATGTTAGCCAGTGCCTCATTTTACCTCAGCTCTTTGACCTGTGAAATAGCTGAAGAGCCTCTGCATCCCATGTGTCAAATCATTATGTGCCAGTGGAGTACTCTGAGCACTTTCCATGGGTGGTACTAAAGAAATGTGATGTCTTCACAGTGTCAAGAATATTTTCTCACCTGTAAGGGTCAGCCTGCAGGTGTTTCAGTCCAGAGCTAGCCCATTACAGAACTGCTCTGAAATATGCAGGGCCAAATTCTGCACTGAATTACACCCCTCCAGCTTGGGGGGAGCCCGTGGGAGCCATGCAGGTTCTTCACAAGGCAGATGGAGAGGGAGCAGGAGCTGGCCCCACTTCTGGTACATGGAAAAGTATCCTAATTGCTGAGGTCCAGTGGTGCAAGAGCAGTCTCCCAACCCAAGCAGTTGCAGCAAGCCCTTGAAGGAAAGGAGAGCAATAGCAGGAGAGGCTGTATCTTTTGAGAGGCTTTGCTGAGCTGGAGAGTTGTCAGGCATAGGTTGCGTTTATGTCTTTCTTCCTTTCCCTTGGGGATCAGAAAGGGTTAAAAAACCCAGTGATATAAGTCTGTGTTCACATTGAATCTACACCTATCATATATATATGGGGTTTTGAGGAAGGGGGGGTGGTTTACACATGTCACTGGCCATAACTCAGACTTTTATTATAATTGTGACCATATGGTTAATGGGACTTAATAAACCACTGTTGACCTGGACTCTGTGCGCACAAATCTCTTGCTCCCTTTCCTTTTTAGCTCGCCTGTCTGGACACACTATGCCAAGCAGCTGCAATTTAGTGACTCTAAAACTCCAGTTTCAGTGGCCAGCAGCTAGTTAGTTTAGAAAGAATAAAACCCCAATAAAGCCACATTGCACCACAGCCCGATGGACACAGGGACCGACTTTCTGAAGGTGATGGGTCAGCTGCTCTGTGCATTGAACAGACATGAGTAGAGTCTGTGTGAAGGCTGGAGCAGGGGACATGGCGGGGACATCAGGCAGGCTCCTGCCCTGAACACCAGAGTCCCTGAGTGAGCTCCAGTGACTGCTGTGGAATTAAATCCATGCTTCTCCTGGTGCAAACAAGAGGAGCGTTTAGCCAAGCATTTCAAAGAACCCCTGCCTTCTGGTTTTGGCAGGCACAAAGCCTTCCACTTAATGGAAATTAGAACTGGGGGGGAAAGCTGTTAAATCCTATCACAAGCTTTCCCCTGGGAACCCAGTGAAGGACTGATCCAGGCCATGTCTTCTTCAACTCCTTGTCTAACCTAGTTTTAAAATGACCTAAACGA
The DNA here is from genome assembly GCA_013398815.1 of Ibidorhyncha struthersii. Taxonomy (NCBI): domain Eukaryota; kingdom Metazoa; phylum Chordata; class Aves; order Charadriiformes; family Charadriidae; genus Ibidorhyncha; species Ibidorhyncha struthersii. Next base: position 23,554 of record VZSZ01008847.1, read on the forward strand.
TGGGCATGTGACCCCAGCCTTGGAAGGACATTTAATTTTGGTCAGTGCCATGCTACCATCTCTCCCATTTTTAATAATGCTGCATTGTCACCCATCTGTCCCTGACCAGCCCACTCAGCCACCTCCGTCCCCAAAGGGGTAATGCAAACCCTCAGCAAGCACAACTGGACATCTGCTCACCGGTATTGGTTACTCGAGCTGCGCTGCTCGTTGGGCTTTTGCCTATAGCCCTTTACAAGACCTCACCATCCAGAAATTTCCCCTTGCTCGGTTTCATTGCATTATTCCCAGGAATGCTGCTGCCGACTGATTTTACAGGTGGGGGCCCAGGAGGAGAAGCTCCTCAGCTTTCCCCAAGAGCTGAACATATGTGCCTTGGAGGAATGAGTAATCTTGAAGCTATAGGTATTGAGGCATGTGGCTGACACATCAGGCTGAGCCAGGGTAGAGGTTTTCGTTCATTCTTTTGATCTTGAGCTGAAACTTAATGTTTTTATTATTTGATTGGTGTTTTTGTGATTGCATACACCTGCCAATAATGATATCCAGGCACACGTGTAGGTGGGGTGCTGCTGAAATTAAACTCTCTTCCTTGCCTAAAATGACTGTGTAAACACCAATTCCAGCTCCTTGTGTCATGTTTAGAAATGAGGGCTCCTGGTACTGTATTACCCTTTCTGAGCCACGTAGAACAGACATGGAGGAAGCCTGCACTGTTCTGCTCTTCTGGGTTTATCCCCCCCCCCTTTTTTTTTTTTTTTTTAAATCGATTTGCCTGCTGCTTGGGAAATGTCATATCTTTGCCACATCGTGTGCTTAGAGCTGTGTTTCTTCTGTCCACAGATAGTTCACGTGGCTTCATTTAGGACCTGATCCAAGGGCTGGTGGTCACAGCTGGAGTCTTTATGCTGTCTTTGATGGATTTTGGAGCAGCCCAAGTAGATTTTGGTACATCTTCAATCATGTTGGGTAGGTATCAACTGTTACCCTTCCCAGAGCTCTGTCTCTCCTGAAATTGGAGGGTTTTTTTCCTAACCAGTGGCAGCCTTGGTACTTGGATAGCCATAGGAAGCATCCGAGGTAGAGGAACAGATAGACTGCACAGTGAGTCAGAAACATAAAAGGATATGTTTAAAATGTAAAAGCCAAAGATCTGCGTGAAGGTTTGGCCTTCACCAGGTGAAATATGAGAGGTGAAATCTTCCATGTCATGGAGAACCTGACCCCAAAATGGAGCCAACCCCAGGACGCAGAGTCACAGAATCATAGAATGGTTTAGGTTGGAAGGGACCTGGAAGATCATCTAGTTCCAGGCCCCCAGCCATAGGCAAGGGGGGCTTGCTCAAAACCTCATCAAGCCTGGCCTTAAACACCTCCAGGGATCTTCTCACCTTCTGCTCCATCCCATTCTTCACACTCAAAATGCTCTTCCCACCCTTCCCACAGCAGCCTCCTCTAGAACCACTCTGCCCATTTCTGCAATGACGACACCCACAAGTACTGCCTGGCTAACAACTGCCAGGTCGAGGGCTGGTTGCCAGAGGTGGATGCAGCCTGAGTGAGCTGGGGGGAAGGTGCAAGTGGCAACACATGACATTGGCTGGAGATCATGGTGGGGCAGTGGTTCCCCCACAGTGTCCTCTCCAGCGAGTCCCCGTGGGTCACACGCTGTGGCTGATATGAAAAAGCAACCTCGGAGAGTGTATGACCTTCTTTGTGTAGGATCTCTCTTTTTCTCTATTCCTGAGCACAAGCAGCCCAGCACAGGGCTGCCCAGGGGTGCAGGCAGAAGCAACCACAGCTCAAAAAGCCTCACCACAAGCAGGAGCCTTGTGGGCAGTGTCAGCAGGGGTGCAAGGGCCAGACAGCGACTGGGCAGTTTTAGGCAGCAGAGGGGTAATCCTGGGGGACCAGGGGTGGAACAGGGACCTTCACTGCCATTACTGTACACTATGTACAGATGGGAAGCATCCAGCTCCAGGTGCATCCATCCAGCAGCTCTCCCTTGCTTGGCTGCATCAGAAGTGTGGCCAGCAGGTCAAGGGAGGTGATTCTGCCCCTCTACTCTGCTTTAGTGAGACCTCACCTGGAGCACGGTGTCCAGCTCTGGACCCCCCAACACAGGAAAGATATGGACCTGTTGGAGCAGGTCCAGAGGAGGGCCACAAAAGACGATCAGAGGGCTGGAGCACCTCTCTTATGAGGAAAGGCTGAGAGAGTTGGGGTTGTTCAGCCTGGAGAAGAGAAGGCTCCAGGGAAACCTTATAGTGGCCTTCCAGTACCTCAAGAGCAGGAGAGCTGGGGAAGGACTTTTTACAAGGGCATGTAGTGATAGGACAAGGCCGAATGGCTTCAAACTGGAAGAGGGTAGTTTTAGACTAGATATGAGGAAGAAATTTTTCACTCTGAGGGTGGAGACACACTGGAAAACGTTGCCTAGAGAAGTTGTGAAAGCTCCATTTGTGGAGGTGTTCAAGGCCAGGCTGGATGGGGCTTTGAGCAACCTGGTCTAGTGGGAGGTGTCCCTGCCTATGGCAGGGGGCTTGGAACTTGATGATCTTCAAGGTCCCTTCCAACCTAAACCATTCTATGATTTTTTGATTCCATGAAAATCAGTCTAATACAGCAAACAGCAGAGCAGCATGCACAGGGCCACTGCAGGATTTTACCAACAAAGTGTAGTCTACCTAGTATTACTCAGCCCGAGGTAGTGTGTCACACTACACCCTTTAAACAGCATGAGTGTTGCTGCTCTCAGATAAGATCAGCCATGTTAGATGCTGCCAGTCACACGGAAAAGAGGCCTTCAGAGTAGCACATAAGAGACAGGCGGCATGCCGAACATCTCTGCCCGCCAGAGGGGAAGCAGGAGGGCTCCCCTGCACCCCACGGGAGGAGCGTGCCCAGAGGAGAGGGAGGCATGTGGTCTTCGCTCCAAAAATGCTGGCAATGTTTACAAAGTCAGACACGTCAGCGCAGTTACAGTCAGCGAAGTGAGTGTAAAACTGGCCTTGTTACTTCCCAGATCTGAGGGATACGAGTCAAACGCGCACAGATGGTCGGCCACTTTCCGTAATGAAACACGTCTTTATTGTCCCGAGGAAGCTGCGTTTCACAACCTAAGCATTGAGGCTCGCTTCTTTTTTTATATATTTTATTTTCTCTGCAAACTGTGGGCAGTTTTGCCCCTTTCCTTAAATCAAAAATTGTGGACGATAAAGACGTGTTTCATTACTGAGAGCTGGCCAAGCATCTGTGTGCAATGGACTTCATTTTCTTCTCTAGGTTGCTGGCACAAACATTCCCAGCCGAAGCCAGAGAGGAAACTGAAGCGAATGCAGGGATCTGAGTACTCCCAAACTTGGGGAGAGTTCAGACTTCATGGCCGCTTCTTTCTGGTACGTGCCCAGCTGCCACATCCCAAACTTTAAATGATGTGGTGAAGTTTAGGCACAGACTGTCTTTGCCAGACGTGAAATATTTGGGTGCCTTACAGTTCCCAGAAGCAGCACAAGCTCACAAGAAGTAAATACTGTCCTTCGAGGGATGACTAAATTCATGCAAGGCTGTCTTGAGCAATCTATCTAGAAAACACATTATGCTAGTGATCCCTGAGCTCTTTTTCATTTCTGCTCTCACTAGTGGGATTGCAGCCCTTACTTCTGTTTGCATGTCTGGATTCATGGTCCTGGCAGGGCTTGTCAGTGCTAGTTTGGGAACATCTTCCCATGAGCTGGTCCTGAGCTCCTCCTCACCGTTAAGGAGGGGATGTGCTGTGATGTTCTGTCCCCATGACTGCCATTCATGAGGCTCTAGGATCCTGCTAGGATCCTGCCTGCCCAGCAGAAATGACATTGACCTGTTCTGATTTATGCTCCTGACAGAATACTTAACAAATACACTACTTTAAAGCATTACCGTATTCACCTTGGGACGAATCCATTCAGAGACACAGCACAAAGCATATGGTTGTGATGACAGCTCCGGGACCAGGATGTATTTGTCCCCAGTGCAATGGGGTTATGCCTGCAAGCATATATTTTGTGAAAAGTAGTTGGCTTTAATCACATTCAAACAGCCAGTTCCCTTTCTCAGGAAAGACAGAAAGACTAAGAAATAAAAATAGAAGAAGGAAGAAAGAAGAGGTCCCCAAGAAAAAGACGAGTCATTTTTACCACAAGTAAAAGCATGAAGCTTTTGACCAGGCACCTGAAAAATTAGAAGCATGTTTTTAAAAGCTTCTCTATCTGCATAATTCATTGCCTGCCTGCTGGTGGGTTCCCAAAGACAATAAAGGACCAGTCTGGGAAGGGAGCAACCAAGTGGGATTCTTGAGAACCTTGATTCTGCTCCTTGCTTTGCTGTCGGCTCTCTGTGGGAGCCAGGACTGAGCCAGGATATGTGCGTTCCCCTCATGCTGCAGCACAGACATGGACTTGGGCTGCTTGCTTGGTGAGGCTGAATCTGTTCATGTCTGTGGGTACACTCACACCATGTCTTATGTTGGAGTCAGATCCCAGGGCTAAAGCCTTAGCCTGGCTTAATTTCTCCTTGCTCATGTCCCAAATCTCAGTCCTGGCTTTCTTGGTCCTGGTTTCAAAATCTGCTCTGCCCCGGAGTTAGGAGCCAACCAGCACACCAGTGCCAATTCAGGTCCAAATCTCACTGCGAGAAGCAAGGGTGATGAGACATATTCCCACACTGCATGACAGCAGCGTGACATCTCACGCTGTACATCTGCGTGAGATCTGTGTCTCTTGGGATGCTCAAAATACAACTTTTAATGGAAAATTCAGGCATACTAGTGTTTAACCTACACAATTAAAAACAAAGGTAATTGACTCACTAGAAGAAAGCACATATTAAGCACTCTTACTGTGCTGTTGAAAACCTCCCCTAAATATAGCAAATGCTTACAAAATACTGCATGTGCATGTTCCAAATCTATGTAACTCTTCTTTATTTAAATCCCATCTTCAGCTTCTCAAATTGCAAGGACAATCAAGGGACTTAATTTGTAATTCCCTTGTCTGACCTTGCCTAAAACAGCTGACTTCTATGGGACCTGACCATTACAGAGTTTTGGGGATCTTCTCCTTAAGACATGTTTGGGACAGAAAAAACCCTCAGCACATTCACTGTCCTGTTGACAGTTTTGTTAAAAACCCAAGGCATTTCTGATGACAGATTGGCAGAGCAGCTGGTGTCTTGGCTGGGTGCGATGCAGAGCTGAATCTTCACTGAACTGCTCTGTTTGCCCTTTGGAGGAGCCTGTCTCTATCCCTTGACCACATGAAGGACAAAGAGTCTGGTCTCCTGGCTTGGCTTGGCCAGGCGAGGTGCTTGGTGGTGGATGTTTTGATTGAGGAATGAAGTAGCAAGAAGCTATAATGCAGCTAAGCATTGATCTATGTTAGAGGGCGAACCTGTGATCTCAGCAAAGTGGTTGTATTACTTAGGAAGTAAAACAAGAAAGAAAAGCCTGCTCCCAATTTACCTCTGTGCTGTCCTCCTCCGTCCCACCTCTTGCTACATCATAAGATGTCCGTATGGCGGTGTTTGCAGCATATCTGCTACAGCTCTGGTGTAGCTTTCTGCACCTATGGTTACCTCCCAGGTCTTAGACTTCAGGGTGGGCTATCACCTGGCCAGGTAGGTGACCGGAGTCCTCTGCAGTCTTGCATGGCAGGTGTATAAGGCTCTGCTGTTGATTATTCTCTGCCACTGGGGCTGGGGAAGCTACACTGGAGACAACAGCTGTATGTGTACATGATGGTCCTTGAACTGCAGTATAGCCACTGCGGGGGACAATGATTAAACCTGTGATGCGCCAGTTTTTAAGCTGGAAGCCAGAGGCAGCTCTAACCAGATAACCACCTGGTTCTCACAGCAGACAAGTCTTCACGCTCTTTTTCTTCTTAAAAACATGTACAGCAGTAGATAAAGCAGAGAAACCAAACAGTTCCCAAAGGCATTCGGTGTTTTCACAACACCACCATCAATGAATTAAAAGCCAGTTCTGGTAAGAGCAGCATGTCTTTCCTTTTTCAGATTGCAAACCTTGGCTAGATAAGATTGCATGAAGTCTTCTTTCACTGGATTCCTTGTGTCTGGAAGATCAAAGCCCCTCAGGATGTAACAGGAACTTCTACAATAACCCGTGGATACTCATTTTCACAAAAAGTTGCTTTTAAAATAACCCAAAATTGAAAAAAAAAAGAAGCAAAAAAAAAAAGCAACCAAAATCCAGGTCCTGTTGGGATAACATACTTATTTTCTCTCAATTATTCTCAGCTCTGCAAGACAAGTCTCAGAAATGTCTTTCCCACATCAGGTTTGTCTCATATAGGGCTGTATTTCCCAGCTACTCAAGTAGAGGTGGCATGGAGGAAACAAGGGGTTTAGGTGGACTTAGAAGTAGACCAGATGGAAGCAGAATTATGCCAGCAGCCCAATAAGTTCAAGAAGTGCTATGCCACTCTGAAAGGGAGACTCAGGAAGGGCTGTGCTTGCAACCTCAGTAGCATCAAAATGCTCCCTCAAAACCCTCAACAGAAGTCTTGGTGTCAGGCGGTCTTTTGGTGGCCCAGTGCTACTTTCTCAAACAGTTCAACACACCTGTATGCCCCCAGCTCTTGCTCCTGCCACTGAACCCTTCCTGAGATGCTGATGGAGATGCCTCTCACGTGCCATTAGCAACCCCTTCTGCTGCCCTAACACAGCGCTGCAGCCTAGCGAGTGTGAGAAGAGCAGCTCTGCTTACTCTGACCAACACCTTCCCATTTGCCAGAGTTTTCTGGGAGACCTAGAGGAGTTCCAGAAACACCCTGTGTTTGGCAACATGGTCTCATCCATATCCACAGCTTGACATTCACCTTCTTGTCACAGTGTGGATGCGGGGTGCCATAGAGAGAGGCTGGAGTAGAGAAAGTTGTTGATAAATGGCCTCGCTCTGAAGTCCTAAGCAGACAGAGTGTGCCTGAGTGAAAACCATAAAGAAAGCCCTTCTTCCACCGCTAAACTGACAGTGAAGCACGCTGAGGGTCAGGCCTTTGGTGGGTGATTCATGGCTCTGGGGTCACAGGGGTTAAAGATTCTCATCTGAAGGGGATTAGGTGTTTCCAAGGAAGCACAGTACTTCAGTGCCTCCAGCATTTCCTTGAAGCTTTTGGAGTCTCAGACCTGCTTAAGACCTACCTCATTATTCTGTCTCATCACATGAAAAGTCCATCACGGCTTTGGCAGAAGGTATGGAGGGTGTGTGGTGCGGGGGGGAAACGAAAGGAAATCCTTTGAAAGGTGCCAGTTCCTTCTACCAAATCCAAATATATCTGGGTACAGGGGAAGCCAGGCCAGCTCCTGGGAGTCTCCTTCGTGCCCAGATAATACATTCATCCATCTGATAGCCTGTCAACAGAGCATGCTCCCTGCATGGTGCCCCCTGTGTGCTCCGTACTTTGCTGTGCAACTGCACCTTCCACCCTGCTTGCTGCGAACTAGCTCAAATGTCTCTTCGGGCGGGGAGAACTGACTACGAGGCACATCCCATGTGGTGACAACTCCTCCGGAGGAGACAAACATCTCCCGTGGACACCACGCACAGGGCTGGCTGCTTCACTGGCGAGACCTGGCTCTCATGAGACCACTTGGGGACGGGGCTGGGGCAGGCTCCAGTGGCCTTGGTTTGCCTCCTTCTGGACTCGCTCCCTCTGCTCCTCTCTCCTTTTCAACATCAAACACTTCTCTCCTAGCAAGGTGTTCTCTGATGCTTTGCATTAAGTTCACGGTATAAAATTAGAATGTACTGTGCCACTACAAGAGGTTGTTAAAGCTCTGTGTGTGTGTACATGTGTGCATGTGCGCGTGCACATGTGTGTGTATACGTGTGTGTTTAATGCAGGGCTTTACAAAACTATCAAGCACTCTTTAAAATACCATAAAATTTAATGCTCAATAGGGAAGCCTGAACAAATGAAGCTGCACTATAAAATGTTTAGTGTTTCTATCGCTTTCACTTTGAACGTGAAGACTTACTGCAACTCACAAGAGGGATTTCTCTTTCCTTTTCTCTTCCTTATCCTTTCTCCCTTTGCCTTTTTTCTTCTGTATTCCCTATTTCCAGAGAATTTATGATGGATTTTGTATGGGAATGTCTCCAAATCCCTGTATGCTTGGTTCCAAAAAGTGCGTCTGTCTGCCACTGAAGGGAGCTGCCTGTTCTCTGATTGTTCCTTGGCAAATATGTAGTTGAGATTAGGAAAAAGAGCACTACTCTTTCATCTACTCCAAAAGCCACTATATTCAATTATTTTACTGTGTAGAGTGGCTGCCAGAAGTGCCTGGTGCAACTCTTATCCTTGGCCTGCTGTGATTTTGTCTGCTTTTGTTGTGACTTCAAATACAGATCTCAAAGCGTAATCGATGGAGACCCAAAGTGTGCCCTAAGGTCTCCTAAGGCACAGGCAACGGGGATGTTTTGTAACTGCCCAGTGAAGAGAGCTGAGTTGCACATTCTTGCTATTGTCAGTGAACTCAACCATCATGTAACTTCCACCTTACTCGCACATCTCTCAACACTCTCTCTCTAAAGTAAGGCAGGACATGAGCAGGTGAGATGTCCTTCTTGCTGCAGTGAGAGGACCTCTCAGCTATACCTTATGGAACAACATAGTCGAGTACTGGTGAATAAAGTTAGGCAATTAAGTAAATTGCCTACTTTCAAAGGCAATGAGGATTAGATATTACCTCCAGCACCCTGACTGAACAGTACGAGACCATCCTGGGCCTCATGGTCATCAGCTGTACTCCAATGGTGGCAATGTTCACCACCTTCTGGTATAAAGTTTTCAACTCACTCATTAAGGTTTGTGACATTTGCCTCAGATGCAGGCTGAGATTGGCAGGGAAGAGCAGGACACGCTTCTAGCTGTCATAGCTGTGTTTTCACCAACAGGCAATGGGGGATGGATAAATAAGAGGCAGTAAAGACTGTAAGCTGTCGTCTCCATCTCTTCTGCACTATGGCACAATATTATGTAAATGTATGGTTTCATTTCTGTCCATACTATGATCCCTTTGGAGAAAAGACGTAGCCAGATGCCTTTGTCCAAGTAATTTTTCCAAGTGAAAGGCTTCAGATTATCCAGGAAATTGAATGGCTCCTCTTTTTCTAGACCTCAGAAAAGTCACAGCTCGTGGCCTTTCCTATTATTTCAGCTGTGTACTTCGGTCTCATCAAGGGAACATTGCAAGGTCACAGCCTTTCCTCCTGACTGGAACCCAGGACAGTGGGATTAAATCTTGTGCATGCTCTAACACTCCTGTATTTGGACACAAGTGGAAGGAACTTATCTGTTTTCTAGTTTGCCTTCCATCTGCCCTGGGGTCTGAACTTAGCTGCAGGTTTCGACATGAGAAGAGGCATGAAGTTCCAATGTGCACATCTGGAATTAAGAGCCGAAAATTGGGCTCGGTGCTGATAACGCTTTATTGACAGGAGATGAAAGTCTCGATTCCAATAACTTTCTGAGCTCCAGTTCCCACTGCTTTACGAGGTGTTACACACTTTGGTACCTTTGAGAGAGAGTTTGCTTCCCCTCCTTCTCTCCCACATCTTTATTGCTTCTGTTCCACAGACTTGAGTCATTAAAGTCTGAAATGCTTCAGCCCAGGAGGGTATGGAAACCTCCTTTTCCTGAGCCCTAGTGAGAAAATGTCAGCAAACAGGTTATCTGCCTGTCCCTATGGGTATGACAGGCCCTGAGGCCAGAGTCCTCCCAGCATCTGTCAGTGGCAGAGCTCGGCGCTAATGGCTCAGGTCAAACTCCACTTGAAAAAGAGGGCAGCCACCTACAGTCCGTACTCAGTTCATCTTCCTTCCTCTGCCCGCTGTGTGGCACCAGCACAGAAACTCCCACGCTGCCAAAAGAGGGTTCACCTGGCAGTGGGGGACAAAGCAAAAGCAAAGGAGAGAAAGGTTAATCAAGTACTGCAGGAGACATGGTGTGACTGTCATTCCCCACTGCCACGTGTTCCTGCACTAGCAGCATAGTGGGTGAGGCAGGACTCTTGTGATCGTGACCTTACCCAGCATCAAGGATCAAACTGATCTCAGAAGGCTCCAAAGTCAGAGGGACACCAGTGACTTCTGACAATCCTGTCTTATAAAGCCCAGGTCGTCTGCATCCATTGGACTTGGGAAAACCAAGACATTATCTGTGTTCTTGTTTCCCTTTGAGCTGACCTGAGTTACCATTCTCCTCTGTACTCTAGCCATGGGTTGAGGGGCTTCCTCCTGCTTGTCTTGGGCTACCTGGTCTTTTACCTCACTCTCCTACTGCCAGAAACAAGACCTAATAAGAGTCAGCTGCTGTTATGGACCCCAGTCCCTAAATCAGTTCTGCATTAACAGCAAAGGCTCCATGAAGGGAAAGTCAAAGGCTGCAGGCCATTATAATTACAACTGTCAAAATATAACATTGCTGAAATTGGGAAATATTTTATAAAGTGATTTTTTTGTGTGCAGAAAATGTGTGCTTGCCTGCAGAAGAGCTTCTGTGTTTGTAAGTATTCCTTTCTTCCTTAGATTAATTTATTTCCTAACAGATACTAGCTGTTCTTAAAAATCTTGCCTGTGCTTTTCTGGACATTTCAAATATTCTTTAGGAAAGAAAATGCTTGAAAAAATGAAGTTTGGGGGTTTCAGCCAAAACTAAGATACTTTCTCTCAAAAAAAAAACACGATAGAAACTTTAGCCAGCTATCATAAGTTACTCTTCACTTTTAAGAGCCAATGTCTTCAGTTACTCATCATCACACATTTCTACATGGGCATCATGGGATCTGTAGCCTTATCCCAGCATCTCAGCTGTAGAGCTGAGTGTGAGCATGAAGAACTCTCACTGGAGCTCCCATCAGGTAAGGCAATGACATATATATAAAAAACAGGGAAAGATTAACATTTTCAATGTTGAAAATAGTTTGGATGAAATTTTTACATTTTTAATGGTAAAAAAAACCCACCGTGTTTTCAGGTCGGCTATAATTGCAGCTCTGTGATGTCACTATTAAGGCTTCTGTCATAACTGCAGGCAATCTGTTCCCCCTGCAGGAGCTGCTTCAGTATTTATTACAACACTGGCGTTCTCTCTCGTGTTAACTGACAGCTGTCCCTAAGGGTGGGTAAACTGTGATCCAGAAACCTTATTCATTTGCTGTCTCTTGACCACCTTCTTTTTCTGACGTTGACTCTGAATTGATCCAAACTGTGTAGGAAAAAATTGCGACTGAAGCCACAAGGCTCCTCTGGGCTTCCCCCTTACTGCTGAGCATCTCATCCAGTGGTGATATCCATCTGTAGCGCTCCACAGTCCAGAGCTTCTGAAATCCACAGGGAAGGAGGTAATCAAAAGTGACATGAAATTACCAGTTTCCTCGTTGGATTCAGAAATGTATACCCTTCAGCAGGTGTCTGGGATGCTGCATATCTGCAGGTCTCCCATGTTTGATCTGAAGATCCTTTTTGTCTTTGATGGTGTCTTCTTTCTGTAGAAGAAAAGAAGCACTGAGCCTTCAGGAAGCTAACCGTTTTCTCCAGCTCTCACTGATACTACAAGGCCCTTTGATAGCTGCCGGCTGCTCCTACCTCTTCCCAAGTCCAACAGTACAAGATTGTCACAAAACCAGACTCTTAGAGGAGGTTTCCCCTTCTTAGAAGGCACAAGGTTGCTTTCCAGTCGACACAGTCCTGATGAATTTGGGAAACAGATGCCAGCTCTTTGGACTGCTTTTCCTAATGCTTTCTGAAAGAGTTGGGTGGCTTTAGTTTTACACCAGATATCAAAGAGCAGCACAAAATCTGGAAAGGTCTTGAGTGCTCACTTGAAAAGATCCCTGGAGAGCCTGAGAGTGGAATCCTTTCCCTTCCTTCACAGATTTTATTTTAAGCTTTACAGTGAGTTTTTTACTCTTTTCTGGACCTGAATCATCTCTCGTCTGTCAGCCACATGGTGCAGATGTCTGCATCCCCTTCCCTGCCAGCATTCTCCCAGTCATTATTCCCAGAACCTGATCTCCTTGTCTGAGCCTCCATGTGTTAAGGATCCCTGTGGGACAACGTGATTATTTCCTTCTGCCTGCTGTGTATCCCCTGACAGCTTGTCTGGTAAAAGCCAAGCTTTGACCACAGGCAAATATCAGCCTTGGAACTGGTTCATCTTGAGAAGTACCATTGCATGGAGTTGCAGTCCCTACACCAAACAGATCTTGTCACTAGCATCCAAAAAAAGACAGAGAAAGAGACTGTAACTTTTGAACTTCTTCAAGACATAGACAGTGCAATCATTTACTTTCTGTTTAAGATGACTTTTAATTCAGAACAAGAAAACCAGCAATGAGGAAAAACAAAATTAGAGTGCATGTAGGCCAGTAAGGTGCGTGTATGTATGAAGCTAGGGTGCCCTGGCTTCCCACCAGGTTAGTCAGCTACAGATACAGCTATGAAATGCTGCATTGTACGGGTACATTGCCTGTAAAGAGAAGCCTGAGGAAATAGGGGACAAGAGTCTACACAATAATGTTTGGCCTGGTTTAGTCACTAAATCTTCTGTTCCTAGAATGGAAGAGACTTCAACAAAACCAGCTAGTGTCAGATTCAAAACTCCAAGAGATACTTCTTCATTCAATCTAGAGTTAAGCCATGGAATTCCTTGTCACAGGATGTTTTGATGTAAATAATGTACTTACTAGAAGGGTAAATTGAGGAAAAGAAATCATCTAGAGCTGTTAAGGATATTAAATGGCTGGAAGTCGGGGGATACGTGCTTAAAATCTGCCTTGTTCACCTTTTCCTATGTATCCGTTACGCAGGTATCAGAGGGTGGCAGAGTAGCTGAACCTTTGGTCAGCTACTGTGACGAAGGACCACACAGTCTTTTGTATGTTTAGATCATGTTGCATTACAGCCTACATTGCTCTTTCAGAGAACCTTGCTTCTATCCCAAGCTTACTGCTTTTTTTTTTTTTCCTTTCTAATATGCAACCACAACTCAAGAGAGAGACAAGTTGCAGTTTGTGTACTGGGGAGATTCTTAGGGTTATGGGATGCCCAAACGTGTTTTCCTGCTGAAGGCAGGAGGATTGTCTCACCCAAGGCTTGCGCCTCTGCTGTAACCAGAAAGCAACACTCCATCCCATGTGGCTTCTGTTTTCCTTTGTATTGCACCCACAGTCCTATGATACTTAAATCCAGACAAGGGTTAGGAAGACTGCACTTATGCTTATGAAAGTAAAATTAACTAGTAAGCAAGGTATACTCTCTTTTGAACTCTTCAATCAGCTCCCAGAACTCCTCTCTGCCTGTCCTGCAGAAGAAGGGCTGGGTTATCCCAACTGCCAGGTTGTACTGGAGCTGCTCAGCAACTTATTGCTCAGAGCCACTCAGCATTTCTTTGGGACTTTCCCAGCATTAGTCTCTGTAAGAAGTATGGTGCAGATATTTTGTTAAACATGGAATTCCGATTTCAGCTTGCACAAAAATAGCTCTCTCAAAATACTGGTATGAATTTGCTGTTTCTGCAAATAAATATCTCAGTAAAGAGGATAAATTTAGGCATAGAATTGGTGGATCTTGGACAATTTTGTGTTGCATGCCTTGACTCTCTGAGATGCCACGAACATGTCTCAGCTCTGGCGTGAAACATTCCCTGTCCTTCTGGCTCCAAGACCCATATACATGCAATCCATTACACCCCTTCTAATGAGGGTATTTCCTTCCCTTGCCAGTCCTGGCCTTCCACTGACTAACAGGGCGCAACAGGTACCCATGTGTCTGCCCTGATGGCCAACAGAAGATTTTAACTCTTTGCCGCTGGGATCCTCTGAGGTGAAAGCGAGGAGCACAAAGCCAAGTGTGCTGCACCTCCACCACGGCTGGCTGCAATCTCCTGCTCCCCTTTGACAGATGGGAAACACCCTGAAGCAAAATTAAGAGGAGCCCTGTTTATTTTGGGACTGCAGATTACTGTCAAACATGAAGAGAGACAATTATTTCCATTGTGGAAAATGTGGCATTAGCGAACGAGCGGTTCCCTCCGCCTCAGCTTTGTGTTTGGCTTTTCTCTAAGGAAGGTTTCCTATTTTTTATGCAGCACAGGCTTGAATTAAGTGGGTAAAGAAGCATTTAAATACAAATATTTGTAAACAAAGTGGTTTTCCTGAACAAAGTAGATCCAGATGACAGTCTGTCGGCTGCAGCATCTCACTGCCTGTCGCACCTTTGATGGCCCCCTTGTTTGGCAGCTGGCTGCCCACAGAGGCATCCCGGGGGGGGCACAGCGGGGCCGGCAGGCAGCACCCAGTGCTGGGGGACAGTGGCAGCGGGAGACCCCAAGCAGGGTGTGCCCCAGCGGCAGGATGCAGGAGGCAGGGCATTTTTGGCCACAAGTACCAAAGCGCCAGGCCTGAAGGCAACAAGGACGTGGTAAAGCTGATGACAGTTAGAGAGCCCTAAGGTGCAGAAGATGCTATGGAGGTGCAGAAAAAGACCTCACTGGTATCTGACGGATTTGTCAGGGGGCAAATAGACCCTGGCAGCCTGTGCGGTGGTGCGGGAATGTGGGGAGCAGAGTGGATGAGTAGCTTCAGAGGTAGCATCAGCTCCAGGCAGCTCCAGCAGTTCATCGGGTCATGAGAGAGTGGCAGGAATTGTCTTGCGTAATCTTTGTCTGCAATGAAAAAATTTGCTCACCGTGTCCTAAACCTTCTGAAGGTTTAAGCAAAAGCTTAATTAGGAAGAGATTCTCATGCCTCAGAAGGTCAAAACTGAGGTGGGTTCCCCTTCTTGAAGACATCTAACAGCTAAGGCCTTCTCTGGGGCCATAGGTAATCTGGACTCAAAAGCCCTTGCTTAGACTAGGTCTAAGGAGTTCCGACCTTGCTCCAAACCTTATTGAATGGGTAGTTGTGTTTGCATTGTTTTTCACTGAAAAGCCCTGAACAAGCCCTAATCCATCCTGAAGAGAAACAGAAGAAAAATCTTGGAAGCGCTGGATGGGAAACGCACTTCTTGCCCATCAGTATGAGTTATTATCCCAAGCTTGTACTTGCTAACACAATCTCTGGTCAGTGTCGCTCACCTCCTGCAGCTCACCTCCGCAGCGGTGGGCTCTGACTGGTCCCGGGGCCCCATGGAGGTCTGCAGGGCAGCACCACACCTCAGGCTCCTGCAGAGTTGCATATGCCAAATGCCAGGAGAGTGCCAGGTTCAGCTCTGCTAGCTGTTATTTTTAATTCTTAATAATGCCCTGAGGCTTCTGTTACTTTCCATTGTTCGATTCTGGGGGGAACTGTACTGCCAAGGTCTGTTCACTTGTTCTGGCTTTTTCTGCAAAGGCCTGAAATGCCTTTTTTCTATTTGTTCTCAGAAATAAAGCTTCTCTGCAAATAGCACGTACCAGTTTCCACCCTCCCTGTGTTTTAACCACAAATGTCTGCCTCCTGACAACTTCTCTCCTGCTAACTTGGTCTTTATGCAGTGGCTGCTTGCACTCTCCCGGTCTGCCTGTACGGCTGTGGCAGGACACGATGGGGAGGAAGGAAAACTCCTGGTACAGAATATCTGCATGGAGCAGCCTTCCAGGTCATCAGGATGGGCATCTCCATCGGCAGGGGGCTGGTCCTGGACCCTCTCCCCCAGTCCCTGTGAAATATATCCCACGTTAAATCGCCTGTCACATTACTGAAGGGGGCACTGATGTATTTGATTAGTAAGGAAGCTCTGAAGGAACCCATCTGTCTTAGCATTTGGATGGATATTTATCTCTTTCATGGGTTTCTTTTGTCCAAAGGAATCATTTACTCTGATGTGAAATAATGCAAGATCTGGTCCCTTTGGGAATTTCAGCAGGAAGCTATCCTCACTGAGCCTCATTTTAATCTCCTATTGTCATAAATCAGGAATAACCACAAGAAAGTCAGTAAAATTAAGCTTGTGAAAATTGATGTACAAGACTCGGGGCCTCTGATCTCCACCAGGAATGGAGATGAACTCACTCCCTGAATCCTTTCTCCCTCTGTATGCAAATGTTGCTGGTCTTTCGAGATGCTCAGATGTGGCTCTGAACCTTGTACGCTGGAATATAGCATCCAGGCTTTGGAAAGTGGCTCCTCACATGACTTTACTGACCAGGTAGAAGAAGGAGATATTAGGATTTATGGGGAAAAATTCTCTTTCTGGGAGAGGCTCAATAAAAATAAGAAATTCCAGGTTTGTGGAAAAGCTTTTGAACATACTCTCATCCCAACTAAGCTGCCACAACACACTTCCTACTTGCATCAATTAAAATGATGGGTATGGATCAGATTCAAAAAGGAAAACTAAAGGGTATTTTTGTGGTGTCAGAGCAGCCTGTTTCTAAAACTTGTGCAACCGTAGGAGCTCCAGGAAAGTTTTCTTCTCTTTCAAAATGGCTAAAATCTGAGCTTAGTCTCTTTCCGGTTTCAGATAAATGGAATGGATTCTGATTAAAAGCTATGTTTAATTGGAACTGACAAGACAAGAAAATATTTTAAGATTTTACTATGTTGATAATATGAATTTAAGAATAGATAGAATTTCAACAATCTGACTTGCAAGATGCCATTTTTTATTCATTTCCCTTCAACATTTTATTTGTCTCAGACAGTAAGAATGGTCCACTCACTTTCATAGTTTGGGAAGATGCTGAGATTTCAGACCATGCAGGAAATACCTAATAACGCCATTCCTTCTTGCCATTCTCATGCTTCTGCATTAAGTTTTGGCGTGAGACCAGGTTTAAGAGTGAAACACTGCCTGTCTGTCAAAGTTTTACGGTTCTTCCAGTGATGTCTGGGCACCTTATTGTTTTTGTTAAAGCCTGAGAGATACACAGAGAAGTGACCTTTCTGCTTTCATAACTTGTATAAATAAAGGGGCTTGTGGACTGCTTCTGGCAGCCCTGGATGATGGAAAGCTAAAATACCACTTTGTGAGAAATTTTCACTTTTAAAACTGAGATGTTATTCTGAGTGGAAGTGAAAAGACAGTCTCCATGAATTTCCCTTGGAATAAAATGTTGAAACATTTCAATTCACAGCTGTCAATGCATCATCTTCTGCTGGTGTGGAACTGCCCTGTTTTTATAGCATCAAAACATGGAGCCGCGTGTTAAATGTGACACCTGGTATATCCAGGAATATTTCATATGCTTCACAAATGACAATGAAATTAGCCAAAGCGTTGA
This sequence comes from Ibidorhyncha struthersii, assembly GCA_013398815.1. Classification (NCBI taxonomy): domain Eukaryota; kingdom Metazoa; phylum Chordata; class Aves; order Charadriiformes; family Charadriidae; genus Ibidorhyncha; species Ibidorhyncha struthersii. Next base: position 40,815 of record VZSZ01008847.1, read on the forward strand.
ACATAATTTTGAAAAAAAAAGCAAGGGACAGGGAGGCGTGGGAGCGGGAATTGCTGTGCTGGGGCTCTGGCCTGGGCTGGCACCAGGACAGTGGGCTGACAGCAGGCGGGACAGGGGTCCCTCAGCCATGTCCTGATCCCTGCTTCAAACATGAGCCAGTCATGTTAAAGTCTTGCCCTCCGCAGCAGATATTGCTGCTCACTGAACACTAGCGTAACGCTGACAGCCCAGCCTCGCTGTAGCCTGTGAAATTGGACACTGGCTCTCTGCAGCCTTTCTAAAAAAACAGCTCTGTTGAGTTTGCTCCACTGTACAAGAGGGCCAGTCTCGGCTATGTTTCCTGATGGAGTCTTGAGATGCTGCACGGTTTAATAAATCCCATAATACTACCTGAATAAGGGCAAATCCTAACAACTAGCATAGCTATATTTGTTCTTAAAACTCCTAGATTAAGAAAAAGAACGTGGTCGTTGACATGAACATCTGACAAGAACATCTACCGGTACCCATCTTAGGGGTTTATAAACTACCTGGTTTGAAACCTTCCCTTTACATTCACTTAAAACATCCTGGCAAGTGCACAAGAAGAGCAGCTGTGTCTCCCAGCACGTGCCGCACACTTTCCCTCCTGTCTCACTCAGGGATGTGAAGTCCAAGCCACCCACGTCCCTGTCAAGCCCTCGGCTTGTGGCCTTCCTCCAAGGGGACACACTCTGCAGCTCTCTGCCAGGCGCTGATGGGGACTCTGTCTCTTTTGCAATGGCTGTCATCAATTTGTTCCCCTCTAATTTCTTTTCCCTCCCCCCTCCCCAATCGTCGCACAGACATCAAGAGGCTGCGATAGGCATGTTTGAATAAGACAAATGAACAAAGACATTCCCCCTGCATTTCCCACTGGATAAATTACAGATGGGCCCAAATCAACCCCTTTCTAAATCCAGTGTGTCGTTATGTATCTGCCACTATTGCTTTCCAAGAGGAAGGATGAATATAGCTTTAAATGATTAGCTGCCTTATGTACTACCATGTCTCAAAGCAACAGGGGGTAACATGGGCAAATAACTACACAGGCAAGGAAGTACATGAGGGCTGAGCATTCAGGACTCTCTAACAACTGTGGTTTCTTTATAAAGAGCAATAAAGATGGTTTTAATGTACTGTATATGATGCAACAGATGCAGGATGCCTCTGGCAAAACTCCTCTGGTCCAAATCTGACTGAAGACAGTTTGATGATTTGCAGGGAGCTACAGATCCCAGAAGGGGGATTGTACATACCTGTCAGCTGGTAATCAAAGCTCAAACTGGCCTTGAAAAACCTTAATTAGTACTGACACCGACATAATTCTGTGAGCTCGGGAACAGTCGGTGACGGCGGAATTTGGTGCCTCTGCCCCATTCTCCCTCACCACAACCTCAGCCCCGCTGAATTTCAGGCACCAGCTCATTCTTGCCGGTGCCTCTGACACCTCATGCCGCACCGACCGTGTCTCCGGGCTTAAGAGGAGCAAACAGCAGTTCTGGTTCCTGTCTATACCTGCCACTAAAGATGACCATAGCAGCTCCAAGGTTGCCATGACATTGATAAATGCAGGGCAAGAACACGCTCAACGGGTAACAAAACACGTTCTAGGAAACCTTAAGAAGCACATGGAAAGTAAAGCAAGAGGCTGCAGCCTGTCAACTCGCAAAAATAAAATGATTCTTCAGCCTCAGAAGGTTTATATCAATTAGGAATAAATTTAGACAGAGCCCTCAAATTCAAACCGTGACGCAAAGCTCCTGCCCCTTTCCTTTCTGGACTGAGAGCTGCAAACCCCCCTTTCCTTTACAAGGACTTCAGCATTCAAGCCTGTTTTACATATCATGATGACTATGATGCTTGCCTTCATAAATAAATTTGCTCATTTGAATTATAATCCCACTTGAAGTCCGATCTATAGGATGTCTTGGCTTCTTTTTCTCCCTGCCGTCTGTGCCAATTTCTCCGTATTATCTGGCTACAAAAGCCTTCCCAAGCTCCCGTAACTGATTCACTAGAGAGAAATTTGGCATGGAAGCCGAGAGACAGAGCAGGCACTGCAGGGGGAAGGAAGGAATTGCACTGCATGTGGCTCACAGGGAACTGTAAACAGTGGAAGCACCTATCAAGGACTGAGATGAGCCCATGCCTTGCACCCTCTGGCCCAGAACTGGATCCAAAGCCAGATTTCCCCACAGATTTGCAACTATGTCAATGTGATGCTTAGCACTTTAGAGAAAACTGGAATGTCCAGATGTGGGGCCGGCTCCAAAGTCTTTCAAAGTCCTGGGAGAAGATGAAACTATCACTACCTCCAGTTTTCAGGACACAGCATGTCCTCCATATGCTCAGCCTCTTTTAAGAAAGCCTGAAGGCAGCAGAAACTTAGCCCTGAAACCTCCAGCAGTATCAGAAAGAAGGGAAAGGGAATATTTTCTGCTTGCTTTGTTAGAACTAGAGAATAACAAGAGTTATGCCTGCAGATAGTTTGTCAGAAGATAGAGGGCCTGTCAATACTGTCAGGTGCCCATCACCACACACATTTCAAGCTGATGCAGTGTCACCCAGTGCCAGTCCTGAAGATGACTGAGCATAGCTGTGTCAGCACTGGGAGGTCTTTCAAGTGCACTTAGCAGGAGCCTGGTGTGGCTTCAGAACTGGACCGGGTGAGATTGGGCAGAACAAGCAACTGAATTTCTGGACTTGACTTCTGGACACAAGCAACAGGATGCTCATGGGATGGAGTGAAGAAGGGAATTGTGCTCTGTACAACAGGAGCTGTTCCAAACACCCTATTATGTGAAGACTGAATTCTAATCTATTTTTAGAAATTTCCCCCAAAAATCACAACAACAACTCAAAACCAAATAGAATGCTATGCATGTCTTGAACAAAGATGCAACTGGAATTTATTTTCTTTCTGGAGAGAGAGGTAAAATAAGTGGGGTAATCTCAATGGTCATCTGGCCGGGAGTGACCAAACTTCTACAAGGCCCATACGAAAATATCCATTTGTCTGGAAACCACAAGAGCCCTGGTAGTGCCAAGGGGGAAGATCTCCAGGAGCAGCTTCCAGACAGGAGATGACATTGTCCCCAGGGTTCCCATTGTTCCACAAAGATGGCAGCTGGCCTGGGCTGGAAGCGACATGGGATCCAGGACAATGCAGTGGGGTTGGTCCCAGCATCCCATGCTGGTTTGCTTCCTCCTGCTTCTGCAATTTGGACTCCCCAGCAGCCCCCCTGTCAGCGCAGCACCACTGCTAGTCACAGAACATAGGCCCACACGTTAATGGCTCCTAGTGCCTGGTGGGTTACACCCACAGTAGCCTGGGAACCTATATCACAGAGGTCTTTCCATTTGAAAGGAAACATATCCAACCAGTCCAGAAATTACAACCATCAGATGTCATCCCTGAAACTGCCAAGTGTATGTACAGTCTTAGAGCACCTTATTTCTCTCGTCTCTTTGGATCTAAAACTAATGGCAAAGCATCTTTTACCTAATGCTTCTAAAATCAGTAATGGCCAGGACTGGACTCTGGACTGAAGATGCCAGTGGTTCATGATGCATTTACTGGTGCTCCATGGAGGGTATGTTGGTCACTCACTTGGCCAGATCTCTTCATTCTTTCTACATACTGCCTTGAATGAAAAACAGCTATAAACACAGTAAAAATTTTCCTCGTGTTGGCTTGCCAGGTGAACAACTTCAGGATGGTTGGAGGAGAGTGAGAAGAAGGGAAGGTAGTCTGTGCACTGAAGGAGTACAGTCAGGAAGGGAAAGAAGCATGAGGTGCTATATCAAGATCTGATGCAAATGAGGGAACTTCTTGTAAACTCCTGAATTAGATAATTTATACTAAATTTATGGGAATGAAAAAAAATAGTCGCATCCGTTGCTGTCTCTTGCCAACTGTAAGCTTGCCAGTGCAATTTTTAGACTACAGGGAGGAAGTTACATATATGGTCACTTTTTCCTCTTCCCTTTCACTCAGTGTTAGATTTCAGGCAAAAATGCCTTTTCGTAGTGGAGGTTCATTTTCTACATTTATGGGGTGCATACAAATCGTCTCAACAAATACTCTCAAGCTTAATCCAAAACGACTTGATCACAGGCAGTTCTTCATCCAAAACACACTTAAACACATGTAGTCCTATTGCCTATGTTTGTCCAGCCTTTGATGGAACGTGAAGGGAGCAGTGGTGAGCAAGGCATGTGATCTATGCACCTCCTGTCCAGAGAGGCAACCTATGCATCTCCTGGTGTGACTGAGGCAAGATCACACCTCATAATGCCATGCTTTGGTCTGCCTGGGCACACCGGACTGTGTGCACGCTGGCTGCACCCAAAGCCACACACTTTCAGATTCCCTTTCTTACCATAGAGGCATCCTTCAGAGGACAACCTAGCAATAACCGCAGAGATCAGAAAGAGTATTTATGTCTTTAGACTTCAGGATGGCGAATTGCTGCCAGATCAGGTCTAAAATTCTGTAGAATCAGAGCAAACAACACTGAAATGACCAACCAGTGCACAACATGATACATCCCTGATCGTTCCTGAAACGTGAATTCTCCATTTTCTCAAAGGTCCTCAACTTCCTAAAACTCCTGCTCCTCCCTCACAAGAGAAACCCTGCCAGGCTCCCAGTGTAACTTGGTACTGTTGGCGCTGGGAATCCCACCTCCAGGAACACACACAGTGTGGTGCCACGGCTGCCCGGAATGGGGCACTGCAGCTGCCCTGTGCAGGGGCTTGAGTGGGTGTCCGGGTTAACACCTGGGAGTTTTTACTCACTCTGCAGGCATTCCTCAAAGAGGAGCTGGAGCTGCTAAAAGGAATTTTGATCAGATCAAGTACTCAAATATTTCCCAATAATGCATAAATTCATGAAACAAAATTTGACAAAGGCAATAAAATTTTCTGGTTTGTACCTGATTTCTAGCATCCAAATGATTTCCTGATAGCACTGCTATCCACAGGTGAAGAAATGAGAGTTACAGGATATCTGGAAATATGCAATTTAAGCATCCAGAATGAACAGCAACTGAATTCAGGGTATCCATGCCAATTGTCCCTGCTTTAAAACCTCTTCTGTGGCGGAAAACTGCCCCGCTTGCCATAGAAATGCCCAGTAATGTCACATAGTTCACACCTGCATGGAACTGAGGAAAGGCAAACTTTTAGAGAGAGCAGATGCTGGAGGGACCTCTGGCAGCTGAGGGAGCTGTCGTTTCTCTGCTTTGGTGAAAACTGGTGCAGCCCTGTAGACATCAGAGCCAGCCACCAAGGACTTGCAGACTGGTCCATATTTTTATACAATGGCATGCCCAAGCTCTGGCTGGGCATAGCAAGCAAAAGAAAATTGTTTCTCTGCTCAGGAGCACAAATTTTGCTGCCTGCACCCAGCCGAGGAGGAACCCCCTTTCTAGACAGCTATTAAAAACCACAGTGTTATTTAGCCTTCACTGTAGCAAATCAGAACACTATCTCATGCCCTTTTGGAACCAATAAAGGGAACATTAAACCAGCACCATTCCTTTTTTCCATTATTCTCATATTTCTCTCCCTTTTAACCCAGCTTCTTACCTATGACTATGGTGTGAAAGATTCCCTGCTAGAGCCCTGTTTGCCACTGTACCGGGAACGGCTCATGTAGGAGACCAGGACATGGCCCAGCCAAGTGCAGGAGGTGAAACGCTGAGGGTGGATTCCCCTGCCTGGCTTTCAACTCTTGCAATGTTGATGTTTAGGCTGGCACTAGCTGGTTGTCCTCCCTAAATGTACCTAACTGGAGAGAAACAGATGTTTCCAGCATGCAATGCATCTCATCCAGAGACAGACATCTAAAATCAGGGAAACAGATTGTGCCCTGGAAGTGCTTCTTCTCCCCCATTAGTTGCAAGAAGAGTCTGAGATGCCTCCAGTGTGGTGTCTAAAGTTAGGGCAGAAAAGTCCAGTTACTACTGGCAAAGGCAGCTCTTCCCTGGTCTGTTAGTTGCTGCTCTCTCACTCAGAATAAAACATATAGCCTCAAATTACGAACTGCTTCTCTGGGTGGATGTTGCATTGGAGACAAAGTGTATCACAGCAGCAGTTTTCTCCCTCTTGGTCAGACTTCTCTTATTCTAGTGATACAGAGTCACCAGGACCAGCTCAGTTTTCTGCAGTGGAGGAAGGTAGGACCTACCCTTCTCCTAGATAAAACTACCTAAAACAAAATCCATGTGATATAAGAAGAGGTGCTGTGCCTTCAGTAGCTGACATTGACACTGAACCAACACCTCCTGGCCTATTTGAAATGGCACTCCACAGGTGCTGTGCCAACTATATGCATGGCTGTAAAGGGTTGCCATAAGATCTGAGATGACCCAGCTCAAACAACTCCAGTCTGTTTTCCTAGGCCCCTGGTATGGTTTGAGGAACCCACAACAATTTATTGTCATTTAGACAAATATTCTCTCACCCGATGATCCTTCCCCACCTGGGAAGGGAAATTGTGAAAAGACAAGGAAACCCAAGGTTGAAATATAATCAGATTTAATAGAATAAGACTAGATAATTAACATTAATAACACTAAAGAACCAGTATTGATACTGGTATAAAATATAGGAGGATTATACTCAACCAATTCTATCAGTAGGAAGTTGTGCGCTCCCAGCAGTGGACAGCAAATGTCAGATACTGCGAGTGCTATGGCTGCGGGAGGAAGGGAAGGCCTCAGAGGTCCAGGGCAAGAAGTTCTCAGGATCGCAGACATCAAGGAAGGGAGAGACTCCTCAGTGAACTTTCTACTTTATATTGAATGTGACGTTCACGGTATGAAATAATCCTGTTGGCCAGGTTGGGTCATGCGCCCAGGTCTTGCTCCTCCTCATCCCTGCACCTGGCTAGCTCAAAAACATTGAGACCTTGAAACTGCATACCACAGCTGGCTATGAAGTAAATATTTTCACAAGTTCAGACACTAGAGTCTTCTAAAAGTACTGTTTTCCCAAGCAGTAGAAGAGACATTACTGAAAAGTAAAATTACTGAAAGATAAATTAGTCCTGTGTTGCTCAAGCCAGGACAACCCCCACGCAGTTTCCACTCAATGCAAGAAATTGTGCTCCTCCCCTTACAAAGAGGTATTTACAGCGCACAGGAGCACAGTAAGTTACCCATGGCAGAAGTTTATATGGTGACCTTCTATGAAGCTGCATTGTATGATCAGAAACTGGGAACCTTGCCACCTCTCCAAACAGGACCTCTGGGCCAAGCTGCCCCACTGCGCTTCTCTTCCCAGCAAGCAGCGCGGCTGCCAAGGGCTGCGGGTGCTGGGATAGCCCTGTGATGCCCAAGAATGGCCCTTGCAGTCCATAAAGTGATCTGGTTGGAAAGGCACCAGGGGCACTATTAAAAATAGTGAAGAGGGACAATGGTGTGTCTCAGTGCTTTCAGAGTATGAGATTTGCCCCCTCCGCTACCGCACTGCAGCTGGTCCTGCAGACCCACAGATTTTTATTGTTCAGGAGCAATCCTGCCCAGTAGCTGAGCCTGGAGCAATTCAAGGGGAAGTAGGGACCTCATGTGTCCATTCAGCCTCCAGGTAGCCATCGGCCAGAACTGGAGAGTCAGCCAAAGAGAGAAAAAAACCCAGTCTTCATCCAAAGCTGAGTCTGGAGCTGTTCAGGCACATCTTTAGCTTCCAGCAACAGCCTTTATGAATTCATCTAGATAATTCCTCACCTGAACTCACACACCCACCGAGATACATACTTTAGGAGGCTGTCTCAAACCTCCTGAGCGCATGACATCAGAACCAACTCAAGCTCGAAGTGTGATGTGCTCAGCTCTCTGCACCATCCTGGACACCTGTGTAACAAGGTGGATACTTCTGAGGAGCTCATCTGCTCCAGCTTACAATTAGGCGTGCAGAAGTCCCTAACTCTTTATCAGCTACTTTTCATATGCCTTTGCAGCTATTACAAGATCCCCCTGGGGTGGGAGACAGCCAGAATGTTTTTTCCAGGTCCCAGAGCAGTAAAAATCCTCAAAGCATTGCCATGAGTTGCCTTCTCGCTTTTTTCTAATCTGCAGCCTCTACCACCCAACAGTTTTTGTGCCCTGTGTACTGAGTAGAGGGGTATTACAGGGCGATTACTAGCCAAATACAGTAATGACGGATTTTTTGTTTCCTCCAAGGTTGCAAAATGCTTTCTGTTTTTCTGGTTACTGCACTGCCCCAAAAGGAACAGCTGAGTGTGAAAGTCTTATTCTGAAACTGAGACTAGTGAGAGTTTTGTTTCCTGCTTTATTTTGTTCCATTCTCCAAGTCCTGATTGGAGCCAGGATGAAGGCATAGTTAGAGATGATCTCAGATGTGTTCGAAAGCCCCATCCGGCTGACAGCGTGAGCACAGTGCAGAGCACAAGGAGGCCTTCTCCACAGCCGTGACCCTTAAGCACTGCTGTGCTGATCTCAGGAATGCGAAAACCAAAATTGTCCATTTTTCCAGGATTTTCATCAGAAAATAATTACTTGTGTGCCAAAGTCTGCCCTTCACATACATTTGGTGTGGGATGGATTTGGCATGACCCTTTTTGACTTTTGATACAGCATTCGCCCTCCGTGGCTCCTCCATGAGCAGTGCTGCCAAGCTGCACCCAACTGCTCTCCTGTCCCACACGGATGTTTGAGGACCTCCTGTTTCCCAACTTGGTGAGCACAGCTCTCCAACGTTGCTGTTTCTGCTTTGTGATTTCTGGGGCTCACAGATCCAGGGTTCACTTTCTGTCAATGTGATGAGTGGATTTATGCAGAGACTGGGGGCACTGATCTCTCTCCTGCCCTGCCCTCTGCTCCATATACACAATCCAAATGTTTTGAGGCATATGACACATGGCTGCACAGCCTCTCCTCCCCTAGCCCGGAACCTCCTCAGTTCACAACACAGCTGGGTCCAGCCCTGGATATTCTCTAAATGCTGCTGATCCTGCCAACATTCCTGCTAGCAAATGCATTTTCTAGAATACTCGGGAAAAGCCAGCATGAAAGGACGCCGACAAAGCCAAAGAGAAATCTCCTGTGTTTTCAGGCAGAGTTTGTGTTTTCTCAGCCCCCGTTGCCATCCTGGCCTATAGTGCTCTCGCTCACCCGAAGGGGCGAGAGTCACCTGTAGCGGGGAGCGGGCTGCAAGCAGCGGCCGATGAGGTCACCCCGAAGGGGAGGATGCCCGGGAGGGTGCTTGGGCTGCTCTCTCAACTCGGGCCCCTCGCAGATGCTCCCAGCGTGGACCACATCAGGGCAGGGCAGGGCAGCCCCGGAGGGATGTGGCCAGGGCAGGGCGCTCCCCGCCGGGCCGGCACCGGCAGAGGGAGCCGGGGATCGTTCCAGCGCCGGCACCGCCGCTCTCCTCCCGCCCCGCAGCCCCCGGGGCGAGGGAGGGAAGGAGAACCTTGCCCTCTCCCACGGAGGGTTTTTGCACTGAAAATTCTTAACGTTATGCGGTAGTTGCTGAGCACAAGGGAAGGAGGGTGCTGCGCCGGCCCTGAAATGCCCTCTCCCGGTTCGAGGGAATTTTTCACCAAATCATGAGTATTTCCCTTCAGTTTTTTATTGCGATCATTACTCCAAATACCACTAATAAAAACAGTAATAATGATAAAAACCTGTTCCCTGGTCCTCAGTTTTCCCCTCTGGGACACTCTGACTTTGATAAATGCAAAACGCTACAGTGATAATGTACTGACAAAATCGACAACATTAACAAAATATTGTAACTGTAACTCGGGTACGCGTGCTTTGAAAGGAGACAAGCCTACCTCTCTTTTTAGTCCTGTGGAGTGGGAGCAGCCACAAGCAGAGCAAGTTTCCCTGCAGATTCCCCTGCGATACTGCAGCCGCCTCATAGTGTAACCTCATGCAGGCAGTGACCCTTCCGCCCCCACTGTGGCTTAGCTGTGTGCTCTTCCAGGGGGGACAATCTCCCCTGGGAACCCACTAGTACAGACAAGCCTTCAGGCCCCAGTGCAGGTATTTTTCCTCATCATCTATTCAGCTCCTGTTCCTGTCCTGTGGGGGCTTCTTGGGCTGTTTATCCCTCGACACACCTGTCAAAGGAGGGGATGCTATTCAACCCCTTCCCATAATGGGGACCTGCAACAGATGGCTTCAACAAGATCACTCAGGAAATGTGTAGCACGGCAAGGAGCAGGGCAGCGATCCGACCTGTAAGCCACCCTGCCTCTGAAATGGGGGGTACAGCACAGAGAATTACTGCATCATTTAGGTTCAAAAAGGACAGCAACTTAACCCAGGGTTCAGCTGAAAACAAAACCGAGCTGTCTCTGAGGTTCAATGAGCATGGGTAACTCTTTCACTTCCCTGCCCTCCTGCGTTATTTGCTCATTTGTTTTCTTTTTATATATATGTGTGTATATATATATAGGTACCTCAGGAATAGTGTCAGGAATATAGTCAGCTGGGTTAGGAAACGGCATTGCCAGAATATCCTGAGAAAAGAAGATTGTGAGTTATTTCTGACCAAGGCAGGAACTGGAAGTATCTGACATCTCTGAGTGCCCGGAAAGCTTGTTCTCATGAGAACTGAGCTTCGCACCGCACACTCAGGAGGGCCAGAGCTCAGGGATTTGGAGAATCCCCGGTGGCCAAGCACAACGGGAACTACCATGTGGTAGTACTGAGGTCACCCTACCTGGGGTCACCCTGGAGGAGGTCTCGGCTAATCATGACTCTTGAGCTAGCACGGCTCCTGGACACCGCCACAGCTTTGCAGTGGCTCTTGGGTGCCTGCCCCTTCTGGGAGCCTCCCCCTCTTCTCCCACTCCCCCATTCAGGCACTGCTCTTGGGATTATTTTTTTTCCCCTCTGACAAAGCACATACAGATGGTGCGTTGTCTGCCACAATCAAGGGGCTCAGGTGGGTAATAGAGAATGGCAGAACTTGGCATGTACTTGTTTGCCTTAGTGCAATTTTCCCATAATTGCACTTCCTAGCTTTTCAGCATCTGCGAAAGATCAGCTTGTGACACAGCAAAATCAGCCTCGCACTTTTCTGGAGTTTGCGTCAGGTTAGGAATCAGGCATCCTTCTTTTGGCATAAATCATTTTGGAAGGGTGGGGAGAGAACCACCCCATTTTTGTGCATAGTCAGTACTGGCTGGACTTTAAAGCCCAGCAGGAAAGGCGCAGCCTGTCAAACATACTTAGCTCAACCCACCTGGTGTTGCTTTTTTGGTTTTGTTTTCAGAAAAGTATTGATGAATCTGGCACAAGTTCTTTTAATTTGCCCAGGACTTGAGGTGAATTCGCTGAAGACTGAACGAGGGGGGATCCTGACCCCCCCACTGAAGCCAAAATTTGGGACTCAAAATAGTTCAGGGAGGCAGAGAACAGGCAGAGGTTGTGCAGATGGACAGCTTTACTGTGACAGGAAACTCTTTCTTACCTCTCCTTATAACCTCCATTTCTTTCCTGTAGACTTATCTGGATGCCAATAATGCAACAAAGAAATAGTGAGGAATAGAAATAACTTTAGGACTGAAATGGCTGACCTCCCTTGTCACCTGGGCGAGGGCAGAACTAGACTGTGGCGCATCCAGGCACTAAGGATGACAAAGAGCAGTCCCTGCCTCAAGGAGCCTGCAGTCGCAATGACTGGAAACAGAAAACAAACCTTGGAGGTTTGTGGGGAAATACCTTCTGCTCAGACAATCTAGCAGACAGCTCGGGATCATGCTCTGTTATTTATCAAGGGCTGCAGGTTTTTGTACTGGAACAAGCATCTATTCTTGTATCTTCCCCAGTATATTTCAGATTTCTTCAAGCTGCAGCATTAAATTGAGCTGCTGGAACAAATACTATGCTGAAATTAAACTTGGTTCTAAACAAATGGGAGAGCAAGGTTTACTTTTGTGGAAAACCTCAACTTTAGTGATCCTCTTACACGTGTTCACAGCAATAGCTGTTATTCAGCCAAGCAGCATTGTATTTTTTCAAAGTTTCTGCAGCATTTTGTTCCTTACCAAACTCTCTGGCTCCTGAGTAGTCCCTGGGGTTAGTTTATGTTGCCTCTTGTTTTGAGATAAATAAATCCCCTATTTTGTCAGTGGGGCTTTTCAGGTCAGACAATGACCCATTCCTCTACTTTAATGAATAGATTTTTGTCCATTTGTAATAATAATTTAAAGAATATCATTAGCTTAGTTTAGGCTCAGAATAAAACTTTATCATAAAAGGGAGAATAGAAGCACTAAAGAAAGCTATTTTTTTAACTTTTTATTTTGTTGATGTTGCTTTTGCTCTCAACATAGATGAAACCAGGGCTGGATCCAAACAACTTCAGTAGTGCTGGAGACCCAAACAAAGCAATACCTGCCTATGGCATAAGAACTGCATTAAACTGCCAGGAGAGGAGTCCAGTTTCACAAACCAGCCAGAGCAAAAAGAATAAAATAAGCTTACAGAAAAATACTGAAAAGAATGGAGGTTTGTTGTGGTTGTTTGGGTTTTTTTTTTTAAGTAGCTTCAGCTCAGAATGAGTTTTGTTTATTTCCAGTTTGGTCTTTTCTTGTTTGTTTTTTTTTCGTTTCATTAGAGACCATAGCTAAATACACACCTTTCAGTCATATCTCAGTGCTTGCTGAGGATGCTCAGATTGAGGTTTTGGCCTCACATACATACATACACACACTTAAAAAAAGGATGAGAGCGCAGCTTGCTGTGGCTTTTGCCAGTGAAGTAAAAGCTAGCCAAAAACTAACTACTGTCTTAGCAACAGAGGGCTCTTCTGTATTCTGAATTACATCAAGTAATTGGAGCTAAATCTCTTTCCACTTGAGTTATACTCCAGACCTGCAAAGCGATACCCAAGCCACTGCTTTATCCAAATATTCTTCCCGTCCGATGAGTAGCAGGAAACAATCTTCGCAGAGCTGCCTACATTAATACTGAGCATCTGGGTATGCCTAAGGAATGATGCTGCAATCCCTTCTAAATCCTCCTCTTGCAGGAGAGTCGTGCAGGGAGTTAACTCTTTGTCTGCAGGGGATGAGATAAAGTCCCTGGACCCGCTACAATGCAAAACCTGGCAGAGCGCTTTCAGCCTCGGCTGTGTGGGCAGGCACAGCCCAGAGGCAAGCGGCAAAAGGTGAAAGTAGACGATGCTGAATTCTTCTCCCATGCCAACCCAGCAGCAATACTGACTCACGAGACAGGCACAGTCAGTTGGCCCTGTAGATAGTGTTAGATAAATGCAGCAATTTACTGATACCAGGTGGCAGGGGCCCTGCCTGAGTGAGCTTATGCACTCATGTTAGCAGATGACATACAGGACAGTGAAGTGAAGTGCTGCTGCAACGGAAGGAGCCAAAAGCATCAGCCAGAAACAAAAAGGGAAGTGAAGATGAACAACTGAGTATTGGAGGGATCAGAAATAAAAGAAAAGGGCCACTTCACGCTTGATATTGGCACAAAGTACAACATGATATAATACCAGAAAACAACTGGAACGGCAAGAGAAGTGGGGTTTGCACCGAACAAGACCACTGTGGGAGCAGGAGGTGTCTGCAAGGGACGGTGTAGTCCTCTTCATGAACTGAGATCCAGGGCTATGTGCTGAATTTCAGCCTAGAGAAAGTTAGTGGGAATGCTTCTACTAATTTCCAAGAGGACAGGATCTCACCTCTTAAATTTAGGAACACAGTGAAAAGAGCTTTTCTCAGCATGTGTTGATTTTATCAAGAAATGCCAAATAATGAACATGGAGGGGAACAAGCCATGATGATGTGACAGCACTGTAGTCCAGGGAGCAACACAGGAGTAGCTGCTGAGCTGGCCTCAGCGTCCTCTGTTGGGACAAAAAAGTTATTTCATCCTCTTTTCCTGTCCTTTGGGTCTTCCTCCCAGAGAAAACAGAAGGCTTCAATGTCCCTCGGGTCTGATGCAGCAGGTAGAAGATGCACCATCTTGCTGCTTCCAGTAATTAGCAGGTTCCTTATCACCCAGGTAGTTCTAAATACCAAGACTGGGAAACCTGGCTGTTGCATCCTGCCTGTATTGGAGGTCAGTACATTCTGCTGTCTGCTTTAAAGCTGCCAAACTAAAAACCAGGTCCAGGTTTCAGACAAAAGCAGCAGTTAATCATGATTCCTGGAAGTAGCTGAAAATTTTTAGAGGTTTCTTCTGTGAAAAAAGGGTCTCTCTCTCTCATCTTGAAGGGTTTTTTAGTGTTTTTTTTTTCTTTTTGGTGAAAATGGTGTAGTTTAGGGCCTTCTTTTATTGGAAAGCTGGGGATTACTTCTAACAATAAAAGGTTATTGTTTGGGGGTTTATTTGAACAAAACTGAGACATCACAAGGTATGGGCTTGGAGGGATATTGTACTTTTTCCTTTTTGGTTGTCAATTCTGCACTCTTTTGGTTGTGAAAACTACCTTATCCTTCTGCTTTGCCTACACAGAAAGAAGATATTTGAGGGAGGTGAAAAAAGAAGGGAAAGAAAGGATGAAATAGAAAATAAGAAAATTTAAAAATGTATATAAAGAATGAAAAAGCCCACAAGACTTCAAACTTGCAGAACAAGCTTGACCTCAAAATTGCTTTTCTTTCTCAAAGTGCTCTTTTGATAAGCAACAATGCTCCTTGCCATGGTGCTTTCATTAGAGCTCAGTTGTCTCAGAGAGAGGGGGAGATGAACTGCGTGACCCTCTGCTTCTCTGCAGCATCCAGCCTTGTATGTATTGAACCATGTGTCATGATAACAGAGCAACATCTGGGTGGCTTCCCTTCCAGCCCCTATGTCTCGCTAACACCAGCCCTGAGCATGTAGACTGAATCCCAGACATTTCAGCCCAACCGCTGATACCGTGCTGGGGTGGGTCTTCCAGCAGAAGATCCTGCGTTTCACAGCGTGGTTACCAGAGAAGCCCTGTTAGCACTGGTGGCTTGGCAAGACATCGCAGAGATGGCAATCACATTCTGCAGTCTTACAGCGATGAGGGGGGGTTGTAGTGCGGTCTGCTGCTCCAGGATTTTTGACTTGGGTATGTATATGTGTACATGTCTGCTGGACTTGGTTACCAGAAGAGGTGGGAAAGAGAAGGTGTTTGCATCTCACCCTGGGTCTGAATGTCAGAGAAGTCTTTCAAATGGCCTGGATGAAAATCCCAGATCAAAATAGCCTTTAATTTTAGAGACAATCCAGTCAAGATCTACCTCACTTTAGATCATGCCCATCTCTAGCTAAAACTGAATTCTTGCCCAACAGCCTTGCAGTCACATCGTGATTAAAAACACTTGGTTTACTTTCAGATGCAGCTTGTAGCGATTTTGTCCTCTTGCAGTCAGCTATGAGCTTGGAGGAGGTAAAGAGTATTATGTGGCTGCCACATCCTGCACGCTTTCCTACCTAGATATTGTAAATTATGTGTGCAATGGGCCCTGTTACTGTGCAATAACAAGAAGGAAATCACTACAATGTACATCTTAACGCATCATCTTCTGCAGCCCAGTTCCACAGGCAGGTATGCCTCTGCTTTCCTTTCCGACTTGCTGTCAACAGCTCTTCTCCGTATACATGCATAATATATTTTTTATAAGCAGGGAGGTAATTGCTTCAAATGACCCAGGAGACTCTCACCAAGTTGCTCTGTCTGAATGCCAGTGCTCACCCAGGACAAGGGGAAAGTAGGCTGTCGCTTTCATCTGATTGCCTCAAGCCCCTTCCACAGATTGACTTGGTCTGTGACAGGCGAACCCTTGCGCCAGCCAAGAGTCACCTGGAAGCAATCTCCCATAAAACCAGCTCTGTAAAAGCTACAGCTACTCACTTTGATAGTTCCCAAATTGCTTTTCACTCTCTCTTTTATTTTTCATAGGACCAGTAAATGGTAAATTGGTCCCCAGTAATCTACTGGAAGGAGCCAAGAGGTGCTCAGGAACATCATCCTATTCCAGAAGCTCAGCTATCTGCTACTGAGAACAAACAGGGGCCTGCAGAATTACCACCCCCCTGTAACTCAAAAAAGATGAGCAAATATGGCTTTTCGCATGCTCCTTGGGAGATGGTAGAGCTTCCAGACTGCTCTTATGGGTGGGTACCCACGACTTCAGCCTTGGGACGAACAAAGCCCCAAGGGACGACTCCTTTTGGGAGTGGGAGAAATGAGATCTCTTCTGCTCACATGCAGTTTTTGTACTTCTTTCTTGCTCAGGGTTAGTGTCAGGCAAGCCCAAGGGTTTGCAGGAGAGAAGCAAGCCCCTGGAGAGGTCTCTGATCCTGTAGGTAGATGGGAACCCTGAGGAACCCAAGCTGGCCAGGGCACCCAGAACCCAGGCTTTAGCTGCTTGCTGCAAAACATCCTCCAGGGATGCGCAGGTAGGTTGGGAGCAAATGCGTGAAAGGAGGTAATATCTACTGGGAGATGAGACCTGTCAGTCCTTGGAAGAAAAAGACGCAGAAGATGTGTCTAAAATGAGAACTGAATGAAGAGCCGTGAAGCAAGCCAGGGACAGCATCAAAAGCAGGAGTCTGGGTTTGTGCATACACAGACCTAAAGGAGGCATGCATGTTGCCCAAATCCTCTCTTTTGGCCAGGAACACCCAGAAAACTGGCTACCCTGGCCTTTTTCCATCCTTTCCCAGGCTGGGTTTTTGTGATCTGTTTCCTTGGCCACTGGAAATTTACTATAAATACCAGGTACTGAGCAGCCGTTGTATACTAATATCTCCTAACCACCCTTCTAGCTGTCCAAGGCTGCAAATGATGTGAAAATTGCATATCCCAGTCCTGGGCCTTAGTAGCTATTCAGGGTTTTGGCCACATGTCATTTGTTATTCTTGACTTATGCATACATTCTTCTTATTTATTTTTTGTAAACATTTGTGTATAATTATTCACTCCAGAGTTTCCAGCGATTTTCCCTGGCTCGCAGATGTGGCAAAGCTTGTTCGCTGCATCCAGGAAAGAAGGGCTTTTTTGACTACTGCAAAATGGGATCCTGACAGATTTCAATCTGCTGCTTCCATGTCTGTTCTTGTGATACTTAGCTACCCATGGCAAGAGACAATTAGCTTTTTAAATATAAACCAGAAATGGTCCCCAGCCACAGATTTCACATCCAGATCCAAATTTGGGGCAGTTCAGATTTGGCCTGACATTTTGGGTTTGGGCCCAGGCCTGACTCTCCTTAGGAAGCAGTTTGACATTTCCAGTTCTGGGAAGCTCCCCTCCCCGGGCACGCACCCCCGAGGGCTGGCCCTTCGCTGCCGAAAGCTCTCCCGCTGGTCTGGGTTTTTCAAAAGCCCCCGCCTGTCATTACTGCAGCTAATTCAATTGCTGCAGTGACGGGCGCGCGCCCTCCATGATGCTGCTGTGACATTTTGGTTCCTGCGAGCACTAAAACCTAGACAAATTGGGCGCTCTGCAGCTATGCATTGCTCATGTGAGGAAAAAAAGGATCAAACGGTAAGAGTTCTTGGGAATTCAGGTTAAATCTCTGGCCATCTGCCTGCAGCTCAGACCCCACAATTACCCTTATGTGCAGTGGTAACATTATGTTCAGATTACAGGACACAGAAGCAGGATCCTGGGTTTCAAAGATCCCACCTGTCCTAAAAACTGAGTATACGGCCTTAAGCATGTTACTCAACAGTCATGCGTCTCCAAGGTGGGGAAAACTATGCCACCTACTAGGTATTGGCCACCTCTCCAGGGCAGGCAATGTCTCCCGCTCATCTCCACTGCTACAACAAACTCTTCAGTTCAGTGTAATTAACTTTCATTAGCTGCTGGAAATAATGACCTGAGCTGTAGTTCATGTTGTGATGGACAGAAGGGTGTTTCCCTGGAGAATATTGTGCTTCTGAGCCACCTTTTCCCTGGCTGAGCAAGCTGTCACTCAGTGCCTGATACTCATTTTGTGGAGTGCATCTTGCGTATGAATTTTCAGTTACAATTTTATTCTATTCTCCTTTTTTCTCAAACAACTCAAAGACTCTTCTTCAGTCATTTTATAAGCAGGTCATCAACAGAACTGGATTCTTCCATAAGAGGGCTGAATTTGTCTTTTTAATTTATATTTATATAACAAATATAACACACAGACACACTATGCCTAAGGTTTAATCAGTTGTTTTACAGATAATTTTAGATTGATACACCATCACACTCAGCTTATAGCTCATCTCCTTTCGTGAAGAGTGAGGTGCTATAAGGAGCTCATGTAAGCAGAATTCGCAGAGCTCAAAATCAAGCTACCAAAGCAAAAGATCTCTTAAACACTGAAGTTAAATGCTTCTCTTCATGACTATTACCCAAGAATCACTTTACAATTACAACACGTTTGTCCCCGTAATCTCACTGGAAGGTGACTACTGCAACGTCTGAAGGGAGAAAACTGAAGCACAGAGAGATGAGGTGATGTGCTCAAAATGACACAGGACTTTTTATAGCAAAGCTCAGAAAACAGTTGAGAGCTCCTCAATCCTCTTGGTCTTTGTCCATGAGATCATACTTCCTTTGATATGCACACCATTCATAGGCGCTGAAGTTGTATTGGGAGATCACAGAAGGATCCCTGCAAGTATTTAGCCTAATTTTAGCCCTGACATCAACTTTCAGAACATCCCTTTAAGAGAAAATGCTTAGCAGCAATGACACTGCGGCGAGCTTGATGGAATGGTGCTGGCTTTACAACAGGCTCCGAATGGGCTCATAATGTCTGAAAGCATTCATTAAACAAGGCGCACAGATAAAACACACATATGACACAGTTCTTTATAAAGACAGGCTTTTATAGGCCAAATACTGAGGAGCCTCATGAGATTACTAAATAATCCAAAGGGAAGTGCTTGGAAGCCTGTTTCTTGGGACACAGAGAACCAGCCTGGAAAAATGCCACGGAGACGAGACTCTGGGGATGGATCAACCCTCCCTCAGGTCCTGCTTATGGATCAAGCTGGTTTTTCCATCTGTATTTTCTTCCATGAAATATAGCCCCTTTGGATCCAGTGCAAGGAGTGCCAAGGAGCAGGAGCAGAGGGGACGTGCCACCTGTATGCAATTGCAATTGTTTCATCAGTTCCTCACAGCCCACTTGCAAACCAAGGTGACACAAATGAGTTAATTTCCATGGTATACTGAGGCTAATTGGAAACAGCTCTCGGGCCCTGTAAAGCATTAAACTAGACTGCAAGTGATAATTGCTCACCTGCTGCACGGCCCTATAAGAGGCAGTGCATTAACTAGCACATGGGGTTTTATCACTTCCCTGGGACAGCAGGGGCTGGACTTTTTCCAGCACCCATAGCACTGAAAGCGAGGCACTGGATTAGGCCTGTGGTTTATGGGCACTCAGGCAGGGAGAGCTCTGGTGACATGGGACTGGGTTCCAGCTTTCATTATGTGCTCTCTTGGGTCAGGGGAGCTTTCTTCTTTTTTCTAACATGGCTGTGGTATCAAGCTGACTTAAGTAGTTTTCTTCCTTCTTGAAGGCCTGGAAGAGAGGTTTAGTACTGTGTTGCAGGGTAAAAGTACAAATATTTGAAAGTGTAAGGAACGTAAGTACTTCTTAAGGGTCTAGGGGGTTTGGGCTGTAGAAGTGTTAGAGTCTCAGTCTGTTTATTGTAAAATCCAGCAACTCTTACATTATAGCTACTTGTAATTCTCCTCTACTTCCTTTTCTTTTTCTCCACTTTCTCTTCTTTACTAGAAAAGCCAGATGTTTCTCAGAAGATATACACAATACTTTGCCTGAGAATGGGAGATAAGTTTGGTTTTGTTGTGGGTTTTTTTGGTAGATTGAAATGAGATTTCATTAAGGAAAGCCTCTATTTTTCTGAAGTGCTGACCACTCTCCTTCTGCAGCCTGAGTGGGAACAGAACTGCTCATTTCCAGAAACTGAAATTGTAGCTTTTCTCAGGAGAGAGAG
Organism: Ibidorhyncha struthersii; assembly: GCA_013398815.1. Classification (NCBI taxonomy): domain Eukaryota; kingdom Metazoa; phylum Chordata; class Aves; order Charadriiformes; family Charadriidae; genus Ibidorhyncha; species Ibidorhyncha struthersii. Next base: position 60,773 of record VZSZ01008847.1, read on the forward strand.
AGATTAGAAATATCTGAGAATGGCAGCAGGACTTTACTAGGGGATGCAAATGACAGAAATAGAAGAGAATTATTAGAAATATCCATCAGGGGGATCCTGGTACCATCATAAATTACTTCTGTTGTTCAGCAGCAGCTGCAAATCACACAAGAAGCAATGGGGATTGGTACGCTGCGTGACCCGTATATCCCAAAGTTTGACATGAGGCTTAAATTTTTACAGAAGCTATCATGAGACCCTCAAATGTACTGCATACTGCTTGAGACTTTTTGTCATGGACTGGGACCTGAGATCAAGTCTCCCAATTGTGTTCTTGGATAACCATAATATGTTAGAAGTAATTTTGGCTTTCCCTGAACAGGCAAATGGGATAGGGTTATCATGGCTTAATGGTGTTAGCTAAACTGTAATATCTGAGTAGCTCCTGAAGAAGTAGTCATTTTAGTGCCCTCAGAAATGGAGGCAAGTGGCTTGGCTTTTCAGAATGACCATGTATCTATACCTTCAAATCAATGAAAATGCCAGGGAAAGAATTTAAAAATCTATGTGTAGTTAACTCTGTTAAAAACACCAGGAAACCAGGCTTTTTTCCATGAGGTTCTTACCGCTTCTGTTTCTGATCCTGGTCTTGAAACATAAAGACAAAACCAGGCTAACTTCCAGCCTTTTCCACTGGTGCCTTGACACTCTGGGGCTGAGCCAAGATCCAGAAGCTCAGAGGCCAGCAGAAATGTAATGACGAGTATATGCCAGAGGCTTGAGACAGTATTAGATTAGCTTGAGCATGAGAAAAGGGGAAAAAGTTCTGAGCTGTTCTGTCAAAGTGAAATGGAGCATCCTTTTCCTTGGGATCTGTCATGTCCTGGCAGTCCCTCATTAATGGTATGTTCCCGTCAGGGGGTCACCGCAGGAACATGGCTTTTGGAAAAACCCACATACCAATTTCTAGCTGGTGAGAACTGAGAAGGTGCTCTTATCCAGGCAGACTGGTAGAAAGTGGAAACTGTTTCCTTCTAATGAAGATGTTAAAGCAGTTCCTAATGAAAGCATTTGTGTAAGGAGAAAAAGGAGTGTCCTGTGATTACTCACAAGTAGGAAATTTTTTATGGCCCATGAACTTCTTGGGAATGACATGTTTTTCAGGTGGTCTGACTGTCAGATGGCTGATTTTGATGGATGATGCTAAGCATGGACATAATCACCATCTTGGTCTCAGAACCAGCCAGTAAGATATGTTAAGATTTTCCAAATGTTTCTCCAACAATAAAAGGAAATGTAAAGTTAATCAAATTGTCATGAGAGATCAGAGCCCAGCAAGGAGGGACTAAGACTGACATTTGAAGTAGAAGCACTAATAAAACAGACGGCTGCTTGCTGATCCTGTCCGTGCTTGTGTTTAATTTAAACAAGTTAACGATGAATGGAGTTTGCAGAGGAGGGGCAGGGGTGCTGTCGAAATCGATGTATGTACCGGCCATTTAAAGAAAGCAGAGAACTGGTAAATCTCTAGCTGCATGCGAATATAGTGCCTCAGCAGAGAGATTCTGCAAACATCTCTGTTGGCATGTTTGGGGCAAGAGACCATCCTGCTCCCTCCTCTGCCCTACCTATGGCTGCTTGCTGCCCAGACAGAAGCGGATAAAGTTAATCCTTGGTGCTTAGCCAAATTAATTCCAGCACCTAAACACCATCAAGATAATTTCAAAAAATAAGTAAGGTGAGCTCACCTCATTTCCTAGTTTTCCAGTTATCAGTCTCTGATATTCCATGCAGGCATGTGTGTGGCTTGAGCAGCCATTTCTCTCTGAAGATGTCCTCCACTGTAAATGTCCTGGACACAAGGATCTCAGGATGCTCTTTGGAGAAGGTAGCTGCCACCTGTTGAACAATGCAGTGGAATGTTGTGGCCCTGCCTGCTCTGACCGGTAGATACACGACACCTTGTCAGGCATCTTTCATGTTAAGATGGATTATTATGTGCCAATGTGCTTTCCCACCCAGCAGCATTGTAAGGGGAGTTGGAAGGAAGTAGCTCTGTGCATGGCAAAGTCTTGAACTGCAATTTTGTTGGTTTTGGGATACTCATCACCACACACTGCTCCCACTCTCTGCTCCCTTACCCCAGGAACCATTTTGTCCACAGAGGGGACATTTCACCCTGAAATCCAAGCATTCATTTCCTATATAAAACCTTCAACCACCATCAGGTGGCAATGAATTTCAATCAGCGCTGCCCTCCAGGCATCAGTTGGACTAGAGGCCTGGAGATGAGAAGCTGCTCTGTTATCCATTACTCATCCCCCGAGCCAGCCTACTATCGCATTTTGTTCTGGATAAACACGATCAGGAGGCAGAAGGACTCTTTCTGTTCCCTGATGCCTTTCATTAGATCCCACCTTGCAAGTGTTGGTTCTGCTGCAGGGCAGCGAGGAGGTCAGGACAGGCTGGGCAGCCAGGGTGGCCGGCGGTTCAGCCCCAGCCCATGGGCCAAACAGATGAAGCAGCTCAAACCGCCACTTCCCTTTGTGCCCTGCAGCGGCACGGCTCCCCGGCCACAAAGCCCTCTCTCTGTGGCGTGCCGGGTGACCCTTGCTCGCCTGCCTTTTTACTCTTATTCTTCTCCGCAGTTCCTTCCTTTATCAGATTAACTTTAATTAGTGAAATCAGAATCACATGGAGTGGGGAGGAAATGCTCTAAACGTGGCGGATTTATTTTCAGCCGAGGAAAAAGTGAGGTGTATACAGACTCTTGGGAGGACTTGGATGAGGTTTTGTCTAGAAAATCATCTGTGGGTGTGAAAGCACTGGAGGGGCTGGGAGTATGTAGCAGGGTGAAAGAAAGCCAATGTGTCCTTTGTGAGATGTATGTGCAAAGGAGCTGCACCCACACATGAAGCATGTACAGCCACAAGCACGTGCTAGCTGACACTTACATGAGGGAGGCTGGAAATGTCCATGCAAGTCCCTTGTAGGCAGCATGAACCTCAGGCTAGAGTGGTGCTCTGCAGCCTGTACCCCACAGAACCCCAGGAGTTCATCTATGAAATGACTGCAGAACACCTGTGTGCATGAAGCATAGGGAAAAACAAAAGCAATAAACCATTTTTATTTGATAGCGTGGCAACATGGTACAGGGTAATCTGTACAGGGAGAATTTTCAGAAAACCAAGACAACTTTGACAAGCAGCAGGCCAGAGCAGAGGCTCTGCTCATGGCTCTGCTCTGACCCTCTCCCTGGAACATCTATCTGGGGGCCAGGGGACATGAGCTTTGCCTCTTGACACTGTGCTTGTGTCCCACTAATGCGACACAGGGGCCACCACATAGCATCACAGTCTCTCCTCATTCATATTACTGCTGTGTCTCCCCCAGTACAAAATCTCACGTTTTTTTGTCTCGCTCATCTTTGGGCCAGGGCTTTTGTTCACTGCACGTATATTCAGTCTGGCGTAGCATGAACAGACATGTGGCCTTTGGTTGCTGCAATGATGGGTGCTTTCGAGTGCTTAATCTTGGGATTCTCTGACTAAAGAAATTCTCCATTGCTGTTGGCCACACTTTACTTCTGACTGAAATCTCTGCATACAACACCTTTATAACACTTCCACATTACACTGGGCAGGCAGTCCTGGTTTCTGAGCACAGCTCTCCCTGCGTATTTCCTGGACTGAGTGGCTGCCCCAGAGTGAACAGTAAAGGGCCTCTGATTACAAGATGCAGCACCATGTCTTTGCTGTCACTAAAGATGGGTGCATCTTCCAGGGAATCCACATTCCCAAGTGCTGATCCTCTTGGGCACTGGAGCAACCACCCAGCTGCAGGCACACTGGCTTCCAGGAAGTGCTGTGAGGTGCTTAACAAGTGAGATCTCAACCAAAAACTTTCTGGACAGTTGCTGAAACTGGACATCTTGGCTGCACTGCTCCCTTCCCCAGCTAGGAGTTCTGAATGGGGCTCATTCAATGACAATATATTGGGATAAGGGGAAGTATAGGGAGATGAGTACCATTTTATGGTCAAGATTGTATGTGGAAGTGAAGTGTCCCTGTATCTGTTCAAGATATGTAGTGTCTTCTGAGAAGAACTGAAACAGATGAAAATATCCTCCAGTGATAATATACAGTGTTAATCAATGCCAGTGAGAAAATGAGTCTCCCTGCATATTTTTAAGTGCCTTCTCATGTCTCTGCATAGATATCTGGTATTCCCTCTACCTGCTGTTCACCTGCTGGCAACATTGTCCAGCTAATGAACTGAAAAAAAACCCGTAGCTTAATCTCCCCCTCCTTCTTATTCCTTTCTCAATGTATTTTGCTAATTTTTATTCCCCTTTGCAGTTCTGCAGTGCAAGCTTTGGGGCACATGCTGCTCCCCACTCCAAGCTACTGTCCAGGGCCACTCCTCAACAACTAGTCAGCATCCCCCCACCTCAGGCGCCCATCTGCTAGGCTGCAGCTGTGGCACAGGGAAGGAAGGGAAATACCTAAATAAAAACATTCAGAAGCTTAGAAGGAAGATGACTTTGGTGGCATGGACAAGACCAGACAGTACGGGTGAAGCAAATCAGAGGCTGATTCAAAATCCAGTAAATGAAGGACACTGTGAATGGATGTTGGCAGCAGCTATCCTTCACAAGGTTTAAAACAATTTGTGAGACCTCTAGGGGCTCTGACTGCTGTCCCCAACTCAGCAATCGCCTGGACTCACAAGGGATGAACACGAGGCATCCAGACATCCAAACTCCCCCTGCCTGCAGGGTCTCTCTCTCTCTCCATCTTGAGTACGGTGCAGAAGACAGTGGCCCATAACACTAAAGAAACTTTACTGCTGATGAATAGTTTGGGCTTCTCTTGGCCCCATAGCACCACCAAAATCGTCTCGGGCAGAATCGCAGGGCTCAGGCACACAATCGAGCAACTTACTGCACACACACCAGCCAAGCTGTCTGGCTGCCCTGAACTCACAGCACACCTGGGGAGGTCCCCAGGGCTTGAGCTCCAGGCAGGGAGCGTGAGCGACCACAGTCCACCTCATTTGAATGATGTCTGAGGGCACGTGCCAGACCAGGAGGGCTCAGCTGGTGTATGGTAGCACCAGCGTGCATCTGAGGCCTCCACATGGTTTCCCCACTGCATAAGCCCATGACCCTTTTTATGCTCGCTTTTATTAAGGTGGTTTGTGGGCCTCTCACAGGTGCATCTTATATAGGAGTGCAGCAAACCGCCTCTGGCTTCTCCATAGAAATCAGTCCCAGATGTACTGCAGTAGAGCTTCCCTTCAGAGGAAATACGTTTTCAGGTATGGCCCAGTCTATGAAAACTCAGAATATTTCCTACACTGATGAACAAAATCCTTTATTGCAGCTACTCTTCTTTTTGACCTTTCTGTTTCCCTCCAATCTTTGTGCAAGATGCTAATATGAATAGTCTTAGTTTCTTCTTACCATCCCTGTTCACATAAGGTTCAAAATTTCCTTTGTTGCTGAGAGCAGCTTCCTTCAATATCTCTCTGCCCATGTACTTTGAGGCCTTTCTTCTTTCCATCATCCCCTCCATACCCTTCTCCTGCCATGTGTTCCTGATGACTGAAATCATCTGCAAGCAAAATGACTCTCTTACTCTGTTCAGAGCTATCCTTGACAGGTTTCTGACAATAATATCAAGTAGCATAGATTTTAGATTATTTTTATGATCTGTGTGAATTTGATATTGAAACTTGATCATGTATCGTAAGTAATTCCCAAGGCCCCGCCACTCTGAGTTTTGGGCGTGCTCCACCAGCTCTGTTAATGCCATGACAAAGCTATCGGGAAAGCTTTAAAATCAACTCCTGGCTTTGAAACTGGGACCTAAAATCTGTGTTTTTCACCTCAGAGCAGAAGACCTTCCTCCCATTTGAGCATGACTTGGGTGTCCCATGGAGGGCTGCACAGGACACGGACATCTTGGTGGGAGACCAGTTCTGAGGGGTGCAGATTGCTCTGTTCGTCCCGGTGCAAAGGGGCATTAACACTTTTATCTGTAAGCTTCCAGTTATCATCGTTAATTGACATGATGCCATCATTTTACCAGAAAAAGCCAAGCAATCTGTTTAGCATCATCCCACACTGTCTTCCACATGCCACCAAATATCAAATGCTTTGGTTTCTTGTATCCAGATGCCTTGACTTTTCCATTTTTCACCCTAACCTCTTCCACAGTACCACTGCAATGTTAATGCAAGAATCTGTAAGTGTAATGGCAAAGTAAAAGGAATGTAGCTTAATATCCAAGCAATCCAAGCAATTAGCACAAGGGTTATTGTGCTGAAGGCATTATTCATTTTTAATTATCTGAAGCTGCTGAAAAATTCCTAGGACTGCCTCCAATAGGGTGCATGAATCAAAGCCCACACACAGAATAGTAGCATGTTGCAAAGGCAAGAGGAGAAGCAGTTGGCCCACTTTCACACAAAGTTTCACACCAAGTTTCTCAGCCCTGGCCTGGGACTCCTTGCAGCAGTAGAGCGCCAGCTGCTTGCAGCTGAGCCCAGTTTATTTCTGGTAGGCATATTCCTGAGCTTACAAAAGAAAGATAACGAGGAGGAAGGAAACAGGAAACGTATCTGCATGTTCAGTCGCATTGGTTAATTTGGGCCACGTTTCCTCTGATTAAAAAAAAAGATAATAACAATAATAACTTCTGGGTCATATTTGGGGAGGGAGGGAGAGTAGAAATGGGTTGGATTTTTCAAACATAAGTGCCACCCCCAAGTTAAATATACTCAATAAACATATTTTCAGGGTGTTTAATTGAACGTGTATATTGATTTACCACACTTGAAAGAACAATATGCATTGGGCATGTCAGCTTCCTGCAGATAACACAATAAATTCTATATAATTCAATAAATTGTAATCAAAAGATGAATTACAAATCTACTTTCTTCTGTCAAGGGCAAGGCAAAGATGGCAATGTACAGAAACAACAAAATAATGTTTGGGGTTTGCTTTCCTAAGTTTACTGAAATTTAATTTTCCACTTCCTAGGGATATTTCTCTTTCAGTTGAAGAGAGAAAGACTCCAGCTCCTTTGCAGCTGCTTCTTTTAGGGTCTGCCTTTGTCCAACAAATGGGCCAGACTGCGGGGTTGATGCTCAAGGCCAGATCAACCATCCTATTCTCAGTATTTGTTCACCCTCCTGAACTGGAACTAACAAAAAGTCTGCTTGACACGGTGTTGAGGAGCTGCTTAAGAAACCCAGCCTCTGCAGCCCTAAATATTGCTCCTTAGAACAAGATTGGCTGGAGTTTAATTGGGGTCTGATTCCCATCCATCTCTTGCATCACACAGTTTTCTGTGCCGAAGAACTGGCTTTGCTACCTGAGATACTCATGTATTTTCTGCTTGGAAGATGGGCTCTTCCACATTACAGGGCTGGCTTGTCCTAGGAAGGTCTCTGAAATTGCGTACCATTAGCAGCCCCTTCCCTGCCCTGTGATGGGGCAGAGATGTACTGTTCAGACAGTTCTGATGCAGCCCTGATGCAGAGCATCATTTGGGAATTTTTGTCCGCTGCGGTTTTCACAGAGGCAATACATAAGTAAACACAATGTGTTTTGTTTGTTTCAAGAATGGAAGACTCTTCTTAAAGTCTGACTGCAAAAGATTCTCATCCTCTTTTATTCCTTGGAGTTAAAATGGACACATGTATTTAACCAGCTCTCTCCGCTTCTCTGAATTAACAGCCCTGCCATGTTCCCGAACCAGCACATTCCTTCTGATTTACGTGCCTCTTGCTGTTCCTTCTGCCTCCAAGATCATATCAAGACACCAGAAATTGTGTCTCAAAACCAAACAATTTTCATTTTTGTAATCTGTTGCTAGATGGTGTAGTAAGAACGAGATATATTTTTTTGGTGTAACATAAAGTGGACTTCAGAAAGGGATGCCAGTTTTGTACCTAACTGAGAGTGTCAGCAGCTCTTGACATTTGCCACGCACATCTTGGGCAGAAAGGAGAAAATGTTAAGGTATGATTTAAGCAGATCAGGAAAAATGTAACTGCCATCCTGCTTTAAACAGTGTTATTTTGATTTAACTGGAGTCAGTTAGGAATCTGAAGAAGCTAACCAAAAACATACGTCCACTGAGTAATTTTCTCTGGGTTAGCAGAAGTAGTGCCATAATGTTTATGAGTAAAAAAGACGCACAGAACCCCACTAAACAAAGCATGAATATTGTGAGTACAGTGCAGCAGAGTGTTGGGCCCGTTTTCTGACCCAGTCAATGCCAGGGCCTTCCTTGCACCCAGTAAGAACAGGACCGGGGGTGCCAACAGATGGAGAACAGTGGGACTGGAGGCTGCTGCTGCAGCCCCGCCACCACGTGTGTCATCCTCTTGGGAATGATAGTGAAGTACAAATAGCACTGGATTTGGGAAGCAGGTGGCAGCTCTTATTCCATTTAACAGTGGAAAACGACTGTTTAGGTTTTACATTTTTTTCTCAATAAATGTTTGAACAGAGTGCTGTGATTCCAAATGTTATGCTTACAAGAATTCTCTTAACCTCTGTTTACAAGACAAAACGTGTCTTAGCACTGAGTTTCAAAAGATGTCATTTTTTCAGTGGAATACTTTTGGGGCTTATTTTTCAGAAAAAAGAAGAAGCTATTATGGGAAAAATGTTGGTATTGGGAGGGAGAGAGAGGACGGCAATATTTCCTTAAGCTACAGTTTTTAACCAGCTTTTTAACAAAGATTTGCTTTTCTGAACTGTTGAACAGGGTACATCTCCCTAGCACTGCAAGCCCAAAAAATAGATAGAGAATGTGTTTTTTCTAAGAAAGAAAAAAACCTCTCTTCACCATTCCAGAGGAAATTGTTAGTGACAATGAGCCACAGTCTGTGAACTTAAAATTCCTCGCATTTGAAATGGTTTGATTTTTTTTTTTTATGTTTTACTTTCAGCTCTGACCACCCACAAGGGAAAGGAAAAACGGAGAAGAGGGTACAGCTTACACAAAAAGATTCCTGCAACAAAAGGACCCTTTATTAGCTGTACTGATTATGAGGTATCTCTTATGACAGTTTCCAGGGTATGTTCAGCACTGTAGCTTGGAGGTCAGAAGATCAGATCAACATTACCAATTCTGAGAGTAAATCTTCAACATCACTGACTGGAACTGAAGAGTCAAAACTGAAAAATACCAAGTCTTAAAAGGTAAGCTTTTTTTTTTTTTTCCTTCTAACACTGAAGCAGGAAATACAGACTAGTAAAGTTTTTAATGCAGAAAAACATTGCATTCTGGTGTCACCATACTGATAAACTTGAATTCCTAAATCACACTCCATTACAATTCATCTGAGTGCCTTGCACAGAGGAAATGTCATTTTCACTTGAGAAACAAGTAGATTTGCAGAAGTCTAATAGGATTGTCCTCTGATGCCTATAAAATTAGCATTATGTCTGCATTCCTAGATGAAAAAAAGAGTCCTTGATTTGCTAATATCACTTCAAATTTTAATGAAAAGCAATGAAAAGACCTGTATCAGTGTTTAAGGAGGCACCTGTCTTAAGTAACAGTTGTTATTTTGAGAGAGCAGTTTCTACCCAAGGCATTGTAAATCATTATCCACTTTGGATGCCCTCATTCTGAGGTTTCTCACTTGTGCCCCTCCAGCAGGGCGTTGGCTTCTCACAGCTAAAGTGGCCTAGACTTTTTAAAAAACAGACCAAGTAATAAATCATGGATAAAAAGAATGCAGAGGTGTCTGAGCTGCTGTTGTCCAGACATTGGCATGTCCCTACATGCATGCAGCACTGAGGGGATGTTTCTAGCACAGACCTTGAAAGCAGACCAGCCTGTTTAGGAGGGGATGTGCTTGCATTTATAACCCCTCTTCTTTCAGGCAGAGCACACCAGCAGCACTCCTGGACCACTTCTGTTCCTGGAGGAACCTCGGTGTGGGACCTCTGGTGTGCTCCACTGAATCACAAGAACAAGCTAGCTCAACCCACTTGAGCAACTGAGCAATGCTTAACTCAGCCCTGCACCACTGGGGCCAGCAGACCCTGCCTGCAGGCACAGCTTTAGCAACAGCACAGCCTACCTGCTCCCCTGAGCAGCAGCTCCTTGGTGACTGGACAAGCAGTTGTATTTCCACGTGGAGAGTTGAGATTCGCTTGCATTCTTACTATACAGGCTGCAAACCAACCCATCAAGCTTGCTGTGACCACATGCAAATTGTGGCCACCGAGGTTCACCTCTTAGCTTATGTTCCCTTTCCCTTCTCTCAACAATGTCAGTCCAGCTGGGACTGTGTCACACTCACTTAAGTGTCACAGCTTTTCAGAGCAATCTTTTCAGAATGAGACAGGCTTAAAGGCTTAAAGCTTAAAGGCTTAAAGTATTGACGTGGCTTTTCCAGAAAGGTGACTTGATGAAAGATGTTGGCTCTCTAGTGCCTGTGCCTTGCTCTGCCATAAAAGCAAAGTTACAGCCTGCAGAGGGAAAGCTTCCATTTGCGGTGGCAAGGTATCCTTGTAGCTACCTGACCAAAGCAGAGCAGAAGCTCCCCAAACTAGTGCTTTCTGGTGATGTTTCTACACATACAAATTGAAGAATCTGGGAGAGAATGTATCTGGTAAGCATTAGTGTTTTCTCTCTTTTCTTCACTTTCAAGCTGATCAATCTAAACAAGGCTCTAAAGGAACAGGAGATCCCACCACAAACGAGAAAATGTAAGACCAGAAGTCCAAGTCTCTTCCTTTTTTCAGCAACACCTTTCATGGCTTTTCACGTATAACTGAGAATTAGCTGTGCTTTGAAAGTAAACTCCTGTGGAAAATGACTGGTAGAAACTTTTGTCCCCTGCAATGGAAAAATTAGGTAGTGAGGGAATTCTTGGGCCTGGTTTGTATCACCACAAAAAAATAGAGAAAGGACCAGTGATGGCTCCACTCCTTTGGCATGGGTAAAAGAAGTCTAGTTTGATATGTGATATTGAGGGATATTTTCTTGTAGGCTCCGAACCAGAGTTCTTGTTAAGCTCTTGGAGATGAGCAGCTGCAGCACAGTGGAAAATACTGCCTCAGAACCTGGAAAATCCGAGGTTGGAAGTTTCATCTTTTGCTTGTGTTTAATAAGATGAGAAATACTGGTGCTAGGCTTTGTAGTATGCGAGCACATTCTCTTCACTTTGTTATATACCCCCGGGAAGGCCAAAGGATGAGGGTGAAATTAGGAATATTCCTCTCAGGTAATGAGGAGCCTGTTTGGATGCATAAGTGCATCTTATACCCCTGGTATAAGAACAAGAGGAACTAAAGAGAAATCTCATTGTTTCCAGAGTGAACAAACAATTCATGTTATTCTAATTGAGTTATTGTGCTAAAGGACAACTTGAATTGGAGCCTGAGTACCAATGATTCTTGTTTTTCTCTCCATGCATAGCATTGCTGTTTTCAAATATTATGTCCCATTGGCACTGTTACATTTAGTAGGACTCTGCTATTTAATATTGTTATCCTCCTCCATCTCTGCCAGAAGTTTTGGGGTTTGGATACAGCGGACCCCATCTGAACAAAAGTGTTCATAGTTCCTCATTGCTGCTCCGCTGCCCCGACTTCATTGCCTCTGGCCCTGCCTGAGACTCACAGCCTTAAGAGTTGGCAAGCTGAGAAATCAGGCCAAGGAGAACTTGAAGCTGCAGCAGTGCAAGTAGTTGCAGTCATTGTGGATTTAAGGTGAGGAAAATGAAGGAGAAAAAATGTTAGGTCCAAGGAACATCTGAGTTATGAAGTCAGTGTCACCCAAGAAAGAGATCATGGGACGATGACACACTGTCCCACAGTTCCATGACCCATGGGACATGAGTCAAGACCAAAAAGTCTTTGACCAGTCAAAGGCCACTCTTAATTATGACTGTTATATCCACGCATGTTCTACTGAGAATTAAATCAGGAAAGTCCTATGGCTACTGTTAGATGGGCAGGCCATGCAAGGCAAGCATAGCTCCTTCTGGACCAACTTAGAACTCTCTCTACCCCAGTCTTAGTAAGCAACAACTGAGATAGTAATACCTATCCACCTTTAGAGTTTCAATTCCATTTTTTTTTATTCCAAATTCTCAGTGTAGGTAAGGATTGAGACTTGGATTAAAAATTAAAAAAAAGACTCCTCACACTCAAAAATAAGTGTTAGTTAATACTCACTGGAAACCTGCTCAGTGGTGTGTATTCTTCACCTCTATTATGGGCAGATGGCCTGTATTGGAAATTGAATTCACCCAGCATCAATGAACATTAAAACATGGTCTAGCCAATATCTGATATCTGAGAGTGCCCCAAATTGCATGTAGAGCAAGGACAAACATGCAGCAGTACTACCAGAGGGCAGTCTCCAGCAAGGACTGGCCAAGGCAGAGAAGCTGTCCTTTTAGTTTGCTCAGGAATATATATATATTTTTTAAAAACTTGCTGGAAACTGGGCTGCCTAAGCACTGTGAGACACCTGGATGTTGCGATAACCAAGGTGCGATCACGGGAGAGCATCCATGGGCATCAGATTCCTGTGAGTGGCTGCACCTCCTCTTTTGTCCATCTACTATTCCCACCCTGTGCACATGAAAGTATGCCAACTTCCCAGATCTCTGCTGAACATTTCATATCGGGAACACACACCTATCTCCCGAAGATGTTTGGTATGCTGCATTTGACAAGGCATTAATCTTTATCACCAATGACAAAATGTGCTTGGGATTCATATTATCTGGCAGCCCCTTCATCTTGCTGGACCTTCAACTTTCACTTCATCTTGCTGTAACTATTTCTGTGACAAGGGGATTGGGCACCTTTTCCTGCAGGTTTCCAGAGGAGCTGCCTGTGGGCTGCAAGGCCATGGCTCCTCTCACTGCCACAGGTGCAGCAGGGTCCAGCTCCCTCAGTCTGTCTTTCATGGTCTCTTATGTCTCATATTGCTCCATGCCAGTGGTTCCCTCGCACATAAAAGAGGCCTTTTGGTCCACATGACATCTGGTTTAAACAGGCTGACTGCAGGCAAATTTGTGAATGTGTGTTTAGGTAGATACACAGCACAGAAACACGTCCTCATAACCACTATAGGGAATGTGCAGTTGGACACATGGCAGGTGCTTTGCCCACCCATGCATTCACCACCCCTTGTCAGCCACATTCAGCACAGTGCTATTCCTCCCCTTCCCATCCTCCTCAACCTCTGCCACATGTTTCCTATCCTGCCCACTCATCCTGCACTGCAGAGGGCATGCAACAACCAGATCTAACACGAGGTGACAGTGCAGAGGGGCAGACTCTGCAACTTTCACCATGTCTAGCCCATGCTTGCTCACACAACCAGGAGTTACTCATTCTCCTGCAGCCCCAAATGGCTTGGCACTGGCAGTGCTTTCTGCCTCAGTTGCCCCAGCAACCCCTCACATCCAACTATCCCGCTTGCCTGGGGGCATACATGGTGATGTGAGGCAGCATTCCTCCAGCCCCATCCAGAGCATGAGTGGAGAAAAGCCCTCTCCCCACTGCTGCCCGCCCAGTCCCGGGAACAGGGAACTCCGGGTCTCCACAAGTGTTCGGCACCTGCTGCCTGCCCCGGTTCCCAGCTGCTGCCTGGCCAGCCCTGCTCTCCCCTTTGGCTGCGGGAAGCAGCCGCTGAAAGGCGATCTGCCTGACCTGATGTGAAAGGGATTTCACTGGTGTTAGGACACTTGATGACAGGGGGGAGGGACGATTGAAATGAACTCCTTCCATCTTTCTGATGCAAAATGAGTGCAGACACATTGCTTTAATATCTTCTTTGTAATTCATTTCCTCCAGTAAAGACTGAAGACTTGATGCTTTATGTGTCTCTGGGTTTATGCCAGCAAACTACTTGCAAACTCACCCATCTGGAATAGACGGGGGTCATTAGTAGCTCTGATCCAGCTCTTTGTATCCTCTCCAAGATGGGCATTAGACCTGCATGAGTACTGAGAGACAACCTGCTCCTCTAAGAGGTGATTTAACTAGTTTGTACAACAGCCTGCCTTTTCTCATCATTAAGACCTTGTCTTTCTCAGACTGTATCCTGATGCCTCGTCTGCCAGAAGTAAGGAGCTATGGTGGAATCAGTGGATACAAAGGGTCCCTGTGTAACCCCACAGTGACAAATCTCAGCTGCTGTTCATAGTGGGCAGCACCAACACCTGAATTTACAGGCTCACCACAGATCTCTGCAAGGAGGGAACAAACTGCTTGAGCCTGGAGGAGGGTCAATTCTGCTTGAAAGGTGCCGGCCAGTTCTCACCTCCAGAGGGAAACCCAAAGACCAAGGCTCAGGGACTGCCAAGTCTCCTTTACAGAGCCTCCTTCCCAGACGTTCTATGGAGGTAGGATCACACCCAAACCTGAAAAAAATCCTTGGGGCCAGCATATATCTTAGAGGGGATGAGGAACAGCCCAAGACCCTCTCTAAGGGATTGCCCACATAGCAAAGAACCTGCTTGTGCCATGCTCTTTGCTGCCTGGGTCCCCCCTGCCAGGAGAATTCCTTCCTACCACAACCAGAGGGAGCAGGAGACAAAGCTGCTGCATCTTCCACACTGTTGATGTTGCCACTAAGCACTGCAGATGGGTGATCACAGCATGCCAAATTTTATCCCAGACTTTGTTCCTGCTATGTGATTCAGTTGGGCATATTGCCTGTTTAATGTAAATTATGTTTGGAGTTTATTTGTGTTCAGGAGCTTGGAAGCCTTTGGGCGAACGACTCCTGTAGATGAAAGTTTATTATTAGTGTTTGTAATATTGAATAACACCTGTAAGCATTATGTAGTGTCAGCACATTTGTCCCTGCAGGCAAAGGAGACTTGGTTGTTGCATCCCAGAGCCAGTGCCATCTGGTTTGGTACTTACTCAGCACGGAAAATACAAAGACTGCAAGTTTTCCATTAGAGGGCTTACTGACACTAGACTCCATTTAGGAGTCAGTCTTAGTAAATTGAATTTATTTGGAAATATACACGGCCTTTGAATCAGCTCAAACTGCCTTTTAACTGCATGTGTCTGTGCTATGTATGTTGATGGAAACATTTAACCCATTTAGCATGGAGTGTTTTCTCCAAGGCCTGCTGAAATTGCAGATCCAAATGCCTGTTCATCAGTGAGGATACACCATGCCCAGGGCTGACAGCCAGCCTTTCCCTAAAGAAGCTGATTCTGAAATAAAACTTGGGCTGAGAGAGAAATGTTTTCTGAGATCAAGAAAAGTATTGGACCAGATAAGGTGACTTCAACTGTCAAAGAGCACTGAAACTTTTGGAAGGTAGCATTGCCAAATATCATGAGTTTTGTGTATCCTGAACAGAAGTAATTACCAGGGAATCCCAACCAGTTCTTACAGCATTAAAGCTTCTACCTTCTTTTTGGTTTTTTGGGGGTTTTCTCTGAGGATGGGCAGGGAGGGTTATCTTGACTTGAAGGCATTATCTTCAAGCCAGTCTTATGAAGATTCTGCACAGACCTCCTTAATATCATTGCTCTGAACTTCAGTAGAACTGAAGTTCTGTCCCCTACCAGGCAGATGAGCATCATTACCTCTATCTTACCAGTACCTTATCAGATCATCCCAAGGCCTGACAGTTAGTACATGGCAAAGCCCAGAATGAGACAGTAATGTTCTTTTTCAGAGCTGTCTGTGACTTACAAGACAAAGAAATGGCCTTATAGTTAATGCACCCATCACACTCTTTGTACAGCCTAGAAATTGCTCCAAAGTCACGTGGTTGGGTGGATTTTTCTGTTTTGTTCTTGGCAATACAAAGAGTTATTTAAGATTGCGTTGCAGTGAGAAATGGATCTGTTTTCTGTTACCTGTCAAGCTCTAACTCAAGCTTTGGAGTTTTTAATTTTTCCCCTGGATCCACTGGTGGAATCATAAGTTGCTCCAGTAGACTTGAATTCGGCCTTCTAATGGTATCCTTATGCAAGGCTGTTGCAGAAGAAATGGAGGCTGTCAGTCTTGGCAGATCTAAAAACAAAATAGACTTTGATTCACATGGAAAATGTTCTTCAGTAACTTTCCTTCATACCTACCACAACCCTTCCCTTTAAGGCATAAGCCAAGCTCAGCCACAGTATAAGACTGCTAAAATCAGTTCATGTCAATGAATTCACACCTATTTGCAAAATTGGTGACATGGTTTCTCTTTGTCTACTCAGTGGTTCCCACTGTGAAAAAGGCAAATTGTCTGACAGTCCATCAGTCCTAAGGGGTTGGGCAACATGATCCATCTTGTAGCTATTTGCTGAAACACAGCAAGGACTTTTCTTTCCTCACCATACAGTGCGCTTCAACGGGTTGCTGAGACACCATAATGGTCAAGTTACTGTAAGTTAATGTGCCTTTTTGTGGGCATGTAATTGGTTAGAAAGTGTGGAGTTGGTAGTCCTAAATAAATTAATGAAAGTGGGTAATGATGACGTAACACATCACATTGTATCTCCAACTAAATCTGTCTCAAAACATGAGATTTCTCAATCAGCCTGCTATTCTGGTACCTGTTATTAAAGTGCCTCACTGTTTGAATGTCAGTGTTGCTATGCAATTATCTCTGTTGCAATTTTTAAATTCTTTCCGGTGAAGATTTGTGTTGTACTGGAGTTAGAAGTGAATGACATGAAAGTTTTTTTGTGTCATGGCTCAGATGGGATACTGCGATCTCTAGGCTGTCAGCTCCAATGCTGCAAAAATATCCTTATTGATCTGTACAAGGAGGTGCTTGGTAGCACTAGTAGCTTAACTTCCAGCCATGTCACAGAGACCAGAGTTTTTGATCATACACTCATATTCTGATTTATCCACCAGGTTGGTCTGCAGGATGGAAGAGATGGCCTTTTTAAAATTTGTCTTCTTTAAGAAAGACAGCTGTAAAGTCTATTTCGCTGCTCTGAGATCCCATCTCTTTGGATGGACTAATGCAGGGCCTTCATTTTCATTTTCATTAATGGTGACAATGGTGACAAACATGGCACAGTGGATGAATGCAAAGGGAGTGGGGATTCTGTTTCTTATTCACATCCTCTTTATGTCTTTTGTTCTACAGAGGGAAACTCCCAAGAAAAAAAAACAGCAGTTCTTTCACCGGCCTTTTTTAGCAGACAGTTGCAGGAGAGAAGGAATGAATGAAATGACAGATTATACTGCTGCTGTTCATTACCAGATTCAGCAACAACCAGTACCTTCCAAAGGAAGCTTAAACATCACACAAAGCACCTGTCTAATTGTGCAGTAATGTACAGAAATGATCTGTGGTGGAAATTTCTTCCTGACCCTCACGTGGTTGGCTTTATGCCATTGAGCATCAGATTTGCTTATCCTAAATATAACCAAATGCTAGTTATATATTTATTCAGCCTTTTTTAAAAAAATCCTTACCGCATTTGACTTGCAGCTTTCTGTGGTTGGTATTTCCACAGTCTGACTGTAAATGGAGGGTTTTGTAAACCTTAGTTTGGATATAGAATTTATCAACTGAAGATGATTTGGAATAAGGAATCATGTTCAGCAGTGGAAAGTAAAGAAAAATGCTGAGTGTAAGAGAAACTTTCATCAAGACACTCCATATTAATACTTGTCTGAACATTTCTTTAAGTGAGTTGGCTCAAAGAACCAAGTTACATTTTGGCTAAAAAATACCAGGTTTATCTAAAAAAAATACCACAAAAAGAATTGTAATATCATCAGAGTATCATTAGTCTGGGCCATATTTCCTGAAGAAGCCTTTGCACCACTGCACGTGATGGACCAAGAAGCTTGTGATCTGGCCAGCTGCAAGCTGCAAGCAGCATCGCGTGGTGACAGGAGCCATTTGCCTGTAGCTGACCGGCTGTGTCTAGCACACGTTTTTTTTGGCCCACAAAAAAAACATGATGCTGCTGTGCTGGGACTGCTTGATAGCACTCTGGAAGTGGGAGGTGGGTCAGGGTAGGTGGGAGCTGAAACTTCCCTAGTTGCTTTCTCCATCTCCTTTCCCCTCCCCAGTAAATTTGCCCCTACCCAAGCAGAAAGCAGTTGAAGAACACCAACAGGATGATTTTGCATTGAACAACTTGTTCAGCTCCACCTTAGACGTGTTGTAGCTCACTCTCATTCTCTTCACAGCACTATGGATGGCCATATTTTCTAGGAGAAGAATCAGGACATATCAGTAATCGGCAGAGGGCAAGTGCCAGACAGGTGGGTCAGCCCATGTTCACAGAAAGCAAGCTTGTTTTCCCTCTGACTGCAGTTCACCAGAGAGGAGAGAGCTGTTGTGAAAAAAAAGACAAGATGTGTAATGCATTTACAAAATGTGATCAGAACGGCAGGGTTTCAGACCCTGGCCTGCAATTTCAAGCGGACTTCAAACAACCTCAACATTTATGTGTGCCTAAGTTGTCAGACAGAGATAATATTAGACGTTTAGAAACCCAATAGGTTGAAGAGTCCGTGCACACATGTGTGTGGATCTACTTGTTTTAAAATGGACAGAGGGAAATTTTCCAAATTTCATATCTCAAGAAAGCACGGGGCCGACCTTGGGCTCCCCTCTGATCCAGCAATGCTCCATAGAGCAGTGCACATTCTGTGAGAGACACATCGAAAATCACTGGCCCTGTGGGTTCCTCTCCACCAGCTGCAGGGAGTCACAGGCCAAGAACAGGGATACACTCAGACAGGACCTGCTGGGAACAATACAGTCTCACTCTAACCTGCAACAAACTAAATCCCTCAAAATTAAAGTATATTCGGTTGGTGGGAGAAGCTACCTCATTCACTCAAGAGATCCTGGAGGGTACCCAAAACTACAGGTAGGTCTGCATCAGTGGATGACTGCAGGGTGATACTAACACCACTCAAATGTTCTCAGCAGTTGGTTTTCTTCTCTTCTTATCTCGATTACAGCAGGGCTAGAGAACCCAGTCAACACTGTATTTGTGAAGCAAGCACTCTCCCTGCACTCAGCAAATTCTTTAAATAAGCCCCCAAAAAAGCTCTGCGGGAAGAGGGAAAGGGAACACTATGTATCCTATTCCATTTGAGTACCAACAGGAGAAAGCAGAGGGAAAGAAGACCTTAAGAAGTCATCTAGTCTGTCCTCCTGCCCGAAGGCAGTGGGTACCATCTCTTAATTTGATACATAATGAACAGAAGTTAAATGGGCTGAAAGATATTTTTTTCCCCCACCAAGACTTACCAAAAAAAATGTTAGTTTTCACTTCATGTGGTTAAAACTGACTTAGGCTTCTTCATTTCAAATGGTTAATGTATTTGTTAATCAAAATCACCAGTCATTTTCATTTTAAAATAATGGCATATCAAAAAAACACTTTTTCATCTTCAAAATTCAAATTAAAAAGATCAACCTTTTTTCACTTTCATAAAAAGTTTTTAAACAATAAAGTGAAAAACAGTTACTCTGCCTTTTTCTGTATATAAGACCTAAGCTCAGCCCTTCCCTGTTTCTGTTTACAATTGCTCCGGCTGTGTTTTTGGAAAGATTTTTCTTTTTCTTTTATAAACCCATCTCTTGCTATTTCACCCTTGTACACCCTTTTTGATATAGTTAATTTATGCCTTTTATGTACTTTACCTTCATTGCATTTTCATGTCTTCCTTTTCTATTTGTCTTTAAACTAGTTTCTGCCCTCTTTAATTCCTTAACTTGTGCAATTTTATTGCCATGATTAAGTAGCTGTCCCTAG
The DNA here is from genome assembly GCA_013398815.1 of Ibidorhyncha struthersii. NCBI lineage: Eukaryota > Metazoa > Chordata > Aves > Charadriiformes > Charadriidae > Ibidorhyncha > Ibidorhyncha struthersii. Next base: position 80,511 of record VZSZ01008847.1, read on the forward strand.
GCAGCACCAATGAAAATGCAAGCTTTCCCATCACATTCACTTATCTGCTTCTTGCTGGAATTAAGATTAATTATAGTTGTCAGCACATAACTAAAATCACAAACGTCAATTTCCCCTTTTCATGTTTTTCGCTGTCAGAATAAATTGCATAATCATCACTTAATACCAAGCTCTTGTTTCCCTAATAATACACTGAAGCCAAAGGTTTACCAAAGGGAGCCCAAGGAAAACACACGAAACCCGAGAGGGTAAACATGACGTGGGAAAGCACGGCTGCGATCAGGCTGGTTCCACAGCTAGAGTGAAACCTCCACAGGGACTCCGGAGCTTAGCCTGCTCTGGCAGTGCTTCCATGGGCCACAGCGGTGGACTTTGCTCCAGGAGGAGTGATTGCTTGGAGGATGAATGTGCTGGGACCTGGCCTGTGGGACTCCTCTCCTGGGAAAAATGGCCAGCAATCAGGGCCACAACTTTCCCCAGAAGCTCAGATCTTTGCTGGCGAGGGGTCCTGCAGGTCCAGAAAGAGAGCCAGGCTGGAAATGACTGGCAGCGCCCTAGCCACATCCAATGTCTGAGACATGAGCAGATTGTGGGAGACCCCCTTTGAATGCTTACTGTCCACAACCTTGCCAACATCTTGGTGTGGCTGGCACCAGATTTGGTCTCCTGTGGTTGTGTCACATTGGATTTGATCAAGTTATAACATATTTGTAACCGACTGCCCTGTCAACCCATCCTGTTCATGTGGCTTATTTTCTTTCCATATAAATTCACCTTCTTAAGCATGTAGCTAGCTCATGTCACAAGGTTGTAAATGGAGAAGCTAATTTCCAAGTTAGGGTCTCGGAAACGACATCAATGTACAATCCACTTTGTTGCCCTAACCCGCTTCCTGATCCCAATCCCATCTTACATATGGATGTCAACCCTGTGAATTACACACTAGCTGTCCTCATGATCTCTTTGTGTTATTTTTCAAAAGATCCTCCTTCCTCATGTTTTCTGTCTTAGCAACATTAGACAAAATCTAAAAAAAATCTGTGTACCCATGGCCTTTAATAGAGGGCAGCTGGTGAATTGACTGCACCCTGTACTTTTGCTGCACATCCTGCTCTAGGTACCAACTCTCCCTTGGAGGAGTTTCTCTCTTTCCTCTGATCTTCCAGGAGGGCCCCTTAGAAAAGTCACCTCCAGGTGTGAATGCCTGCAGTTGGGTGATGTCTGTCTCTGCTTCGGACAAACTGAAATGCAGTCCTGTCTTCTTATCTCCCTTCTATTTTTTAAACATCAAAAATTTACTGTTAAAAGAAATTAAAAAATTTTCAAAGAGAAAACTCAGAATTTCTTTTATGAACTATCAGTATTTTAGCTTCCAGCTCTTAAGCTGGAGTGTATACTCAAAGCTTGACACATATTTGCCAGTCCTTTCATTCTCCTAAAGCAGTCTAAGCAAATTTACCATTTGCCAAAAAAAAAAAAAAAGCTCAATTCTAATATCAAAATTCATTCAGAGAGTTCAGCACTACAAAGTGAGAGAAGCGTATGACTTCTGACCAGATATATCAATAGTAGGCTTGTGTGCAAACCAGAACGAAAATACCATTGTAATCAAGGCACTTTGGTAAGTTACTGTTTCCTTTCCATTTCACTGTTTTGAAGGAATTTTTTTTAACCAATTGTCATTTCCCTTTCTCTGTTTTTTAGGTTGGTGGGGATTTTTATTGTTGTCCACTGGCTTGAGGACCTGTTTGCTCAAGGTGCCTAATTTCAGGAACTATATGCGGGGATTTATACGTGTGCTTACAGACACCAGTTGTTTGGAAAACTGGCCCTATAAAGGGACTTTGCTCAGCTTCTGAAATTTGGGAAGCTCTTTGAGATCCAGAGCATGGGAACCCTCCGAAACAAACTGCCCACAGGAGAACCTGTACTCCAGAGCAGATACATGGAGTGAAGGAATCAGAGTGGGGCCACCGGTGGAGGATTTTCAGGAGGGACTGAGACCTTCTGCAGGTGCTGCAGCAATGGGAACGCACGGGTCTGGCCCATGCCCCTCGCCTGGCTGTAGCAAGGCATCTTGCAGGACCTCAGCTTGCAGGGTGACCACTCTGAGACAGTCTGGTTAAAGTGTTGCACATTACTTTGTGTGCAGAAAAAAATGATTCCATGTAAAATTAGTTACTTAAGACTCTTAAATGCAGTCCAGTGTCATGCTTGGCTCCTGCAGGTGTGATGGCTCTTCTTCAGAGACAAAGGGCAAGGGAGCCCTTAGCAGAGGTAGCGGGTGCCAAATGCCCTGTTTTCTTTCTGATTTGGCTCATTTGGCATGGCCCCAGCCCCTTGTGAAGTGCTCTGGGAAGCTGGTATGTGGAAGGAGGGAGGGAGAAGATCTAGGATGACATTTTGCAGTGCATGTGCTAGCTTTGACTGCCAGCTCTCTGCTTTCCCACAGACAGTGCTCTCCCCAAACCCTTCTCCCCAATCTCCTAATCCTCCAGCCCAGTCTGAGGGCTGTGGTGCAGTAGCGGCACCAGCAGCAGCAAGACTGGGGAGCCGAGTGTTTCCATCCTGCTCTCCAGCAAGCTCAGCTGCCTCCCTCCTGGCCCCCCATCTGCCCCACAGCCCACCAAACATACCTTTGTAATTAACGGGAATGGTCAGAGATAAATGACTGACTGACTCCAGCGTCGGAGGAGCAGATCATGGAATTATTTGAATAGAGGCAGCAAGTCAAACAGTGTAACTTTATTTGGCTTGACGTATTTCCTATGGCTTCACTTCATAGAAAGCTGTATGCATGCTTTTGGGCACACACCTACTGGCTGCAGTGCCAAGATAGAGAAGGAACCCAGAAAGGACGAGCTCTCTATTCTGCATTGTGTCAGAAGTCCCAAGCCGCTGAGATGAAAAAGGGCCACGTGAGAGCTACAACCCTCTATTCCACTCTGGGGTTTGGCTGGGGCTCAGGGGCAGCAAAAGCTCAATGTTACTTGTCCCCTTTAAAAAGGCACAGTCTGTTTGGGATGAGAGAGGTACAGTGAAGGGAGCAAGTAGCAGAAGGTGGGTTCTTTTTACTCTCCTAATGAACCACTTCCCCAGGGAGGTTTGTCTAAGGGAATCATGGGTTACTGAAGACAAACCTCCCTCCCATCGTTCTCTTACTTGGGTCACATACTTGAATAATACAATTCTTGTTTTGAGTTATTTTCTTTTTTTAAAAGCTTTTCTTTTTTAATGCTGTCAATTTACAGCCCTGCCAAAGCCTTCCATAACAATGAATCCGTCAATAGCCTCCAGATCTTCTCACACTTCCCACCAGAAGCTCTTTAAACATTTGCGATATGTGAAATTGCAATAATTAGCATTTTGCCCCGTCTTGGATGATGTCATGTTCACTGACTGATGCAGTAAGAGCTGCTCAGCAGGGTATCTCTACGAATAGCGAGGAATAGTTTTGTATCTATTGGAAGCATAATGTACACTATCATCCTCTGTACTGAGAGACAGATTAAGGCCAAGGACAGAGCTGCTGTTCCCTGGCTGGAGAGCTTCCCGTTGTAGCAAGAGAGTATTCACAAGCCAAAAATGAAGTGACTTCTGGTACTAATTTTTCAGTGTTCCATGTATGCTGTTAAAATCCATGAAACGCTGGAGACTTGCATGTTTCTTTGTGTACCTCATCCTAATCTGAACTTTCCCAACAAGTTAGCAATACGACATGAATCATAACAGAGAAAATCAGCACTTTAATTTGCAAAATTACTTGCAAACCAGTTCTAGTATTTGTGACCGGCTCCGTTAATTAAAGAAACAACCCAGCATGAATACTAATCCCATTTCCACTCAATACAAAAGTTAAGTGTTTTTTTTCATACAGCCCATCGACGGCGCTACGGAGGAGCTCTGACTCCTGGATGTCAGCTTTAACCACTGGATAGACAGCCTCTGTAAGGCTGAGGGTAGCACGCAAGCAGCGAACAGCAAGGGTTACAGACAGGCAGCGTGGCAGCCGCAAGAGCCAAGCTAGCAGGATATAAGGCCTCCAGTGCTGCCAGCTTGTGCGGACAGTTTTATGTGCCGTTTCTCTGCCTCCTGCTTCATAGACGGGATAAACGACGTGTGAGAGGAGCCAAGAACACATTTTATATGAACATCATGTACTGTAGGAAACGTGTCTCTGCCATCTTCCAGCCCTGGTTTCTTTTATAAGAAATTAGCCACTCAAGAAAATTCCAGCTTCTCTCTTGTCTGTATTTCCTAATTGTGTCAAGATCCATATGAAGAGCTCATTAATAGATTACAGGAGCACAACGTCTGCAGCACATATTCAGGGGGGAGGCAGATGGCTTCAGAGAGACGTGAGTTGATGCCACCCCAGTAGAGCCATGGGGACTGTCCCCAGCTGGGGCACCGGGCTGGCATGCCCCGCTTGTGCCCTGGGCCCAGCTGGTGGCTCCCCGCAACCCTTCACTCCTTTTCCAAGCAGGTAGCTTCCTCCTCCTCTGCAGCTGAGACTGGCTCTGTCCTTCCTGGGGACAGAGAAGACGTAACTTTGGGCTACACGTTTCAGTGGCCACAGATATGCTCATGCACTCTTCAGCCTTCCCTTACCCAGAACCAAACTTCTGTGGCACCTCTTGCTCCTGGGCCTTCTCCTTATATTAATCACCTCCTCAGTCCTGGAAAACAGCCTCCTATGCTGAGCACATTTTCTTCTAAAAGTGAGGGCCTTTTCTTGTACAGATAGGCTAAACACAATGGAAAATATATATTTTTGTCATTTCAGAGTCACAGTTTTCTGTTTAGGAACGAGGTCTTTTACCAGTGTGTATTGCTGTATATGTCTTCATTAAATATGGGCACAAAAAAAACCTGTCCTGTTTTGTCTGAGGAGATACCAGAGAGATATTAAGTCTTGAATTAGCTTTTTTTTTTCCTGAAGTTAAATCAGTTCCAGACTCTATTAGCAAGTGCCCTTGGTCTCATTGCCTGGTCATCCAGAGCTATTGTATAATAACTAATTGGTCTACACATCACCTTCAGTAAGGGAAGGCCGCTGCAGACATGGAGTTGGTGGAGGCCAGGAGAGATGCCGGACTCAGGGAAGCTGCAACAAGACACGCGGGGTGATTAAGCGCAGCCCCACCATGTTGTGTTAACCTCTGTGGGCGGGGGCCAGAGGGGAGCCACTCCTTGGGAAGGGGAGTGGGGGTAAGCGGGAGGGTGAACAGTTCATAGAGATTATGAACCAAAAGATAAATAAACACCACCGCCCGCCCCGCCCCAAGCTTTGAGGTTGGTGAAGGTTTAGCTGTGCGCATTGGGATGGCGGAGGAGGGAATGCAGAGCTGGGGATCCCAAGCGAGGGTGGGCAGGGATGGAAGCCACAGCCCTGCGGCAGGGAAGCAAGGAGCCGGGAGGGCTGCCGAGCTGTGGGAGCGGAGGAGAGAGGCGTGTGGCCAGCCAAACCCAGCCCAAGGGCTTTTTGCCATCACTCCCACAGAGGGAATCATCGCGGCTCTGAGAGTGGGCAATCCGTGCCTCGGTTCACACAGGGAGGGGCAGTGCTGAAAATGTCTTTGCCACCTCAGTGGGGGGAAGCGTCCCCTCGAGAAGCGGCAGTGGGGAAGCAGCAATGAGGAGGCTGCAGGTGGTCCTGGTGGCCCAGGATGTGTCTGTCCCCCAGAGCGATGCATTTTGGCTGATCCCCGTGCCTGGGCTGAGGCACATACGTAACAGCATTAGGCCTGGGCAGCAGCACAGGGGGTGCCCATGAATAAACCGGCCTGTTCACCTCATGACCTGAACAGGATTCAGTGTCAGAAATGACAGCCTTGTGGAAGACTCTGTGGTCATCTCAGCTCCAGAGAGGAAAGCCCTTCTCCTCCAGCAGGACTGTGCCCCGTGAAATCTTCAGCCTTCCCCTCAAGGCACGCTGATGAGAGAAACAGGACACGCACTGTGGCTGCAGGAGGTTTCATGGTGGGGCGCTGGGCCCAGGCTTCAGCTCCGGGAGCGCCATGGCACAGGAGGTGAACATTAAATTGGCACCAGGGGTAATTTTGTCTTCATCGGGGTTCCATTCCCCTGTGAGCATCCCTTCCCCACCCGCCAGCGCCCTGTGGAGTTGGGCCAAAGCTGGGGGCCCAGTGCTAGAAGTGGCCTCAGGGGCACAGAGCGCGGGACCGGGCTTGCCAGCAGGCTCTGCCACCGCATGGGGTTGAAATAATGTCCCCGTGTCCTGGTGGTGCAATGTGATGAGAAGAAGCTGAATCTGGCACAGCCTCTGGCTCCCTTTTTCCCTAGATGACAAACAAAGAGATCTGCCACCGCTGGCACGCGGGTGGGCTGATGCTTCGCCCGTTGCGGTGGCTGAAAGGAGGCACCACTTTCTCCCACATTTGAGCCTACCCTGCCATGGATGCCCTCCATCAGATGTGTGATAAGTCTGCAATTAATAAACATCAGGCTGAGGAATGAAGACGTTATTTATTGGCAAAAAAATTAAGCTCCCCCCTCATCGAGAGCAGGGGGGGACAAGGAAGGAGGAGGCTGAAGGGAGAGAGGGGAGGAAGCCAGTATGCCAAGAGTGTGGGAAAAGGGAGAGGAAGAAAGGAGGGAAAGAGGGGACAGGCAATGGGAATGGGACAGGGAAGAGGTGGGAAGAGGCAGCAGGAGAGGGTGAGACACAGGCGCAAAGGGACAGATACCGAGAAGGACAAAGAGCAGGGTGGGGTAGATGGAGGGAACAGCATGAATGTGTTTGTCTGCAGAAGAATACACACTAATTCTTGGAATATGCCAGTCCCTTAAATCACCGCCGTGGGAGGGGAGCCATCCAAGGCTGGGGAGCCCCGTGCGCTCCGGGTGACAGGCCCGTGGTCTTTCCTCAGCAAGAGACTGAGCAGAGACGGGAAATCTTGCATCGCTGCGCCTCCTCTGAGGGCTAACATTTCTCTCCCTCTTTCTTTTCTTTCTTGTCTTAAACTTGAGAAAATCAAAAAAGAAAGCAAGTAAAACAAAAGCCCCTTCGCCTTAATTAAATTACTCAGCCGCCCTCTGGGGTTGACACTGGGGATACATGAGGCTTTTGTGTAATATCTGGAGGAATTCTCCCGCCGCCCCCCGCCTCCCCCTGCCCCGTCCCGGGGACAGGCGGGAGGATTTCAAAGGGGAAGGGAAAGGAAGGGGGAGGGGGGTAAGCTAATAGGGATGGGAATTATTCTGTGATGGCTGGAGGGATAAGAGAAAAAAGGGAAGGAAAGTCGCTGCTGAAATTGAAAGCCGATTCCCCTCGCTGGCTCGAGGCAGTGCTCTGACCTAGGGTAGCTGCCCTTTTGCCAGAGACACAGGCAAAGTTCAGGGCACGGGGAAAGCTGCGTAAATATGAAGACTTTATCGAGGGGCCAATCCCGCTGCCGCAGGACGTGCCTGCCCACTCTGGGCACAGCGTGATGAGGCAAGGCGAGCTCCCCAAGGATGCCGGCACCATGCCGGGCTCGGGGCAGCCTGGCCCCACTGTGCTGCCAGCTGCAGTGCAGGGCCAGCTGCAGGGCCATGCCTGAGCAGGGACAGTGTGGGCAGCCAAGCCAGGCCATCCTGCAGGCTCCCGGCAGCCTGTGCACCCAGCCAGGCAGCAGCACCACCACTCCATGTCCCCTGCAGCGAGGTACCCAGGTCCAGCCAGAGGGTCACCAGCAGGGAAACCAGCTTCCACAAGCAGGACACTTCAATCAGAGAAGACACTGACATATTCATCAGTATGTCCCCCAACCCTGTGCAGAGTATATCCGGGAGATGCTGCGGCAAACACATGGGTGGTTATTACTGTCCTGCCAGCAAGATTGCTTTCATGCTGCTGCCCTTGGTGGACTTGTTTGAGAGCTGTGTTTTTCCTCCCCAAAACCTCACACTGGCAAGACCCTACATTTTCCCCTCTGAAAACTAGGTGAAGTGAGCGGTGTTTTGCACCCTCAATTTGGCCTTGGGTCAAGAGAATCCCCTATTGGCTGCTTGTAAGGAGAAGGCACTCTTCATATTAGGCGTAGTCTGCAAAGGTTGCTGAGCCCGTGAGGGTCTTGCTGGATCCTTTCTGCCAGCTCCCACACACACCCCAGCATTGCACTGCCCAAGGCCTTGATCGGTGGCTTTTGGAGAGGTGACTGTGCTGTCTGGGGCTGGGGTGTGTAACCCATCAACAAGAGGTGCAAACAGAAGGAGCAGAGACTGCATACCAGCACCAGCTCCCTTTTACTTACTGTTGGGAAGGAATATTTCTGGGAACAAAGAACATCTGGGCTGTAGGCTGAACTGGGCTTTATTTGATGAAGCTTGTAATACTGTCCCATCTGGAGAGCAGCTCCAGTGAGCTCTGTGGGGAGATAAGAGACAGAGTCAACCATAAATCCACTCTTTTAAGCATGACAAGTGTGTGCCTCATATTCCAAAGAGAGGAGGGGGAAAAGTAAGTGGAAACATTTTTCTCTATGCTGAACACACGCAGAGCTAAAAAAAGGTCTGGCCCGCTGTAGTGTGATGGGAGGCTGGTAAGCATGGAGCACCCCCAGGGTGCCAACAAGAACAGTCTAAGGCTTTTCCTGCAGTGACAGCTTCATTCCCCAGTGACAGCCGGGCCTGGTGGGGAAGTGCGGGAGCTGGGAGATAGTGCCATACGTGCAAAGCCCCTGCACAGCTAGAGCTGGAGACAACTGCCACCAGGGCAGGAGAAGGACCCAAAACTTCGGGGCTTCCACCTCGGTGGAGAAAGTGGCCTCCCACTTCTCAAAGCTTCTCTGCTGTTTATTACTAACCATGATTTACGGCATTAATAACAACAGCCTTACAGATGTGGAAGCGCTAGGTAAGGAATCAGGCTGTGGGTGTGGGGGGATAGTCTCACGGTTAGGGGAAAAAAAAAGTGCATTATTTCCCCAAGTGAGTGATCGAGGTTCAAATTAGCTCTTGCAGTTTGCACTCGATGGACTGGCAGCACATTTCAAATATGCACCTTGCAGATGGCGCACACGGCATACAGTGCTGGCGAAGATCCCTCCAGCGGTCTGCCTTCCCCACAGCAATGCAGCCCCGCGCTTGGGCCACCCAGGTAACCCATGTCTGGTGAGCACCTGTGTCAGCCAGCTTGGAGGAAGGTATAAATACACTCTTGTGTTTATCTAGGATTTCCCACTTACAGCCTTCAGCTTTCAAATAGCCATCTACTTGGGGAGGCCAAGGAGGCAGCATCCTTGCTTCTGTCCTTCAAATTTCTCCTCCAATTCCTTTTTCCCCTCTTGCTTCCTATGGTTTTCCAGCCTGTGTTGATCGATTACAATATTTGGAGGGGTGAGTCTCTCTACAAGCTCTTTTTGCTGTGTCTAAAGTAGATGGTTTTAATCCACATCCAGATCTCTTGCGGACAGACTGCCACTGTTCATAAAGAATAATAATTTGCAGGGCTGCAAAACATCATATGACACGGCACAGTGCCTAGCACAGAGCTGAACTGCCCTACTGCCTGCTCAAAGGAGCTTCCCACCAGAAAACACCAGAGACAGGACTGACTGGGATGGTAGAGGGCAGAACAAGGGCGAGAAGTGAAGCAGGAGGAGGAATGCCTGGGGCTCGGGTAGGCACTGGTGTGCTGCTCATTCTACAGCCTGTGTAAGTAAGGGACAGTCCCCACTTATCCGAGGGCTGGTTGGGGCACACGAGGAGCAAGATGGGTTGCCAGTATTTGAAAAAGAAAATACTACAAAGAAGGGGCTTCAAGGGAGGATTATCCTCGAGAAGTTAGTCAGATGTGGGAGCTGGGGGGGAGATAGGGAAGACGTCACAGGAGACTGTATCATGATGATGCCTTTTGTGCCTTTGTGCACACTGTCTCTGTGCCATTTATTAAAGGAAAGACATCTAGGTATGCCTGGACCCGGCAGGGAATGGAAACCTCTCAGCTTGCATGTCTGCCTGAAGTGAAATCCCTTATTTATTTATGTTCTTGTGTGCACTGTCTGCATCTTGCACCCCAAGTTGACAATAACTCAAGCACCACTTATCTTGGCTTTTATTTGCTAAAATATAACCAGGGTTTAGCATAAAATGAGATTTGTGCTGGCCCATGGCAGAAGTGTGATTTTCATTCAATATTCCCTAAACTATATTTTCCTATAGAAAAAAAATAAAGACAGGGAAGAGAAAAATGAGGAAACATACTTCTTCCCTCTAGAATGTCATCCTCGTCTGATCCATACCTCACCTCAGCCCTTCCTCTGCCATCTCTCCCCCACCTTGTGCCAAAAACATCAAAGACGTTTGTTGGAGCTGGCGTGTGTGTGTGTGTGTAAAAGCGAGAGAAGGAGACTGTTTTAGATACAGGTTATTTATTAGAGGTTTAATATTGCTCCATATAGAAATTAAATGGAACAGCATTCAGACGTGCCATTAAAATTTACTGCTTCTTGCTATTTTAAAACCCACATAATCATTTCAAGTAACACTGATTAACGTCTTGCAAGAAATGAAAAAAACCAACAACCACGTCAGCTCAGGCATCACCACAGTGTCTCCACCTAATAGCTGCTTTATTAACACGAGTCTGGAAGCAGGAATGCCTTATGTTAAATTTATTTATTTTCCATTTACACATCACTTTTCTGTTGGGTTGCTTTTCTAAAACACTTGCTTGATGACCACTCCCTTTTCAATGGACTGCCTGACTGTATGGCATTTAATGTTTCACTCTCATAAACACGTTAATTTCCCCAAAGGTGCAATTTTTTTCCTTTATAAACTTGACTTCTGTGTTTTCTTTTTAACTTGCTCTCTCTGGAGTGAATATGCATGAATGAGCATAAGTTCAAATGCATGCACACGAAGCACACACTCTTGTCTCGCTCTTCCCTTCCTCTTTCTTGTATTTACACATATGTGCCTCCTCCCAGCAGTCCTTTATTTTATACGTACACCTATACATATGTTCGTATATACAAGTGCATGTGAAGAACTTGTAGTTTCTAAACCAAGCTGGACTCTTCACTGTCCATGCCTTTAAACCCAGAAAACCAGGATAATTTTTACAAACCTCTTCAGGCTAGGATTTTTTGGCTGGTTTATTTGTGGTTTTGCAGATGAATGGATAAGAAGGCAGGAAATCTATACTGGGCTACACGATAAATGTATATTTGCTAAAATTATTGATCCTGGTGTTCAAAATACAACAAATTCCTTGGGAGCAACACTTAGTCTCCTAAGAATATATTCAGAATGTGCTGGACTGGAGTCCTTTTGTAGGGCCAAGTGAGAAGACTTTGTTTATTTGATGGGACTAGCCCTGAAACTCAGGAAAAGGCAGAGATGGTGGTGGCTTTGAAGAACACTCCAAAGGCCAACTTTGCCATCCACGTGATTAACATGTCATGTCTTTACGAAGAGCTAATGGTGACCTGGAGATTGTGGGTTTGATAAAGTGGATGTATAATGGCTGCATCTTACAATATATGGTTTCCTAGCATTGCGCCACTTAGGAAAAGGTTGTAATGTACTCCTGTCAGATAAACAATGGGTTTTTTTCACATGTATTATGTCAGTCTTAAAGCAAAACGCTCCTGGATTCACTGTCATCACATGAAACTGGAAGAGAAAAAAAAGAGACTGCCCGGAAGTGTAAGCCATAAAAAAGTAGCCTGGAGGAGGCTTTGAAGGATTATCCAGTCCAACTGCTTGTGCCAGAGGAAGGCAGTCTATTTCTGTGGCATTCCTGACAGACAGTTGTCCAACTTTTTCCATAAAAACTGCAGCAGTAGACGTTCTGCAACCTCCCCAGGCAGTCTGTGGCTGTGATTTGCTACCTTCGCTACTGGAAAGGTTTAATTACAGCGTCCGACTCAAAATCATCACCACAGTCCTGATCTGTGGTAGCTGTGTTCCTGTTGGACAGAAGAACTGAGAAGAGTATTTGGAGACAGAAGGGGACTGAGAAATTAGAGTTTCATCTTGGCTGAAGGGCGCGAGAGGAGGTAGCCCTGAGGAGGTCTGCCCGGGGCAGGCCTTTGCTGCAGTGAGGATAGGTAGGACAAGGTCAACAGCTCCCCCAAATTAGCTTTAAAAGTCATCACTAAAAGGAAGATAGCATTTAGGGTGGAATTTGACATGGTCTTCTAGCTTGCATGGATAAGTGAAGCTTCAAAGAAGTTGGATTCATAAAGGTAACAAATAAGCATTTTTCAAATGACTCCTGTGCTTCTACAGCTGGCAGACCCTGCTTGAGAGCTAGGAAAACGAACCAGTAGGAGACAGGTTACTAGTCAGCATTTCATTGCTTTCACTTGTTTTGGTTTGGGGGTTTTTTTTTGTAACTTTGTTTCCAAGTTTATAACCAAGAAATGAAACCCCTACTTTGCCAGAAGATAGTTGCGTTTTTTATGTGTAAGCCTGTTTGGTATTTAACTGAACTGAAGGGTGCATAGCAAGAACTGTTTTTACTTGCTCTGAGATGGTCAGACAAGCAGCAAGGAAGCTGTCAGAGGAAGCCCTGGCTGCCTAAGCCTCAAGAGGTTTAGGAGTCATAAGACATTGGGAAGCATTTCCTCCCAGGATGCACAAAGCAGTCTGATGGCTGGTTTTTCCCCCCAGGTGTAACCCAGGGCTCTTTCAACAGGAGTAAGTGACAGTAAGACAGCCCCCAGGCTGATGCACCCCACACCTTGCACAGGGTAGGTCATCCATGACTGCCCTTTCAATGAGAGAAGCAAACCGTGGAGAAGCTCAGTCAAGCTCACTTACCATCTTGGCCTCCCCTGAGTTTCTCTCTAACCTGCTCTTTGCATTTCCTCAAATACAGATCATATTGACTCACTTCCAAATGAAGTAGAAACAAATGCTTTAGCCTGTATAGTGATCTGGTTTGGAGAAAAACAGTTCTTCTGGAAAACTGTGAGAGCCTCAAATGCTGGTGTCCCCCACTCACTCCCACTGGAGTGAATGACTTGCTGCCTTGGTCTCCCATAGCGACTAACAAAACAGGAGGCGCAGGTTAGGGACAAGGCAGCTGTTTGGGACTGGCTCTGATGCTAGTCCAAGGCATGTTATTCATAGAATCATAGAATGGTTTAGGTTGGAAAGGACCTTAAAGATCATCTAGTTCCAACCTTCTTGCCATGGGCAAGGACACCTCCCACTAAAGCAGGTTGCTCAACAACCTGGCCTTGAACACTTCCAGGGATGGGGCATCCACAACTTCTCTGGGCAACCTGTTCCAATGCCTCAGCACCCTCATAGTGAAAAATTTCTTCCTAATATCTAATCTAAATCTACCCTCTTCCAATTTGAAGACATTACCCTCTCCAGCTTTCTTGTAGTCCCCCTTCAGATACTGGAAAGCCGCTATAAGGTCTCCCCAGAGCCTTCTCTTCTCTAGGCTCTCTCAGCCTGTCTTCATAGGAGAGGTGCTCCAGCACTCTGATCATCTTCATGGCCCAGCCTCCCTTTATTTGTCTTCACCCAGTAGGGCAAAATAACACCACTATAGGTTGTATCATGCTGGGTCTTTACAACATCATGCCTCAGCACCACAACTGAAATGCCAAGTAATCTGGTGATTAGTTTGTCCTGCTAAATGGCACTGTCACACAATGATGTTGCATTATGAGACTGCCCAGTTTTAGCATACGTGAGGCTATAGCAGCAGATCCCCAGATACTTTAGTAGCATCTTCACCCGTTGGTGAAAAAATGCCTTTCCTCTCACAAGCTCTTCTTAGAGATCATTTTGTTTAATGAAATAGCATTTGCAAACATATATATTTTAAAATGCATTTGCAGTAAATTTCTCTCGCACCTCTTTTTTTCTCTGAAGCTTGACACATAGGAATGGTGCATTGATCCATGGATTAAACTTAGTTACCTTGGCAAGCAATTGTGCCTTGAGTGCCAAGATAACCAGGTCAAACAGGGGAAAGCATGAATATTAAAAAAAACAATGTTTGACTGACAAAAGCAATTTTGAAGAGATGTGCAGGGTAAGGGGAAGTGAGGAGGAGAGCCCTGGTTTACACTAAAAGGTATGTTATACAGCTTAAACATTGTAAATGTTGGTTTTGCTTCGCCACCCACTGTTTTGCCCAGATGGAATAGCCTGGAGAGGGTATTTAATACGTATAGTCATTGGAGAGCTCTGGGCCTAATGCTGATGGGAGCAGACATCTGTCTGCTGCTGAGAGTCCTCATCGCCTCCTGGCATGCAAGCCACAGGAGCTGAAAACAAAACAGCCACGAGAGGGCTTTTTTGCCCCATGAGCTGAAAAGGGCAGCAACAGCTCTTTCTTCCTCCTGTATCTTCCTGAGCATTCCTGCCCCCTCCCGCCCTGCTTGCTTCCAGGGCCATGACAGGGGCAATGGAGCCAAAGGCAAATAGTGTTTTGAGTGACACCCAGGTTCAGCTTGGGGGAGATGGGATGCACTTGTGAAGACAAACAGGGACCATTTGGGGGCACAGTACCCTTTGAGTAGCTTTAGCTAACAGCTGTCTTCCTGGGGAAGAGTTCAGGGAGTATTTTCTGAAGAAACTCACACATACACACCCTTGGAAAGCTCCAGTTTTGTCAGAACAATTTCAGTCACAGGAAAGGGCTAATTTCAAAGACTTTTCTGGTCTGAAGACCAGAACTTTGAGGAGAAACAATGGTCATTCTACCCTCTTTCAGCATCTCTAGCAGGAAAAGGTAGGGGTTCTCCCACAGCTAACTGATATAAAATCGAAGTGAAGATCCAAGTGAAACATTTTGATTGACCAAATGTGTTTGATTTTCCTGTGGATCATGGACATGCAGAGATGTCCTCACCTCAGGACAGAAGGGCAGAGCCTGTCCATGGCCACTGCCCAGCCGTCACTCCCAGGAGGCCCAGAAAACCTTGGCAGAAGCAATCCTTTTCTCTGGAGCATTCCCAGCGCCACCTTTTCAAGAGCTTTTACAGAATCATTGTTTCCCTGACACCAGCATATGAAGCCAAAGCTATTGCCAGACTGCAGGGCCTTATGTTATTTTACCTCCAAGAATGCATTAGCCTTTCTTGTGAGCCCTTCATCAGTTTCCCTTTGACTTCCTGCACATATCTACAAGGACCCGCTGCAGAATCACAGGTGGTGATACTACCTTCAAGCAGTAGAAGGCCAGCCCATTGCTCTGTTCAGAGGGTTGAAATCAGGCTCAAATGATGCTTTTTTTCCGCCTTAGTTTCACCTTACAGATAGGATGTTCATGACTGGAATATGGCATGGGTACTTGGCTCTGTGTGTGTGTAGATAGATAGAGAGATGGACAGACAGATAGATAGATACTCTTCCTGGGAGGCTTCTTAGTCAGAGGCAGGGACTGAATAAGAGCTGGATTAACTCTTTTCAGTCTCTACGTTGCCACAGCTGCGCAGGACTGAATAAGGCATCTTGCAGCAGTGATAACCAGCACTTCTCATGCAGTGATTTCCAAGCACTTGCAATAAAAATAACAGAGTGGCCCGGCCAGCCCAGCCCAAAGGTCTGCCAGCCCAGCATCCTGTCAATGTATAGGCAACAATACAAGAACAAGGAAACCTACAGAAATGGTTATAAATATTAATGGATATAGTGCAGGACTGACATTTGGTAAGTACCTGAAGAAATCTCAGTATCTCAATCCCACTAATCTGGTCAACTAATTCAGCATCCTTTGGGATTCCTAATTCTCTCTTGCAAGGGAGGCAAGAGTTACCCTCCTAACTACTTTATTGGTGTAGTACAAAGGTGAAACAACACTGAGGCAAAATATTCGAGGGAAGGATAGAGACCAAGATACATGTTTCTGTGAGCACAAGTAATTATGGCAGTACATTTTAAGAAGCTAAGGTTTACTGAATAAAGGTGTTGCTAGACTTGGTGCAGTGAGTTCAAGAAAAATACCAATTTGACATACTGGTTTTCCACATCCTACACATTTCTCAGCATGCCTTTTCATTTACTAAAATCATGGGCTTTTTTTTTCTCTCCATAGTGGGACTTCTCAAGTAGTATTGGAATAGCATCAACCCATTTGCAGCTCCACCAATATCAAATCTTGACATCTGTCTTTTTTAAGTGCATCGGCTAGCAAAAAGGAACTTTAAAAAGTTGTCATACTGCAACACAAACAAGTTTGCAAAGTAGTCACTCTATGGGCTCTTATAACCCCTTGATGGTGCAGAAGGACCTCTGGACATTTCAGGAGTGCAGTCTTTTGTACACTAAAATGAGGATTACCATCGAGCTTGACAATAAACTTTGCTGAAAAACCCAGACCTCATTTCAACCCAGAGTTCTTGGATCTCCAAATGACAGCTTGCCAGATTTACATCTGTTTCCTCTATGGGGAATGTATAGTCCTTTTCTAACCCTTTGAGCTTAGTTTTCCTTCTCCTCTTGGCTTTGCTGCCAGATGATAAAGATTTAATTCATTTATTACCATTACAATCCATCTGGTTTTGAGCACAGAAGCAAGCTGAGTTTTCAGAGTAGCTTCTGTTCCTAAGAGAAAATTATTGTCTTCACCTATCCTACTCTTCTTCTCTCTTGGGCACAAAATTACACTAAACAGTGGGGATTATCTTTGCCCTCCCCATGCCCTCCATCTAACTTGTACTGTAGCACGGACTTGGAAATGCAGAAGAATGTATGTTCTTCCTTCCATTCTTCTGTCCAGGGGACTCTGACATGGGAAGTCATTTTATCTTCAGTCTTGACTGGGTTTACGCTTGATTTGTTTTAAGGTGGTACGGGGAGAGGGAGCAGTCCTGAGTACGAAATTCAATTGCTGCAAAGCAAGCACAGTGCTGCCATCCCTTTAGTAGCCCCAGCTTCTGGCTAACCTCCTACAGACAATCTAGTGACAATATATTGACTCACAGGCAAAACTGGTGCTCGTTAAAGTTATGGTAGGCTTTTTTCATGGGAACGAGAGTAATAGCACTACTAAATACATAGGCCAGATTTCATCTGGGCTGATGCATATTGCTGCTGTAGAAATTTCTTCTTCAGTGCAGGCAAAGCATAGGCTATTATTTACTCCTGCTGTGTGCTGTTAGAAAAAAATATTACACCTCAAAATTGGCTGCTTTCCATTGATGTCTGAAATACCCAAAGCATTTCCTCTGCCCTCCGTTTCTAAGAGCTCTGTGATCTCTGGATGAAAGCTCCTAGATATATGTCAGTTAATTATTCGTATCAAACCAAATTCTTCAGTCATCCAAAAGTTCTCACTCAACAGTTGTGGCACCTCTCTGTGGTACATCAAACTTTCTCCATCTTCCAGTACAGTTCCATGAACAGTGTTTCTCTAGAATAAAAGCACGCAACATTTCAAGGATTCACTGTGGGTTTTCTCTGATATTTGCAATGCCTAATTTTAGAGGTCTCTGTAAGCAAAGGCGGGACTACCAGAGACTTCAGTGAGATTATCCCATATTGATCAGGCATAACAGAGATTTCATTCCAGAAATTCTGATATTAATAATGAGCAAAGTGTATGGAAAAAAATATAGATGTCTCTGATGAGATACCAACACTTCACAAATACAGCCAAGCAGTGTGTGTTTTTACCTTTCAGTTTACATGCCCGTTTCAACCATAGCTGTTGAACTTTCTGCAAGCAGAGTTGATACTGGGGGTTAAGGGTCACAACTAACAATCCAGGCACTTCTCTGACCGGGCTGCAAAAGCAATAAATAGAGTCAAAACATGAGAAAAACCTTTTCAGCTCATAGCTTACCTGCTCCAGGGGTTTGCTAGAGTTGGATTGAGGGGATAAAAGAGAGTGGGAGAGACCCAGGACTGGGGCTTGGAGCTGGAAAAAGAAACAACAGTGAAAAGGTCAACGTTCAGATGATGGTATCACATCCTCCTTTCATCCCTGCAGTTCACACGAAGGCCGGGATCCTTGCTTTGCTTTACTTTGGGGAAAACTCTTGCTTTATTTGTTCATGTTGAACTGCTATCGGAGCTCAATGTCTCAGTGTTGTGTTTTAATAACATCAGTTTCCCTGGACCAGATACATATGAAGTCAGTTAGACGATTCTATAAACAATGGATCCAAGTCACGCAACGCAACATTTCTGATTGCGAGATAACCTTTTCAAGGGCGAAGTTAGCGAGGTGAGGGGTTGGATTCCTCAGCCAGGCACGAAGGGAAACCTTCAGTGTTCAGAGCTGCTCCAGTGGGACAAGGTCTGTCTCGTCTTGTTTTGGGGGGAATGGCTCCCTGGTTTGTTTTTCTACTCCCCAGTCAGCACGCTGGGTGACTTTTCTGAATTCTGGCCGCCCGGAGCACACTTTGTTGACAGTTCATTTAAGGAGATCTGCACAGAATATTTTCCTTTGAAATCAGTTGAGAAGAGGAGTTAAACTGAAGTTTTAGTGAGTGCTATAGCTCTTCATTTTTGTTTGGGAGTTTAAAAAAGCGACACATGTGGGAAGATGTTTCCAAACCAAGAAATGGGAAGGTTCATTTAGCATAGTATGAGAAAGGTCAGAAAGGAAGGGAGAAGGATGGAATCAGCCAGATGGAGATTTCGGAAAAAGCTTCTCTCAATTTCTGGCATTTATAGTCATTTGTTAATGAAGATATTAGTCTCTAATATCTAAGGCAAACAAACATTACAGCATCCAATATGAAATTTTTGTGAAATTTGAATTTTTTTTTCTCCCTTCTATAGTACTTACCGCAAGGGAAAATTTCAAATCATCAGTCTGCAACTTTACCTTCACACAGCTGATGAACATGGTTACTGCCACATGTGAAGAGATCTAGCCTTCAAATTTACAAACACCACCAGTTCGCCACCTATGAGTACTCTAATTGTATGTCCTAACACGAAGACCATTCCTACACTTTGCTTAGGAAAATTATGCTCTGAAGATTTTTTGTGTGCTTGTTACTGTATTGCCACACATGAGCTGAGTACAGAGCCATGCAGGCTTTTCATAGCTGTAGCAAAGTTTAAGTGCAAAGCTACGTAGATCATGAGGTGCTGATGTGGTTTTGCTCATGATTCAAGTCCTGGTATGATGGTGTTCTCTTCAGTTGCATTTGCTGAGTGTAAATTACAGTGAAAATAAGCCTTCACTGCAGTAAAGTTAGCAGTTTCCAAAGTGAACGTGGGCTTTCTTCTTTAGGTATCAGGAGCAGTCTTGCCATCATGGCATAGAGCTTCATCCTTCCTGTGGGCTGATTTACTCTCTCTGAATCAGTTCAGAGAAGACTGGATGGAGGAATTTGCTCCAGCCCATAAAATCGGTGAAGATTTAGGTCTTCAACTCAATCCTAAGGGAGAGTGTAGACACTGAGACCAGAGATTACAGTTGTCATCCATTTTTTTATTAGGAATAAGCCATAAATATTTTACGTAGATCTTTAACACAACCTGTATCTCCATAGCTCTCATCATTTGTAACAAGTGGTAGCCAAGTTTTGTCCAGGGAGAGCAGCTAAAGGAGTGGGGCACCAAGCGGAGGCCAGACAGCAAATTCAAGTTCTTAGTCTCTCCCACCACCCTCTAAAAAAGACCCTCATTCACTTCCACAAGAAGACCCTGGAACAGGCCCCTGCAACAGCTTCCCCTTTCAAGGGATGGTATGGAGCAGGATTACAACTGTGGGGCTTTCCAGCCCCTGCCTAGCCACCAGCTTCACGTTCAGATCACAGCTCTGCCCCCAAAGCAGCCAGCTGATTCTGCCAGGTGTGGTGACAATTGCAAAATCTCTTTGCGGGCAACACATAAAGGCTACATTAGTTGCAAGTGGCGCATGGTTGCAAATGGTTGCCTGCAGCATTTTATCATCTTCTACTTTATGTTGTGGAGAAACAAGTTCATGTTGCTCAGTTATCAGGACCTCATAGGGCTACTCTGGATGCATTAGATTATCCAGCTGTTCCACACATAGAGGGTCAAAACTGAATGCAGTTCTAGCTGTGCAGACTGCCCTTGCAAACTGGGCAGCTGTATTTTAGATCAGTGATTATGCTACTAAAGTTAATTACCAGCCTGTCCCTTTGTGCGTATAGCCATCTGTCTTCTTTTCTCTACAGAAAGGGAGCTAACATCCCACATATGTTTGTAAAAGATTTGTTTAATTAAGCAAAAATTAATTGACATAATGAGAGTTCACTTAGAGTTTCCAGTGGCTTGCACATATACATATAAAGCTGGGTTTTGGAAAAGGCTCTGGCTGAGTATCCCGGGGATCTGGATTCAATTCTCAGCTTTGCCGTAGGCTTCCTGTTTAACCCTGGGCAAATCAGGCAAGGCCAGATCTGTAAGGTACGAAGGCATTTGATTCCTAAATGTTTATTGATTTCTTCTGTCATCAGGGCCACGGTACCTTCCTGCCTCACTTTATCCACCTGTAAAAGGGAGATAATTGATCGTCTCTTCAGACACTGTGGCTGGAGCATTTGTTTCAAGCAAAGGCTGCTTCTGACTCTGCATCTGTACAGTAGTAAGAGGAATCAGGTCTTGATCTCATTTGATTTTCTGGGTACTACTGTGCTATAAATAAAAATACCCCTTAGTGCAGAGACAGCGACGTGCACACTGACACTTAAGTTAACACACACTGTTTATTTGTTTGTTACTTAATTTTGTAAGTGGAATATTTTTTTCTTGGAATACTTGCTGTATATTCCCCCTAGCTATGATATTGTGCTCCAGTTGCAATGTTTAACAACAGGAAGATCCCTGACCTTTTGTCCTGACCTAATATTAACTGAATGGATTACTTTATTTTAACAAGAGGAAAAGTGATTTTTCCCACTTCCCTCTCAGTTTGAGCCTTGTGTAAGAGTCACTGTCACTCTGTTGAACTCTTCCTCTGTCTCTCCCTTTTTCTCCTCCCCGCTTTTTGCTGAGCCAAATAGTCTTTTCCACGTGACATTATACTCCATTGGTTTACAGTTTTATTGTTTAAAACCAGTATCCAGCATTCCCAGTAAGCATTAATTACTGCCTCAATTATGACACACAATGTTTTTTTGGGTGAAATGAAAGACACCATCGTCAAGAATTCATGACCAGCCCTCTCAGCAAGAAACAGTAATCTATGGGGTAAACATTTTGGAAAGATACCTCACTCCGTAAGTCATTGTATTGATTAAAAGCAAAAGGGGGCTAGCTGTGTTAAAGACAAAACATTCTGTAGCCTTTCCAAGTTAATTATTCAACCACAGAGACATTTTACCACCCAGGAACTGCACTCACTTTCTTCTTGAATTCTAAAGGAAATGGCTTTTCAGTCCCTTTGCATTGGCTGTCTCCTGGGCTGGGGCGGCCAATGTGAACTATAAAAGCTCAACACAAAATCCCTTGCCCTGATGCAGCCCAGGAGGACCTTAATTGCCACCTGTTGCTTCCCACTTTGCAAATGCATTCACGGTGATCCACCATTCTCCAATACTCAGCACATCCATCTTGATGTGGGGTTTCCCGAGTTGCTTCCCCATACTGGGAAATGCCTCTGTATCCTGTTTTATACTAAAGTGCTGCAGCCCCTGATCGGGTTGACATGTTTTCCCCTGTTTCATCCCTGACCTCCTCGAGCCTCTACGCAGAAGAAAAAAGCAGGTGCCACAGCAGGTTCAAGTTTTTCTTCCTACATCTTTTATCCCCAAAGGATTTTAAAGTAAGTGGCCGAGCTGTTCACCAGCAGGGACCTGGCCTGCTGCTCAGTCCCGCTGGATTTCAAGCTCTTCTTGCCAGGCTGCCCTGGTGCTGGTTCAAACACATGTCATCACATGCAATATGGACACAATACCCTCATTCCTACGGGCTCCAGGACCCAGTAGAAGAAAGCGCAGGCAGAAGATCAAACATGGAAGGAACAGAAGACAGAGGAGCTGCTGTTGCCGTCTGTGTCTGGAACAGAAAAATGAACACAAGGGAAGAGACAGGGCAGAGGGATAATTACTTTCATCCCAATTTTATTCCCACAATTCCCAACCACTTTTGAAGCCAATTTTCCTTTAATAAAATATACTATTAATGACTCAGTAGAAGCCTTTTGTGCGAGACAATACCCAACTTTCCAGATGGAATTATTTTGTGCTCTGCACAATATTCATGTATGTATATTTATATACATAAATTGAGCTGTGAGCATGGCCTCTATTACCCTATTTTGCAAATCGAGTAAGTTATTTCAAAATATGTTTAACATACTTTATTTCTTTGAAACTAATTCTTTCATAGGTCTCCCCCCCTTCCAGCTCTCCCTACCCCCTGAAGAGAAACACAAGCCAAACAGAAACAAGAAATATTTCCCATCATTTCTGGAAGCCATTCATTTGCTATTTCTGTTCATCAGAGCTTCAGAGTGAAGGAATTTAAAGAGCTACTGATGCCTTTTGCTACTTGGCATATATATCCAATATTGTCTTTCAAGCAGTTTAAACACATCCTTCTTCTCTTTCTTCTTTAACAGCCTGTCAGAGAAATAGGCCTAATTAGTTTATTGTGGGTTTGTGTGTGAAGAAGTTATTGAGGGAGCGCCAAGTCAAAAAGTCAAACACAAACTGATTAATTTTCACAATGCACCCCTCTGAGGTGGGGAAGTTCTGACAAATCCACTGGGTGTTCACAGCTATCCTGTGCTCTGCGCACAGAGGCTGGGAGCCATATGGAGAGCAAAGCACTGGCACCACATTCCCCGGTTCCCAAAGATCACGCTCCAGGTGCTGGGGCTGACGCTGAACCTCGGCACCCGCTGGGAGCTCAGCCCACTGGACCTGTCTCGCCCCAGCCACTTCCTCTTCACCTACAGAATGGAGACACCTGGTGACAGCCCCTCCTTGGGGTCAGCTTTGTGGGCACAGCAGAATATACACAGTTTAGGAGTGTGACACAATAATTTATTGGCTCACAGAGAAGATAGCTGGGATTTAGCAAGTCATTAGGCTCAGCATCGGTATGCCCACCACCCTGATAGGGAACCCAGAGTCCTGGCTGACCAGGCAGGGACCAGCCAGGAGGGACTGGGCTGGCCTCTGCAGCTCCTGGGAACTACCTCCTCTGCATTGCTCAGTTACCATCTTCCACTGGCTCCGTCGGCAGGGACAACACTGACTTCTCCACACAGGGACCCTGTGATTCCTCGCAAGCCTCCCTGAGTTTTTGTTTGTTTGCTGTCTTTTTTGCTTTAGGGGTTTATGCATTTCATGGTGGCGCTTTCCCTATTGTATCCTTGAGCTGTGTGTGATCCCATCTCAACAGTGCTACCTCTGCCAGTAATTTTACTTTTCTCTCTACAGGCTTCCTCTAGCTCTTCCTCAGCAGTCTGAATCAAGGTTATGCAGCTGTGTCATATCAGAGCAGGGCTTTGCTCCTTGGTGCACAGGCAGCTCAACTCAAGGGGCTTTACAGAGGGCAGCTACAGCAGTTACTTGGGAAGGTCAAAAGAAAATGACTGGCCGAGCTGGGGCTGCAGTCTGGAAGGAGACTGGGCTAGATTGGTGGCTTTTAGCTCAATGAAACTTCCAGAAAAATATTCATGAGCCACAGTGGTTCTTGTTTCCAACCAAAAGCCAATTAGGCTGACCTTTAAGAGTTTGCTTGCTTTCTCAGATGCCATAGAATATCAGGAGGGAGAAAGGTTTATTTCCCCCAATGGTTTTGTGAAACGCCTTGCAACGCCTTTCAGATCAGCAGTTGTTCCCCTGACTCTAAGCTGAGAAACACTGTCCTAAATGATCTCCAAAGGCACGTTCCAGCACTGTTTTCTTTAATTCTAGAAACTCGGAATCTCTTGAATTTCTATTGCCATTCCATTGCCACCAGCTACATGTCTTCAGGGTCTCGAGACTATCTTTTGTCCCCTGTTATGCTAGCTGGATACTTGCAGTAAAACAGAATATTTGTCCAGAAAAGAATTATTGTTCCTGCCACAAGAGGTTATTTGAAGCCACAGCTGCCACAGGGATGAGTGTGATGGAACTGCAACCTTCAAAGACATATGGACTTTTCTCACTCAAAGCTGTTTCCAGGTTACAAGTTCCACAAATTTGTGCAGGATGAAAGACCAGATATCCCCCCACTCAAAAAAAAACCCCACAAAACATTGCAAACCCTGTTCCTATGAACTTTAGATTGTGTTTCAATAAAGCTATTCACCCCTCTGTCTTTATCTCTACTTTAACAATTTTCTCCAGTGCATCATTTTTGACAGTTGTGTGTTTCAAACAGCATCAAAACAGACTCTAAAACAATATTAAGAAGCCATCACAACACACCCACTTCTACCAACAGCTTTTCTGAGCCAGTCTCACCTTTCTTCAGTATATAATAATGTCCTGGTTTGAGGTAAAACAGGACCAATTTTG
>VZSZ01008848.1:0-42331 GCA_013398815.1 Ibidorhyncha struthersii
GCCCCATCCTTTCCCACCTCCCCCACGTGCCTCCCGGGAACCCGGGGACCAGAGCTGTTCCATTTTTATCTCCTACACCCCTAGGCTGGATAGTGGTGGGTGGTGATGGCTCCTCTTGTGTGTGCAGTTTGGGGGAGATTAGAAGGAATTGCTGTGAGCTTTCCTGATCCTCGCAGCCATCCTCGTTCCAGTCTCTTCTCCCGTCGTTTCGCACTTGCTTTCTGAGAGGAAGCTTTAAAAGTCCCTTTCCCCCTGCTCCTTGGTGTTACTAGTACAGAGGAGGCAGCTGCTCCTCCTGCCTCGACNTGACCCAAACACAGAGCGAGATTGTCAGCGGCCTTTCTCTGTGTGTGTTTGTGTTCACTGTTTGTTCCCCACGCCCCATGGTGTCTCCTCTCCAGGTTGGGGTGTGTGGTGGGGGGGTCGCTATGTCGGATGACGATTCGAGGGCCAGCACCAGCTCCTCCTCATCTTCATCCTCCAACCAACAGACAGAGAAAGAGACAAGCACGCCTAAGAAGAAGGAAAGCAAAGTCAGCATGAGTAAAAACTCTAAGCTGCTATCTACCAGTGCCAAGAGGTGAGGCTGCAGTCGGTTTTCTCACTGAGTCGCTGCATCTTCTTCCTCATTTTATTTTGCTCCGTTACCCCAGTGCTCCCTTACTGCCCCCATTCCTTGTCTCTAGCCCTTATGCTCAACCTTTCCACACGAAGCTGCCATTGCCTCACTTTTTCAGTGTCTCTGTGCGGCGAGTGTCTGCCCAACTTCACTGCTCTCCGCTCACTCTTCCTGCATCTTCCTCCATTCCATCCCAAATATTTTCCTGCCTTTTCTTCCTCTGGGCTGTTGTTCTGTCCCTCAATTATTTATGCTGTCTTTTTCTTTATGAGCATCGGTTATAGGGATGGTGTAGGATTGGCACGTAGGGCCTTAATTCCTTCTCTGCTACTGGAAGTTATATGGTCCTGAGTAAGGCATTGCATTTCAATGTCAGTTTCCCTCTCTGTCAGTTGGGTCTGATCTAGAGTAGCTTTTTTCTTTCTAAGACTGCCCTGGGGATTAATTAATGTTTGTGAAGAGTTTTGAGTTTGCTTACACTTGGGGGAGCGCACTCCAGTGCTAGTGGTGTAATACAGTCCCAAATCTTTTCCACCAAATATATTACTGTTTTTCTGTCTGCTCATCGCTTATATTGAATTTTCTGTGTATGGTTGGATGGTGACTAGAGTAAATAACCCACAGCAGGTCCACTTGTGGACATTCTGCTCTAAAATAGTCTTTGCTCACAGCACAGAGTGGGTTGTGTTGTTGGGTGTTTTTTTTTTTTGAGAATGAAGTCATTTTTGTTCCAGAATAATGTCTACATGGGAGAGAGATGCCTGCATAGAATGGTAATTCCAGAGCAGCTATGTCAGTCAGTTTTCTTCACCTGGACAGACTGTTGGACCCACTCAGTTTTTGTTTTTTTTAAATAAATGGTTACCGTTTCTTATTTATTCTGTGTTTCATCTGAATTCAGCACCATCCTGCTCCAGGGAGCTAAGCTGACAAATGGAAGTTTTCAAGCAAACTTAGAGTACTTCAGTAAGAATAATAAACCATCTCACTGAACAGCTTTGCCGAGCAGCACAGAGAGGTTGTATCTGTAGGTGTCAAAAGTGACTGGGGTTTTATGCAAATGCTCTGTCATCACAACTGAGTTCTCTGTGGCTTTATAGAATTTAGGCAGTTTGGTTATTCCAAATCTCCACTCAGCAGGTTTCCATGGCAAACTGACATAGGTAGTGGCGAGCGGTGTTTACGTGTTGTGCCCTTAACTGTTTTAAAAATAAGATTGTAAACTGCCTAATATGAAAAGGCTGTGGGTCTCGTGTGACAGGTGGAAGAGAGGCAGAAGATGCTGGCTGAGTTTAAAGGAGAAGGGAGACAGACTGAGTGCTGGGTGGGGGAATCTGGAGGGGAAGCCTGAGTGACAGTAATGGGACTCCAGGGAAGGGGATGATAGCTGGTTCGGCGTTTTGTGGCAAAAGCAGTGTGAGCCCAGAATAGTCTGGGCAGGGAGGACAGGGTGTTGTCTGAACGCGGTGAAGAGAGAGCGTCTCGAGTCCTGAGGGAGAGGACATGGGGATGTTGTGTGGCTCTTGAGGGTGAAGAGAGGGGAGAATTGAAGGTGGCAGGAATGTGCAGGAGCCTTGGAAATAGACATTCACCTTCCTTTAAATGTCCTTGGGAATGGCGCAGTTATTCGCTCCCTTGGGGCTGGAGTTTTTTCTCAGGCTGGTGATGGGAAGCCCGGGGGGAGAGGGGGGGAGCCAATTTGGCAATGACCGTTTCTTTCAATCCAGCAAGACAAAATTCCCTTTCAGACTGCAGTTTCCTCCTAGCACTTGGTGCATCACATTTGCAGAGGTTTTCCCTCATTTACAGGCTGGTTGGCAGAGTAAAGCGGACAGTCTTTTCCACTGCCCCTGTGCAGTTGGCATCTTTATGGCAGGATACAACAGCACACCTGTCTGGGTTCCGTGCATGGTGCCCGTCTGTTTTTCTGACCATCTCCATAACAGGGTGCCCATCCTGCTTAGTGTGTTTGGACTGGTGGGAGGCTGCAGCTGAGAGTGCCTCTCTCTTATGTAGTGTTGCAAATTCGCGTGACAGTATGTCTGTAAGGCGTATGTGTTAACTGCTATCCCACACAGTGACTTACCTTTGTTCCTTCTCGCTTTTATTGCCACAGGATTCAGAAGGAATTGGCTGACATCACCTTAGATCCACCTCCCAACTGCAGGTTGGTGTCGATCCCTTCCCTGAGGAGGGTGGGGGAAGGTGAGGGGCTGAAGTGTGCTGGTGTGTGTTGTAACTGTCCTCAGAGGCTCTGGATCGAGCAGAGGAATGGCTGTTTAGGTGGCTGACAGTACTTTTGTGAATGCTTGGATGACATTAAATAGTTTCCAGGTGGGGGGGCCTCCAGAGATCTTATGTGTTTTGGTACAAGTTTTCTGTTTGTCTGGGGGGTTGTTTTGCTTTTGTTTTCTTGAACAATTGTGTTTCAATCTGTTAGACTGCTTTGTGTGTATATTTCCGAAACTGGCCTATAAAGCAGAGTGTGAAAACTTTCTCCTTGTTTGTTTTTTCTGGTTTATAAATCTAATGCCTGACTGCACTAATCTTATATAAATAAGAGTCCTGCCAAGGAAGCAGAGAATAGTAAAATGCTACGAGCTTTTTAGCTCAGAGTTCTGTTGTGAACAGTAACTTACAGTGGAAGAGAAGCGTGAATTTGTCACTCAGTGGGTGCCCTACAGGAGCACATGTGTTAGCTGATGAAATAACAAGCAGGGATACTCTGTTGCCCTTTTATAGAGCAGCTTGTTTTTAAGTATGTTTTAGAAACTTGCACTGTTTGTTTAAAACATCTAGCAGGTTGATTTGGTTCATTACATGGTGGCCTGAGCCTCTCTGCATTTGGAGAGACGACAGTAGTAGTGTAACATCTTTGGTTGTGCTTGTTCGTTCAGGAGGAAAGTGGCTTTCAGTCTGATCTGTGTTGGCTGTAGTTGGCAAAGCACAACTCTGTTCCTATCTTCTTGCTGTGGCTGAGGTTTGAGGCCTTTTGATGTTGGTAATAGCAGAAATGAGGGAAAATTCCGTTCATAAGTACCGGTTTAAGTTGCTTTTTGTAGTATTGAGTTGTCACCCACAAAT
This sequence comes from Ibidorhyncha struthersii, assembly GCA_013398815.1. Classification (NCBI taxonomy): domain Eukaryota; kingdom Metazoa; phylum Chordata; class Aves; order Charadriiformes; family Charadriidae; genus Ibidorhyncha; species Ibidorhyncha struthersii. The sequence goes on from VZSZ01008848.1 coordinate 3,704, forward strand.
GCACACGAACCTTTCTATTGAAGCTTTTTGCTGCTGTTAGTCTGCGGGGCGGCATTAGCACAAGACTTAGCCTGACAGGTCCAGAGCCACTCTTTCAGTACCAGTCCCAAGGATCATTATTAGTGAAAGGAGGGATGGGATGACGCATGTGAGTAGAGGTCTACGCTGAAACTAAGATTTTTTGTGCTGTTTGGAAGACAACTGATGAGCTCTGAAATCTTTAGCCGTGACAATGTTGTTTTCGTGACAGTAATGAGTACCTGAATATTACAAGAGCTTCCAGGTCTTGGGCTGGAAGTGTCTGTCCTGTCTGCATCCTGGCTCTGTGTCATGATGAAGTCCACATGCTTTCCCCTCCTCCTCCCACCATATCCCGATTTTTCATGGGAAAGAAACCCAGAAGCACAGCTCAGAAAGGCACTGTGGCTTAATAATAACTTAATAACTTAGAATAACTGAGTCTGGATGATCAAGGTGCTGGGACTGCAGTCTGAACTTTGCAAATCTATCCAAAAGTTGTGATAGTGTATGATTATGTCAGATTGCAGGCTTCATCTGAAGGTTTGTGTAAATAGTATTAGAACCCTAATTTGTCCTTATTTCAATTGGTGTAATTCACAGGTAAAGACGAACTAGCAGACTATCTGTCAAAATAGAATATGGTTGTGATTTTTCTTTTTTTAATTGCATAGACCGCTGAGGATAATGCACTTCAAGGCCCAGGTAGTAAGTCTGTGTTGTTTCAGCCTTTATAAATATTTCTAATGGTAAAAATCAGTTCATAGTACAAGTGGTGATGATTAATCTTCACCCGTAATGCAATTACAAGTATTCTGCCTTCCTTTCAACTTTCAGGTGAGTGACAGTGAAGGCTGGCAACTCTGGCAAATAATACATGAAGCTGGTGTAATTGTTACTATCTCTTAATATGCTGATAGATAGGAAAACATGAATGGAGGGGTTTGTGTGTGTGACCAAAAGAGTTTTGGTATTGCTCATCTTGGGGTGAAGTCATTCTACTTCGGTAAAGATAGCGCTGAGAGCAAAGGAGGACAGCTCTGCTTATGGCTAACAAGGTTCCAGTTGCACAGTCAAGCACTGGGAGTTCGCTTCTCAAGCAGCCGGTTTGTAAAAGGGTAGGCAGGTGCCAATTGCCGCAACAGTGAGATGGAGTTCAGCTTATCATAGTTACGGGGAAAGTTCACTTCTTGTGGAAAAAGAAATAAAAATAGTCAATTTGAGAGTGCGAGGAGATTAAGCAAGTGAGAGATTCTGGTTGCTGCGTGATGTTTAAGGTTGCCAAAATTTGCTCTGGGGAAGCCTGCTAACAGTGTTGCTGCTTTCCTTTTATTTTTTCTTTTTTCTTTGTATGAACGTTATTAGCATGCTGTGAGGGAAGTATTAAATACATAGTTCCATAACTTAGCTTCAATTTCTTGCCTTCATGACTTTCCTTATCCTCACCTTTCCTCTGGCCTCCAGCCCCTCATCTCTCTGCTACCTTTGTGCCTCTACAGACTTTTTTCAGGTGTCACCAAAAGGGAGGACAGTCCTCTCCTTTTAGGCATCTCACCCTCTCCTGCGAGACTAATCTCAAAACTTACATATTCAGGGAGCTGTATATGTACCAGATACTACCTGTTCTGCTGTCAACTTTAGGGGTGCCGAAGTCTCAGAAGTCACATTTGAAAATGTGCATCTGAAACTGTATCTGGTGTTATGCTGGAAATGTCATATTCTTTTTTTCTACTGGACGTTTGTTCTTATACCCCTCACCGCCAACCATCTTTGTGTTTTCCCCTGCTGTGTGCCGTGCCCAGTGTTTAATAGCAGTTCACTGTTGGCCATGCTTTAATTTTTGGCCTCCTTGCAAAGTGCTGTTCTTCTTCCAGTCTTATTGCAGTAATGCAAGTTCAAGATATGTAACGCATCCCAGAACAGCTCTGTATATTGAAAGAAAAAGCTTTAGGTTGTCAATGATTTTTAGTAAGAACTGTTTTATTTTTCTTCTTGTAAAACACCACATATAAGATGCAATTACAAATAATGAAAACCATTTGATATTTCAAACAAAATCGCTTAAAAACAAATGAGTTTCATTTTTATTTTTGTACCTCGCAGTGACTGTATTTTCATGAGAGTAACCCACAGATCATCTGGTTAAAAAAAAAAAAAGTCAACAGAAAAACCCAAACCCCAAGCACACTCAACACCCTGTGATTGAGCAGCTGTGTGGGTTTTACACATATGTGGGTAATATGAGGGGAAGTTTATCCCAGAACTTCCTCTCCCCTCAGTAGTTTCCTTGCTTCTGGTTTTCCATAGCTTGCCTGTGTCCCCCAAATGCTTACCTGTGCTTGTCTCTCATTGACTGCTTCAGCATCCCATATAGTCCCTCTGCCCTTTGTGTTTCCCTCCCTAGCCTGTGATTTTGATTTTACGCAGGCTAGTGCAGTTACTTGTACAGAGGTGCAGAATATGTGCATGCAAATGCAGTATATGTTTGGCCTGCATTTAAAAAATAGATTTTTGGACTTGAAGGCATTTTCTAAAAAGATATATTTAATACATGTCACAAAATTGTTGATACCTGATGGAGGCAGTGCTGTCCTCATAAGAGTCCTAGTGTAGTATGTGTGTAGTGTTTGGCTAATTCTGAATGGTTCTTACCCTCTTTATCATTTTCAGTAGGCTGGTGCTCTGGAGGTCTTTAATTTTCTGTTGTCCACAAGATTCTTTGACTTCTGATATTAATACTGAATTATGAAAGTTAAATGTGGCTTTCAAGTTCAAAAGGTGGTTAGTGGTTAATAGGAATTTGACAATAACTGTTTGGACCTGAAGTATTTAAAATCTTTTCAGGGGGTGCCTGATAATTTCTTTTCCTACTTTGTATTGTATTAGAAAGTTATAACTCTTGTTTCAGAACTCAAAGAAGGTACTTAGAGACTCTGGATTTTTGGTCTTTGCTGTGTTTTGATGATAGAGCAGTATGTTGTGTCTTTACGTTGGGTCACGGAAATCTGTGTCTGTGGGTGCCTGTGTATGTCAAAATATAGTTCCATCTTGCTACATAGGGAGACCTGATCTTTGTAGGTGACACTTGTGAGTATTGAGCCCAAAGCTTTGCTTCTGTCACTGTGACGAGGTTTCCAAAGCTTTAAGGGAAGTTAATTAAAGCTTTAAGTACTGTTTATTCTCTTTATGTCATTTATTTGACCTCCACATCTAAGCATCTCCTGATAGTAAATCTGCTAATTGCTGTGAGGTTATGAAAGAAATGTTTTTCCCCATTTTAGGGATGGGGAGTTGCAGCACACAAAAAACGAGTGACTTGTCCAAGGTCATGCAGGAAATCTGTGGCAAAGTGGAGAAATAAATGTAAATCTCCTTTGTTTCAGGCTAACTTGCAGCTGAGCTGTTCGCCTGGAACTGTGTGTCCGTTGCATTATGAGCAGGGCTTTGAATTTGTGCTTTATTGGGTGTCTGGTATTGACTGTATGTAAGCATGGTAATTTAATGTTATTTTTCCCATCTGTGTAGAGGGACCAAAATGGATATTAGCTAGAATTAATGTTTTTTAATCTTTCTTACCCAAACTGAAACAAGTTTGTCTCCACATGGCTCATTTAAGTCCATATAGGCAAGACCAGCTGTTATTTAAACAAAAATAATTTTCAAATCTTTACTGAAGGAGGCATTTGCCTGCAAGGCTTACCATCCCTTCAGAGTGAAATGCTATTGCAAATTCATTATTTAAATAATAATAAAATACAGTTGTGTTTCCTGGCTCCTTCAGCCCAGTTTTTGTAAATTCACAGAATAAGGACCAGATCTCCCTGAGAGTCTTGTGAAACTTAACTGTCAGCACTTAATAAATATATGTATCAGTATAGATAGTGGGGAGAAGTGCTCTCTGCTATAATGCGTGGAATATTCATAGTCCTCAAAACTTTGCAATGTGGAATTAAGATTTCTTGGCTAGAGAGAAGTCTGCAGAAAATGTGTTTTGAAAAGGCTGTTTTGAACTCAATAGTTTCATATTATAATTAATATATTTCATGTACATACCATGGAAGTCTGACATTTGTTTTGATTACACTTGTTTTTATGGTGCTTGAAGTTTTTCTGCAAATGTATTTTCTCAATACCTCCAACTCCAATGATGCTTTAAGTGTCTTTGCTTTTAAATCTAGTATAGTATCTAAGGATGGATTGTCACTATTAAACAACACTGATATTGTAGTTTATTATTTTCCTGCTTGGAATAGTCCTTCCTGAACATAGCCATATTCTAGCATAAACTTTCTGGTCTTACATTTTGTAATTAAAAAGCTTAATTTTGGTATGACCTTCCTTTTTTTTTTTATGTGCACACTCACATTATTAGATCAAGAATGACACAAATTCTGGGGTTTACTTCCTTGTAGAAATAAAAAATGCAGATAACGTTTAATGAAAGTTATCAGCTTACAAAAGTGGTTTTAGTACTTTTTTTCTCCCCCCGCCCCATGTTGTTTCTCTGAAGTGGGAACGTTTTCTGTGAGAAGTTTCCAGCCGTAGGATAGGAAGGACCTTCGTAATTAGTGCTGTGTGTAGTTGAAAAATATCTTTTGTCAAATAAACTACCAGTGGTTCAGCATTCCCTCCCCTCTTTGTTTGGCACATGATCCCTGGAGAAATAACTCTTCCTTTTGAAACGGTGTATTAACTAATTTCGAGATCCTCCGCAGCTGTGTATGGTCTAGCTTGCAAGCCATAAAAATAATACCGTTTCTACACTCGATGAATTCAAAGTATGTGTAGGTAGTAGCTACTGCAGGCGAAGTCTTCTGCCTGACGTACTCAGACAATAGCTACGCAGGAGCAGCTTCTTTACTGTGGATTGATTAGTTAATATTACAGGAATTCACATTTCTGAAGATATCCCTGGTTTAATTTATTGGCTCCCTTGCAAAAAAAAAAAACAGAAACATTCTGATGGCCAGGCTCCTCGGATGCTGTGGCAGGAGCTGGCTGATGCTGTGGTAGATTTTGTTTGGCACATCCTGGCTCAGTAATTCCCAAATGAACTGCATTCTGTGCTCTTGCGTGCCAAACATCGGAATGATGAATCTTGAGAGCGGCTGTGAAATTGTATCATGGCTAAGAACAAAGAGGATTGAAATCCCTTCTGTGCACACTCTCTTGTATACCACTTAATTTTATTATTTGACTTTCAGCTTTGCTGCCCTTGGAGGGCACTGTGCAACCGTGTTTATGATGCTGCATATATGTTTTATCTGACAAATCCTAATATTTCCTCTTGGTTATGCAGTCTTTAATTTGGTTTCATTTCCATTTGTATTCCAGCTCTGCTTGTCTAGATTTTTATATTGGATATGTGTATAGCAGCAGGTTATATGTCTGGTTTTATTTTAAGAAATATTCATGATATGTATATGGTACTTTACAGACATAAATAGGAAGAGCTGTGTGTGGAGTATTTATACTTTAAGGGGTTGAATCTATCTTGTCTTTTTATATGAAGACAAAATTATCCATGGAGAACTGGCTGGTCTAGGGGATTGAGAAGGTGATAGGGGACAGTGTTGTGTTTGAGGATATCAACAAGGGCAGGTTACTAGTGACTGAGAGCTTTGTGGTTTCTGAAGAATGGCTTGGTCTTAAGAGCTGACAAGATGCTGTCTGTCAAGATGTTAACTTTGGCCCTGCTGTCAAAGGGGGTTGTGCTGGGAATGGAGACAGAGCTCACCTGCACTGGTACAAGTTATGTCAATGGATTAAGGTTACTGATGAGTTAGTGCATAGTGAAACTTCTGCAGGCTCTGCTTGCACTCCTCTGTAATTGTACATGAAAGACCACCCTTCCATACAGCACCTCTCTAAAAGTATTTAATGTACTAAACAAAAAGAAGATATCGTTTAATGTGAATGGGTTAAGAGATTATTGCACATCTGTGCAGACTTGCACACCACATACAAAGTTAAGGGCTGTGCTTTCTCTACCAAAGTGCTTTAAACTAAGTTAAATTAATGATGTAATTTAGTCATTATAGTAGAATCTTGCCAATCTGTACATTTATTTGAATGAAATAAGTTTATACTTATTTTTCCCTCTGAGGCTTAACAGAGGAGGTCTAAATACTGACTTCATTATTTTACAAGATGAACTAGAGAACATGTATTTTCAAGTACTATAAATAAACTGCAACTGTCAAAATAAACACTGTACACTCTGGAATTCAGAGGGATTTTCTTGTTTCTCTTGCCAATTTGCAAATTTCAGCAATATGCAATTCGTCTTCCAAGGCATTTGTGGAAAGTATAATGGTTACTACAGTGCATTTAGTACATATTTTCTGTGCATGAGGGGCTAATTGACATTGCCAGGAGAATATAGCACAGATCTGTATGCATAACATGCAACATCCAATATGCAGTCGTCTTTTCTTTATTAACCTGGACTCCCTGGGATGGGAGGTGGTGGGGGAGAAAAGGAGAGTGAGGCACGTAGGTTTTAGCTCAGGTTGATTCCCCTACTCCCTCCAATCTCTTCCATGATTTCACAACTGAAAACATAGATCAGGTAAGATTAAGTTGAGCTGTTCTGAGAACTGGGTCCAGGCCAAGTTTTGGCAGTTCATTTGTTTAAGAGAAAATACAAAGTAATTGGATTAAAGAGGCTGTACGATTAATGATGTAGAGTCCTGTTAAATTTCTTTGCTTCTGTGAATCAGTGCAGAATTCAGGTCTTGATTCCTCCAGGGGCTTCAACTTTTAGAGTCAAAAGTGAGTGTAAACCAAACCAGCGTGTTAGTAGGTGTGTTTTGCACTTTCTTTGTATCAGTGTAAATGACTTTAAAAGATTTCTCATCTTTCCCTCTGGAGCTGCTGGACTTGCTGGAAACAGAAAATCTTGACCTCATGCTGAGAATTGTAAAGGCAATAGTAAGTACTGTGGGCTAGAGGAGAGGTGCTTCCTGGGGTAGGTGGGCTGCCAATATTTAATGCTCTTGCCACTGTGAGTATCTGAGCAATAGATTTTTGCCAGTGAGCTAATTACAGTGTCTTCTAAGGAGAAATCAGGAGAGGGGTCTTGGGGTCTCTCTTTCTTTCTGTTGATGCCTAGGATCCAAGAGGGAGTTGTACACAGGAGTCAAAAGACCCACAAACATTAAAAATTAATTCTGAAATCAAAGGTGTCTTTTCACAATAGCTGAATTGATGAAAAGAAGAAAAATACTTCTGGTATGGACTCAGAACTTTGTCAGAGTTATTGGAGACAACAGCAAAGCTCCAGGGCAGTGGTGGTTGTTATACAAGGAAGCCTGTCAGGGTAACAGTCTCGAAGGTTTTACATGCGGTTTGAATATCTTCATTGAAATTTTAAGGCGCTAATTTAGGTGATCACTGTTGTGGATCTGTCATATGTTTGAAATTTTCAAGTGGACAACTTCTAGAAAGTTTCAGTGTGTTATCTGGTATTCTGAACAAGTGTAGGCTGCTCTGAGAAGCGACCTATAAATTGTGGAGAAAGTGCAATATATTTCATTAAAGTAATGTTTAACTCTTGCAGGTGGTTTTAAAAGATTGCTAAAATGCATACAGTTGTAATAACATGGTTTTAAAGCAATTTTATCAATACTATACTATACCACAAAAGGTCATTTCATCAGAAGTTTCTGATCAAGCTGATCGTTTGTAATACTGTTATTTCCTATATCTTGATAACCTTTTTAAAGGAGATAAATTAGGTGATGCATGCAAGCATTTGTAGTTGGTGTCCTCCTTGACTTCCTTCTAAGTTGTTTGTCAATAAGAATTGTCTAGTTTTGGGTTTGATGGAGTTCTTAATTTGAGAATCTCACCATATATTGTATGGCTTCTGATAAAAAGTATTTATGCTTACTTACACTTGGTGGTCTGTGGGAGAGAGGGACAAGACTGAAAGCTTTAAATAGCTGTGTCAAATAAAAACTCAAAATATCATGAATCTGACTAGAGTTCTCCATTGCATTAAAGCTGTGGTTATACTTTCTTTCCTACTTCAAATCAAACTTCAACAGCACCCTCGTGGTCTAGGAAATCAGGCAAGAAGATGTATAGTAGCGACAAGAGTCACCCAGGAGATCTAGGACTTGGAATGTAACTAGTGTCAGGCCTTCAACTGCCCTACTGCTTGTCTTCTGGTTGCATCCCAGGAAGTCTCTAGTGAAATTTGAATACATTCTTTAAAATAGCCTTTTTCCGTTTTTGTTTTCCCCATCCCCTCACTCCCATTATGGGGTTAATCAGATTACAGACATTGGTAAGACTGAGAGAATGAATGAGTTGCAGGTGGGGAACAGGAAAGAACACAAGCCCACTGGAGGCAGAAGGGTTTTATGTTTCTATAGACAGCAAGATTGTGCAAGGCATTAATGGTGAATGTAAAGGGCAGCAGAAAGAGACGGCCCATCAGGGTCACTGAGGCAATTTTGTACTGGTTGCTGAAATAGTTGCAGCGAGGGTAGAAGCAGACAGACTGACTCTTTTTCTGCTCCAGCAATTTAGCTCCACTTTCTTATTGCCTTCTATAAGGAGGAGAAGAGATGGGGCATCCTCCTCTTCAATGGTCCATCCATGGGCCAGCTTTTTCTTGGGCATGAGTGAATTTTTAAAACAGGCAAGCATGCAAGCTGCAACAATAGTTTTTTGCTGTGCTGCTTGTATTACAGCCTCACCTGGGAGGCAAAATATCCATACAGCAATAAAGTCAACGCATTTACAGAAGCTTACCCTATTTACAATGCTTTGTAAATCAAGAAGGCACAACCTACTATAGCTTGAAGAATACAATGCATGTAACAGGTGCCCAGCTGTATCTTTGCAGCCCTCCTTGAACCGCTGCATGAGCCATGTGCAGCTCTTGACCCATGGACTGCCCTCCTATATTTTTAGAAGCACATGAGCAAGATGTGGAAAAAAAAAATAGAGTGAGGAGTGGGAAAAGAAAATTAGGGGAGTGACAGCAAGAAAACAGCAGAGGGAGAGAAAAGCAGACATAGAAATAGATAGAGGGGGGAGAAGAGGGAGAGAGAAACGAGTAAGCAAGCAAAAAAGGGTAGGGAAGTTAAAAAGTCACTTGAAATTCAGTCAGTCCCTATCAAGCAGACTAGCGTTAAAGCCAGGAAGTTGCAAATTTAATTTGTTGAAGGCCCTGTAAACCTGCATCTCCCAAAGGAGCACACCTTGCCTTTGTAGCAACTGGAAGAGAAGCATGACAAGAACCGTTATTCAGTAAATTCCATAATACTAGAAACACAGATATTCACTTAAACTGTTAAGAGATCATTTTAGAACAGATTAAGTCCTTCTACCCAGTAGGCAGTGGAGTTCTGAAAGCTGTTCCTGCAGGAGGCAGATAGTATCAGCACACTCAAAAATGGGCTGAACAAATTCATGGGCAACCGGTCCGTAAACGGACTGAAAGAGAAAAGTCAGGGATGTACACTTTAGCATGCCTAATCCAGTGGCTGTGAATGCTGCGGGAGTACAAGGGGAATGGATTTCTCCCTTATTCAGTTGACATTGCTTTTAGCCACATAAAGTGTTCAACTTTTGCCCTTTATGGAACAGTTCCCACCTCTCTTCTTTTCATGCTTTGCTATTTAAAGCAAGCCCGCCCTGGTTTCCTGTCACTCAGCCACTTACTTCTCCTTGCTTTTGTGAAGGGTTAACCTTCCTGCACTTGTTGTGCCGAATTTAGACTGTAAAATTTTCAGGCCAAAGGACTTCTTTCATTTTTGTCCATGTTTGCAAAGTGATATGTAAATTTCCAGCTATGTTTAAATGTTCTTTAATAATAAAGTAGGTTTAGTCCTTGGGCTTGTAGATGTCTCCCTATCTCCACTTCCCCCCCAAAAAATGAAGTTCTGCTTATGTTGCGACATTGCATTTTTTTTTTCCTTATCTGATTGAGGTAAATAAGCGAGTTGTTTTATTCAGCAGCTATTGTATTATCTTGAATATGTGATTTGGTTATTTTCCGGTTTTATGCACATGAAGGTTATCACAGCTGTTACTTCGATACTACTACATTGTAATAGGATAATGTGTTTTGAGATACATTAGTGTTGGGGTTTTTCTTCTTCCTGGATAGTGCAGAGAAATAATAAAGGTGTCCAACAGCTAATCTCTTTCTTTGCTGTCTTTGTGCTCCTACTTCACCTTCCACCTCAATAACTAGGAGGACTGTAGCTATTTGTTAGGGAAATATTAGTTAAATTGCAGAGCTATTACGTGTGCTGAGACATTCCAATTTAAAGTACTTAGTATTCAGTGTGTGTACTTAACTCCTAATGTCTATAAATATTATGTTATATTTGAGGCTTTGTAATGTATCGGGTATGTCTTGTACATTGTTTTTTTCCACAGAAAATGCAAATTTTCTAACCCATAGATGGTGCGAGCTGTACTTTCTACATTGCTTTACAAGGATTTTTGCTTTGCATTTCATAGTAGAGTCTTATTTATGAGGAGACATAGAGTTCAGACATAATTTAGCATTGAGATTGCTCAGATGCATGTTTCACTGCAGTGCTAAGTAGCATAGAACTAGCTATCTTTAGTAACTAGTGCTGGATTTTGTCAGGAAAGACTGAGAAATAGGAATCGGATAGTGGAGTCTTCATATGGTAACACTTTGCAGTGGGGATGCGATGGACTGGCAGGGTCCGGCCGCAAGCTGTAGCAGCAGAGCAAAGGGCTGAGGGCAAGTGGGGATGTGTTGTGACCTGTGTCATGGCTGGCTGAACAGCTGGATGGGATTTGTTAGTGATTCACAGCTTGACTTAAAGAGAGATAAGGAGCGCTGATTGGGGTCTGAATCTGGGAAGGAGACTTGTCTGTTACCTAGTGAAGTCCGTTCTGTTTGCAGCAGTCTTCATCAATCCAGAACGAATGGGGAAAAAAGGATGAAACTAGAGTTGATGGCTACACTATGACAGACTAAGAAAGAGTGAAAATACAGGGTAAGGTTAGATGTGACCCTTAAAAGCTGAGAACAACGGAAAAAAAGGCATTTTGCCAGATGGCTTTCCAATAGTAAGCCTGCCAGTCTCTTGCACAGATTCTCAGCTCGCTCTCTGTACTCCTTTCCTTGGCCTCTCTCTATGTTACAGTCCAATGCGTCCCAAGTCACTGGTGTGGTTTAAGCTCTACAAAAGAGCGCTAGCGTGCATGTTCTGGCCCATGGAGCTGGGCTTCTTTCTGCAAACCATCACAGGCTTGTAAGGAACGGTGCTGGTGTCTTCTGCCACCTTATCCTGCTGAGCTGAGCTGGATCTGGCCCCTTCTCTTTCCCGATGGCTGCACTGATCCTTCAAGAGTAAGCCATTACATCTGTCAAACTCTGCAGCCTGTGCCTGCAGGGGACTGAAGAGGCAAGGTTGTCCTGTTGACAGAAAGAAAATGTTTATGAGGAATTAAAAAATAAACAGACAAAACCATTCTTGTTTAATGAATTTACTTGCAAATGAAGTAGCGATCAGCTAAACTACTGGATGTGTATATAGATTAATTTTTTAATTGCTTAAGTATTCAGATCACAAATCAGAGGAGCTTGATGAAAGGGAAAGAGGAAAGTGTTTTTAAAGTACTCAGGATTATTCCAATTGCCAATTTGAGTGCAAGGTACACATAAGAATTGACATTTGTCATCATTCTTTATGTGGTGCTCTTTGGTCATTGGAAAAGTGTATTTGATTATCTTGAAAGGCTTCTAGCCAAGAGGGTGCATCTAAACTTGACTTTGGGGTTATGAGGACATTTGACCTGGGCAGTAGGTGAGCCTGTATGAGCGTTTGCACAGCAGGCAACTGTATGCTGGGCAAATGAAAGATTCTTACTAATCTTTTTCTCATGTACACATTGAATGACACATCTTGAAAGTCATCTAGTTGCTGTTTTAGGAAATGGTTTCTTTTCAGATGGAGAATCTCGTCTTCTGGATATTAAAATAGTAATGGAACTGTGATGTTTGCTTAGATTGGCTTTCCTGGAAGATAATGTGTCATATCCTAATGACACACTAGGTCAAGTGCTAAATTTCAGTTCTTGCTGGAGATAGTGAATGAACTGTGCCCAGAAGTAAGTGGTTTTGTATGTCCCTGTTCATATTACTAGAGTTCAAGGTCACTAGAAGAGTTGTGGGTTTTAATGTATAGTATTTATGATTTACCCATTCTTTCTTAAAAAATGACAGACTCCTTGCTGAACTATGTGAGCACCTTAACTGTTTTGTGTATAGCCAGTGATTTTCTTTTTTTCAGCTAGTAATATGGAAAGAGCATAAGATTTTTCTTTTTCTTCCTTTTTTTATTTATTAATTATGCTGAAGCAGCTGGATGACAGAGTGCATCTTGCTTTCGACTTCTGAAGGAAAGATCTCTTTTTGTTTAGTATGCTGGGTCTTATATAGGGTTATTGTCTAGTAGGGATTATATAATATGATTATGAAGTTATCCTCTCTTCGAAAGGGTCATATATGTGATCCCTGGTCAGTAGGGAGAAACGCTTTTGACCTTTCTGTCTCTTTGGACCCATTAACTATTGGACTCAGTGGTGCTTCTAAAATTGCTTAATTGCTCCAAAGAGATCGTTTGTGCTTACTCCGTTATTGCCATTTGATGCTGTCTGTCTACACACTGCCAAAAAACCCACGGTATATTACATTTTTATTGTTATGTAAAGCAGCTGTAAAACAAACAGTGCGGTTGTGTAAGTGTATTTGAAATCTTTGCTATTGGCTACTCCGTTTTTTCCCTTTATATATCTAACTTTTACATTTATAGTTTTGCCACCACAGGGAGCTAATGAAAAGCAAACATATAGACTGTTTGTTTAAAAATAATAATAGTCATGCCATGCACAGATTCATGCTGCTTCCTTATTCATATTTATTAACCTGCTTCACAGTATAAGAAAAGCTAGGGCATGCTGTGCTGGGTGGTGGGGATTTTTTTGGTGGGAGGATTGGGTTTTTTCTCTTCTCCGTGCATTGGTTTTACTGTTACAGTCCTCTGATTTTAAGAAACTTCAACAATTGTAGAGCAAGTGAGCATATAGCAAAGAAAGAAAAGAAAAAGATAAATGCATGTGCAGCAAGACATTGATCTAGGTGAGGGGAGGTCTGTTGAACTGTTTTGATTTTGTAATACTTGCATGCCTGTAGGGAATCAATCTTGTGTGCATCCTTAGCACCCGCACAGGATTATGAAAGGTGATTTATTTTATGTGCTCAAGTTTGTCTTTACAAGTAGTACTGAAGAAAACAAGTGTTTAAATTATCCTATATTTTAGATTCTTTCTGTACCTCTTTTGATATGTAGTAGAACTGCATGTCTCAGGAGCAAAATTACAACATGCATATATTTATTAAGGGCCTGACTTTCAACACTAGCTGTTTACAGTAAGAGTACTTGTTGAGATGATGAGTCTCTTGATCATTCTTTGCCCTGGTGGGAAAAGCTTGTAAAAACAGCACTACAGCCACTGGGCAGCCTCTCTCACAACTTTTCATCCGTGTTGGTCGCAGCTGCTAAGACATTTTTAATAGATAGACTTTTTCTTAGTTTAAGCTATTTTTCTACTGTAATTGGAGTTTTCCACTTTATTCAGAAAAATACCTGAACTCAGTCGCCACTGAGCCAGAGCTGCCTTCCTTCTGTAGGCTGTGCTGGGGAGGCATACCTCCTTGTTGGGGGTCTGCTCTACTTGGATTAAAGGGACAGAAACAAAATACAAAGATTAAAAGATGCTCAGGAGGGGAATGTGTACTTGGATTTTGCCAGCAGTTAAAGATAAATCCCTTACAGTAAAGAAGGCTCTAAATAGTGCTTCTTGATACGTGTTTTGCAGTAGGTGAATTGTTCAAGAGGAATGACAATATAATACAGCTGCCAGACTTCAACTTTGAAATAAATGAAGTAGATTTTAGCTTGGTTTTTATTTTGCCCACCATTTCATTTTGCAAATTATGAGGTAATTAATAATAATTTACAAATTTTAAAACTGCTAGATATTATCTGTACAACAGCACTAAGGGAACAGTCTTGCATCAGATCTGCTTTTTGTTAGTGTTCGGAGTGTGCATGTGTGTGCAAACACCCCATTTGCATTCACTTTTTTTTTTTCTTTACTTTTCCCATCCCAAATGCACAAAAATAGCTGTATGGAAAAGAATTATTGTAAGATCAACTTTCCTTTTCTTTAGCATTTAACTTTACTTGCATAAGTTGACAGAATACACATTTTCCTAAACTCCAAACATTGCGTCACCCAGGAGAAGCCCACCTGGGAAAGTCTCTTAAGTAAGGGCAAAACAGAATCTAAGGATAATGCTGGCTTGCCACAGTTAATACTGGTGGTATGAAGGGTAAGGCCAAAATTCTTGTCATGACTGAGAGCAAAAGGTGTTAGCCGGGATCAGTGCTGCAATATTGTATATTTTTGTTATCATTTTGTAGCAAAATTTATAGTCTCATTCTAGACCTACCATTATGGAAGACTGTGTAAGAGTGTGTGTGTTCTGAACAAATGTCTAAGCAAAGGGGATGAAGTGCGCTAATTCTCTTTTATCAATCTTGGATGGTCTTTCTGTGCTTCTGCACTATTATTATGATAGCGGTAGCTATTCTTTTTAACTGCCACTGAACTGAATTAGTACAGCTATGGAGGCGTACAGATTTTGTGTGTCTGAATGCCTACATGCATGTTTATACACACATGCATATATATACTCAGATTTTATATATGAAATAGTGTGTGTATGATCAGCATTAGATATAGCCGTACCTTTATCACCCAAGTTTGTTAAAAGATGTCTGACATTTTTAGAAAACTCAGTCTGAATGTCATCACACTCAATTAGGACACCTCATTTTGTATTTCACCTACCTGGGTTTCCTTTTTCCATCCAGTCCTTCTGTCAGCAAGTTAGAACTAATCATGCTCTTGTGCCCTTGGCTAATCATAGCAGACTGGTGGCTTTCCTCCAGTCTTTGCAGAGTTTTGACTTGGAAAAATGGACTTAACTGTGTAAGGACACTTTGTTTCATAAACTGTTTCATTGTTGAAAACATATCTTTAAAAAAAAATCGGATCCAGATGTGTATTGTCAACAAGAGTTTCTCTGCTCCAGATACTTGTTTTCAAGTCCTTAAAGCTGATCACATATAGTTGATGCCTCTTCACATGTAACTAATGTATATTAATTATGCTGGTGTAAAGATCAAGGATCCCATGATACTGCAAAATGAAGCATTGCAATGTAAGCCTGTTTTTCCTGAAGTACAGTGTCATTTCCATTAAACATAAGGACAACCAGATTATTCAAAATGAAGAGGCTGTAGACCTCATTTAAGTGGCTTAACAGAAAAGGACTGTGATCTTGGACTTCTCAGATCCATTGGTTTTGTATTTGTCCTTCTGAATTACTATCTTGTGATTTTTTCCATGCCTAGCCTGGGTTGAGCCAAAGTCATGCAAATATCATAGAATCATAGAATGGGTTGGGTTGGAAGAGACCTTAAAGATCATCTAGTTCCAACCCCCATGCCATGGGCAGGGACACCTCCCACTAGGCCAGGTTGCCTAAAGCCCTATCCAACCTGCCCTTTAACATTTCCAGGGATGGGGCATCCACAGCTTCTCTGGGCAACCCGTTCCAGTGTCTCACCGCTCTCACAGTAAAAGATTTCTTCCTAGTACCTAATCTAAATCTACCCTTTTTCAGTTTAAAACCATTACCCCTCGTCCAGTTGCTACACTCCCTGATAAGGATTCACTCCCCATCTTTCCTGTAGGCCTCCTTTATGTACTGGAAGGCTACTATAAGGTCTCCACGGAGCCTTGTCTTCTCCAGGCTGAACACCACCAACTCTGTCAGCCTTTACTTATAGGAGAGGTGCTCCAGCCCTCTGATCATCTTCATGTCTTTCCTCTGGACTCACTCCAATGGGTCCATGTCCTTCTTATGTTGGGTGCTCCAGAGCTGGGCACAGTACTCCAGGTGGGGTCTCACCAGAGCAGAGTAGAGGGGGACCCACTGGCCACGCTTCTTTTGAATGTCTTTCAAGCGTGCTCTATGCATACTTGACAGGTGGCTAAGATTTCATACAGAAACTGCCAGAATTCTGAAGTAATTTTTTTTTTTCCTGCATTCTGTGGTTTTATTTGGATGATTTGACGCTAGTTTGGATGCAGCTAATTGCAGGAGTTTCTCAGTCATTGGAAGGTGAGGGAAGTTGGAATTGGGTTCAGTAAGCCGCAGTGCAGGCTGGCATTGGATCTGAGGGTAAGTAGCCTTTGTATTTAGGGATCAGTCCTATAGCTGAGGTAATACAAAAGCTCTGTAGTTTCTCTGAATTGTCCTTTTCTGTCCTACAATAACTAAATCAAGCAAGGTTTCCACTGAAATTGTAACACCAATGCCATCAGTCTGTAATCTGGTAAAGTCCCTCTGAAATCTACTTCCACTGCTTTTATAAATTCAATGCCTCTACATAGAGATCGCCATTTTATGAAATTTTAGTTGAAGTCATGCTGTGTTTGGTGCAGCTTTCACCCAGATAATGGTAGTTATATACAAATACAGAGGTACACCCTTCCTGCAAGTGCTCAGAAATGTCATTGCAAAACTGTGGCATCGATCCCTTTTAAGCCATTCATCTGTGACCCTGGTGATGGCACCTGAGAACTTGCTTACGGTCACAAAGTAAGTTGGAACTGTTGACTGTAACTGCTTATACAATGAGGTTTAAAATAGCATGCTGAGTATGTGTGATACTGGAGGTTCGAGTGACATTACATGATAGGTTCTCTTTTGCTTTTTTTATTGTCCCTCTTCCTCACTAGCATCTTCAGCTATACATGTTATATTTCATTTTGTTAGAATTTGTGGTTGGTTGGTTTGTTTGTTTTTTCTTCTTCAGATATAGGCATACCAGCATCAAATAGGGGACGATTTTTAATGCTTGTAGTATTTGTTTTCTCATGTTCTCTCATAAGCCTCTTGCTCAGAGTTCCTAAGTTTGAGGGTTTTTACTTCCTTTACTTGTTCATCTTTCTCTGATTCTCCTAATAGGCAGGCAAGTTTACTCTGTCTGGAAGAACACAGTCAGGATGAAATACTTCAGTCATTTATTTAACTGTTAGCTTCATCCTGTACTGTGTGTAAAGTGTAAAAGAAAACAAATTGGAAACATCTGTTTTCTTTTTCTCATAACAGAAGAACAAAGAGATACATTCTATTAAAATCAAAGGTGGCAAATATAAGAGTAATAAAAGGAAGGTATTATATGTGTCTTTCACACATATAATTAGTCTATGGAACTTACTGTCACAGGAAATTATTGAGGCCAAGAACATAACAGAATTTGAAATAGAATTGGGCAGGCATACAGTTATCATGAATGTTCAAAGTCAGTCTTATTAATTATCGTGATTTTGGAGCAATATTAAGCCCACATTCCTAGGCTTAAGCAAGTTTATCTCGAGAGTTTTATCAAAGAGTGTGCTTTTTTGTGTTCCTTTGAATTAAACTTGCCTATAGACTAAAACTTACTTGAATTCTGAGCATTGCACGGAAATCTTTTTTTGTCCAATCCCAGCTTGTACATATGCAAGCATTTGTCTCCCTTCCTTCTTCCACATGCACATGTACACACCTGTCATATCTCTTTGGGACTGGATATCCTCCTCACATATTTTCTTTGTCCCTTTCCGTGCCACTTTCACACATCCCTTTCCATATCAGCTCATCCCTGGAATGACCAATATGCATCATGGCTGATCAGGTTGCACAGGAATGCCTGTGGAAATGACCTGCAAAGTGAGCAATAGAATCCAAAGACTTATGAATGATTAATACCTACACAAAGCAAGAGCCACAGCGTTGATTAAACTTGAGTATGCTGTGACGAGTGAAATCACTATATTTCTGCAAGGTAAGTGATGATGGTAGCAGGCTCTTTACCATGTCTTGGCTTTTTAATAAGTGGCACTTCAAGTTATGGAATTAATTCCACAGAGTGGAAAAATATCAGGAGTGAAGTAATAAATATGTTAAAAGGTTTGACTATTGTAATTGACATTTATGCCTTTAAACCAACCAGTTCCTACATTTTTGGGGCCAGGAAGAAGAAATATCTTCTTGATATGCTAAACTTTTTTCTTTTTTTAAAAAGAAAAACACAAGCAAATAAAAAAAATCAACCAAAACCCATCAAACCCACATCTGTAGTATCAGAAAGAAAAGAAAAAAGTAGTTGAGCAAAAGTGTAATAGAAACAGTTAGAAATCTCTGGGCATTAGCCAAAATATTCTGCGTCTTCAGATTTCTCTTCTGGGGAGTTTAGGAAAGGCAACTTGAATGAATCATGTGACTTTAAAGGGAAGAACCTTAAAATGTCTCCTGTAGAGGAGTTCAGCTCTCTGCAGAGCTGTGTGCATTCCTTTGTAAGGTTCTGCTCTTCTGTAATTATCTAAAAACTACAGTCAGATTAATGACAGAAGCAAAGCTTGTTGCTCGTTTCTAAGGTGCTCAGCAGCAGCACTGATTGATAACAAACTCTTAGAGTTTATTCTTCCATAAAGAATACAGGGTGCAGAAGCAACATGGATGCTTTCAAAAGTGTGATTTGCTGACAGTAAGTGTGAGAATGAGGAATGCCATAATTACTGCCTGGGCTAAGTGTGATGAAGCAAACCCCCAGTCAAAGTGCTTTGCAGCAATCTGGCTTTTTCAGTCACTGCTGTTTTTTTCCAGGCTCCCAAAAGAGGTTTCTCATTCCTGCATTGCGTATGAATTTGTTTGGCTGAATTTGATGGAAGTTTTGTCGTTGACTTCAGCTAGCCCAGACTGATGCATAAGTACTGGCTTCTAGAAAGACACTTGACAAATGTATTTCCTAGCAGGATTGATCTTTAACAGCGCATGGTCTGCTGCAAACTTCTTTCTTTGAAAGTAGGGAAGAAACCTAGTCTTTACTGGCCTAGTGCTTGTTGAGGGCTTACTTATGGTAATGTCTTCCCATTTTGAAAAAGGAAGGGCAGTGGGTTTTTCTGGTATGTGAATGAGAAAAAAAAGCCTAATATAGATACATACAAAGTAATGTCTTGTCCATCAACTTTTGTGTAATGCTGTCCACTTTATCTCAAAAAGAATATTGGATAAGTAGGTGGATTTTGGAGAGGAGAGATGGAAATTATTAAAATAAGCCTGGAGGAGTTCTCATGTGAAGACATAGGGATTGTTTCCTTCAGAAAATAGACTGAATATTTATTTTCCTTATTTTTATTCTCTAGAAAAAATAGATGGGAAGCTTATTTTCTTCTGTCTTCTAATACAAGAACAAAGGCATATGGAATGAGATTAAAAGATAGAGAAATTTATTTTATTTATTTATTTACAGAATGAAATTAGGCACAGTGATTCCATGCTGTATTATGTTGCTGAAGCTAGGAATTGAGCAAGCTTCAGAAAGACTCAGACTTCTGTGGAGGGCAAAACCAGACAGAATCACTGCAGCTTATTTGTAATACCAATTTCAGAAGGGAAACATAGATGCCTGTTTTTGAGGCTCAACCAGTTACTGCTGAGGATGTTGCTAAGGTAGGGGAAAGCTGAAGACCTGGCATTACCCTTCCGATGCCCATCTCTGCCCCATTTGATACTGAAAACCAGTCAGAGACAGGGCGTTGGAATAGGTGGACTTCACGTCTGATCCAGCCTGGTGATTTCCTATATTTCTTTTGATAAGCTAGTAGAGGAACAAAGTTCTTCAACAAAATTTGCATTTGACCTGTGATCAAAGTCTTTCCAGTAATACTACTTCTATTATAGTAATGGGTGGACTGAGCTTTATTTTAACATTGTTTTATAGGGGAAAACGGTGTTTAGAAAAAAGTCTTTTGTAAGTCATGTTGTAAAAGGTTTTGTGCATTATGAAACACACGCACACATACGTGTATGACAAAAGCACCTTTAAGAGTAATTTCCCCAAACTATTTCCCATAATGTTTTTGTCAAATGAATATCTGTCTCAGAGAATTGAGTCTTAAAGCTGAAAAGGGGTGCATACATACTTTGCTGTCTTACTCCAGTACTTAATCTTAAGGTTGACTTCATTTGTGTGGTATCATTAACTCATGGCTTGAAAGTTGCGTCTGTGAGATGTAATGTTATGTGTATTTATACAGAGTGAATTAAAAAAAATCATTTTAGTATTGGTTAGTTTGCTACTCTTTGAATGATACTACCGTTGGGGTGATTTTTTGTGTGTGTGATCTGTTTTGCTCTTCTGTGACAGGCACAAACTCAGCAGAAGAGAACTATTTTCTGTTAGTTTGCCTTAATCGGAAAAAGAGAGTAGTCTCATTATAATTTTTAATTATATTTGATTGAGAACCAAATATAAAAAAAATTAAAAGTTTGTTTTAATGATGGGATTGTCAGCTGCCTTTGGAATTTGTCTATTCTTACTGATATACAAAGAAAACTATAGGGGTTTTGTTTACTGACCTTTCTGAATTGAGATCTTGGCATAGCAATTTAAATGAAGAAATATCTCTTCGTTATTTTATCTTGGAAGTTCAGATAGGATTGCCTAGACTGGCTGAGGAATTTTCTTCCATAATGTAAGTAGTGTAAATATATTTACATTGTAAATGTATTGCTGTTTGAACATCTTTATTTCACTAAAAGGAATATTTGAAATGCCTTTTAGTGAGAAAATCAAAGTGAATGAAGCTGTAGTGACTGGAAACAAGTCATTTTTCTTTGTTCTTACAGTGCTTTTCCCTACCTTCATACCCCAAATCCCTGTGATTTGTAGCTAATGATAGATTTATTTCTCTTCGTATGTTGATATGTATGTAAAATTACATCAACCATGGGTATTAAGGCTGTCAGTTCTTCCAGGTGTTTTGCCATACTACTGTATGCTATTATGCCGGTTTCATATTTGTGCCTAATTAAAATAACATATTCAGGTTTTCTGCAGAAAATTAATAGTTTAAAATTAGGTGCAAAGGGTACATCTACCTGTGTGTCAGTTTTAAGGTTTTGTAGGCATGTCTCTTAATTTCTGTTGCCGTCTGTATGGAAATGGTTACAGCGTAACAACTCTCAAAACATACACAGGAACTGTCTCCTAATCTTGTCAGTCTTTCTTTAAGGTGTTACTTTTAACAATGCTCAGGTTAAAAGGTTAGAAAATGTAAACGGCTGTCTTTGAAACAGTGCATGTGTCTGTGAGGTGCGCTTTCCTCCTTCTGTCTCTCTGAAATAGAACAAAAAATCTCATGCTAGCATTACTAGAAATTAAATTGTTAACACCATCCAAAAAAGAAATGTGAATTTTTACTAAATGCCACTAAAGATCCTTCTCTGAACTTCATGGGTTGTGCAGGAAGTTTGTGGGGAAAATATGTCTTTTTTTTTTTTTTTTAATGGCTAGAAGAGCCTCCAGATCATGGGAAGATACCTGAAGTATTATTTAACATCAGTGTTTTCAGCTAATTACAGTGTAAACTTAGCATGATTCTCCGCCCCCCCCCATGACAATGAAACTTAGTTTACGAATATCAGGAAGGAGCAAAGTTTCCAAGCTGTGAGGGACCAGGAGTGATGTTGAGGGAGATGCCTGGACTGCTTGTGCTCCCTGGCAGTTCCCTTTTACCTGCCTGCTGCGGGCTGCTGTCAGCAAAATTAACTGCCAGCCGTAGATGTTGTTATCCAGCTTATTAAATTGTTGCTAAGTGTTCTCTCTTTGGTGGAAATCAGAGAGGAGCAGACACCCATGTTGGCTTTTATGTGTGTGAATGTGGTGTGCTTTTTATAAAAGGTGTAAGTGATGTAGTGCCCTAAACTGAAACTCTTATTGCCTAGCACTTCATTGTCTTTAATGTTTCCTTACATTCAAGAGATGCTTCCAGAGAAAAATGTCATGAAATGAAGGCATTGGGAAGTTTGAAAGTCAATGATGTGGATTGTTTGGTTTTGGGTTTGTTTTTTTTTCTTTTGCTTTTGCCGGGGGAAGTTACTTAACATTAATTGCCAAATAGGGTTCTGGAGAGAGAAGATAATTTGTAAAGGACTGTATCTGCCTCTTCAAGTCAAGGCGTGCAAGTTGGACCCAAAATTGTATACAATATTTAAGAGCACTGCTTAGTCCTCTTGTGGTTCCTAATGTGGATTAAATTTAATGTTCCTAATACTTTGAAAACAGAAAAATAAACGAAACTTTAGAAGGCCACCACAAATTCCTACTCAGGCTATCCTTATGTGTGTGAAAGTGCTATCAAGAAATCAAAAGCCTATTTTTGTTTTTAAATCCCTTGAAAGGTGGTTGTTTGTTTTGGTTTGCTTGGTTGGGTTTTTTTCCAAGCTTTTGCCCTCATGTCAGCTTCAGAATAATATTTATGTAAGAAAATGCTACAATAAATGCTGATTAGCTATTGTGACTGGCTCGTGTTTGCAACTGTTATTAATGAGAAGAACTTGCAGTGGTATATAAACAATTTTTAGAGACTGTTATGTAGTTGGTTGGCAGCTGTGCTATATGAAAGTGTAGGTAACCTTGTTTTACTTAAAAAAAATAATAGTAAACTCGCGTCTTGGATCTCAGATAAATTTTCCAGTCTGCATGTTAAAGTTTCAAAACTCAAAGGCAGTGTTTTCAAATGACTTTTCTGCTAGGCAGCTTTGATAGTTTAGAATTGTGAAAATCAGTGAAGAGATGGTCTGGGTAGTGTAGCATAACTGATGATATTTTGGTTTTGTTTTGAGTAACCAAGGTTTTTTTTGTATTGGGTGGTTTGTTCAATTTTCCTGTTATCACCTATAGCGAAATAGGTTAATCCAAATGCAGTGATCTTAATTTGTTTAGTGAGTGGCAAGGAAAGGAAGTTAATGTAAAGAGTTTAATGTAGATAAAGGAGAAGGGGATGATATCCAGATTAGATTTTTTTTTTCTTTCTAGTTTTCATGAATGGTTAAGATACATCCTTCAAAACATAATATATTTTGATTATAAACATAATGTTATTGGTATCAGCATTGGTATGCTGATGGGAAGCAGTAGAATGATGCGAAGCCAAGATAATGGGATGATCTGGTTCTCTAGTTAAGTAATGTTGACTCTACCTGTCCTTGATCTAATGGGAAAGAGAGGCTGTTGGTGTTGATTGGCTGATCGATTTGTTTTAATTTGTAGCACTTTTTTAGGATGAGTTGGTTGGTAGGTAGGTAGTTGGTAGGACAGGAGGATCAGTTTTGGAGCATGTTGTACATGTGCAGATTTTTTTTTCCTTAGATTATGTTCTCTTGATAACTTAAAGTTGCATATAAACTAGCAATCTTAAAATACTGCATCATCTGTTCTGAGTACAGACTTTAAACAGAATTTCTGTAGTTCAGTGCAAGAGAGATGGTAGTGTATCTCTAGCCTGGCAATGCATTGTCTGCCCTCTTTAAAATATCCCTTTTCCTCCCCATGGAAGTAGGAAAGCTACTCAAGGAGACAGTTGGGTGAAGCCACAAGAACCATGTCCTTATTAGTTGGAGGAAGTTCGAGAGTCTTGTCTGCTTTCAATTTTCAGCATAGCAGGGGCTTCTTGCCAAGTGTTGCACATCATCTTTAACTTTCTGGGGCCAGTTTTTCCAACCTGGTTTGTAGCTGCTGTTGCCCTTTTGATCTAAGTTATCTAGCGTATGCGTTTCTTGATCTACAGAATCACTAGTTACAATGAAATCAGTAAGGCAAAGTGATGATAATAAAGTCTAAGATAACCAGGCCACTATGTTATCTCAGTGCTGGATAGGTAATCTTACAAAATAGGCGGGATNTCCAGATCACATTGGTCCAAACTTAGAAGTTTTACAATTGATTTACCACAGGACGCGTAAATATCTATGATGTGCTGGGCTTTTTTATCTGTTTATTGAGACTACCTTTCGTGTTCCTGCACTGATACAGACAGGACAGGAGATGGGCACGGAGGACAGAAACACAGATGTTGGTCCCAGCTTGATTCTGGAATGACAGGTTAATTGTGGTGGATTTCCATTTTCTCTAGTGGATAAAATAGGGGAGAGCCCTCTAATCATTTTAATGTAGCATAGTTTGGCTGCTTATGGGGGAGAATGAGGCATTATTGAACTGTTTTGTTGTCAGAGGGGGTAGTTTCTTTCCCATTTGTGAAGAACCTATCGTGTGCAAATACATACCAGGAGGAAGTAGTGCTTTTGTTTTCCCTTGAGGGGTACGCCACATTTGAGATTAGTGACGCAAGAAATTTCATATTTATTAATAGTAGTGATTCTCTTTTATTGTCTTTAAATACTGGACTGTCAGTTTTATGCTGGGCAACCACTTTAAGAGTGTGTTTACTTTACGAAAGCATTAAAATTACAGAAACAAATAGGTTTACTAGTTATTTCTATACCAACTTTGAAAAACTTGTTGGAACATGAGGATGCCCAGACCAAATGGCGTAGCTGCAAAAATGCAGCATTTGTGAAATTATTGTGAAATAGTTTTGCTTACCAATTGTAAATTACACATCTATGCCATAAATACTAAATTTGGAAATGAGGACTGATGATGTGAAGGAATTTCTGTCCCCATGTTGGCAGCTAATAGTCCAGTTGACAAATGGCAGGAAGGAAACTGATGTAAAAATAACACAAGGTTAAGTTGGCAGAGCACAGTTTCTACCATCACATCTTGTCATTTTAAATAAGCCGTTGCTAATTGTTAGGCAAGTCAGATTCTCTTCTACTCTTTCCCAATTTGTTTTATTGTTTCTTGTGCAGAGTGTTATTTAATGGGAGATGCAAGGTCAAATATAAGCCAGTACATTTTAATTTATTTAGTTTTTGGTCACGGTGTCAAGCTGTAACTATGAGGAGAAAAAGAAATCAGATTTGCATACAATGGAAGTAGTTTCATTGACTACTTAAAGCCTGACATTTTCTGTATTTGCGTACTGTATGTACTAAAGCCACAGACTTGCAGAAACAGTCAGCCTCTCTGTAGTCACGATGGACGCTGAAAATGTTCCTACATGTAGTGGGACAAAATTCCAGTGCTTTGAGGTGGAGCAGGCTAGGAAGAAGCCACTGCAAAGAAAAACTGAAGCCCTTGAGAGCTGAGCAGGCTGGGTTTATTTTCAGTTTTGGAACCAATGCTAAAGGGATTAATTTCTCTTGAAGCTTTTTATGAGGACTTGCTCCTAAATTGAAGTGATTATTGTTAAACTAAATAGAGCTGCAGCACACTCCTGAGAATATCCTAAGTCTCCTGCTGACCTCCCCGTTAACGGAGATATTATTTTAAATCTTTGAAGCCTGGTTTAAAAATCAAACTCTGCAGTGAAACTATTCAAGAGAGTTGGCCTTTTCATCAAGTAGTTTAGTAGTAACTTCACAGTAATATTTTGCAGAGACTGAACTACTTCAGGTGAAGGTCCTAAATTTGCAAGTAGTCCTGGGCATTTCTCTTCCTGTTGTAATTGAAAATTTGAGCGAGATCTTGGCAACGATAAGGCTCTTGGTTGTTGTGTGATCTTGTTGCCAAGTATTTTTTTTATATAAACTGGAAAAGCTGGTCTTTTTTTTTTTTTTCTTCCCACAAAGAAATCCCCCTAAAACAGTTTTCCTTGAAGTCTCATAAATCCCTGCATAACACCTTATCAGCTCCATTATCAGAGCTATTTAGTTATTTAGTTCCTTTTTTAACCTTGTAAGAATGTAATTCACTGCACCATTTATCCTCCAGTTTAAGCTTTGTGCAATTTGTGTGCAGTTTTTCAAACCTCCCCTCCCCAATTTTACATTACTCTGATACTTAAGGGAAAAGCTTTCCCAGATGCTAAAACAGAAATTTTGTGCATGCTCTTCTTGGTTAGAAATGTGGTGGGATTTGTAAAGTACTTACCCTTGTGTAATAATATTGTGACTGCCATTTTAAATTTAAGACAGAAAATACAGTACCATCAATGAGTTACAAGAAAAATAATAATATTTACTGCTTTGTACTTGAAAACCATGCTCCTAAACACGCATTAGAAAGAGAATTAAGTTCTGTTTTCACAAGTTTCTAGTTTGGGTTGCTGTAACAATATAATGTTCCATCTTTGCTGACTTACCTCTCCTTTTCCCTCCCTTTGCTCCCTTCTTTTGTTTTAATCAACGCCAGCTGCAACTTTTTCTCTTGCTGTCTTTTCCCTGTGCCTCTCATTTTGCTTGTTGGCATTTCACCTATGGTCAATCCATCATTTTTAGCTAATGTTAACAGAGAAGCAGCTTGGCAGTGTATAATTACAGTGAGCAAAAAATATCACTCTGATTCACATAGTCATGTTGGTAATTCAGTATGTTACCTTTTACTTTCCACGGTTGCCCAGGAGGGGTTTTGTTGTGTTGTGATTTATTTTTCTTTCTTTTCCTTTCATTTCCATTCTTTGACTAAAAAGAGGAGGCAAAAAAGTTTTATCTCGCTTTTAAACTACTTGACTGAAAAATGGCAATTAAGTGGATGGCCCAGGGTATCCTTTTAACTACTTCTATCTTGTGTGGTTGAATTTCTTCCTAATAACTGTGTAATGTTTTAATGCTTATTTTATAATTGAAAAACCTGTGTGTGTTGTGTACATGAGCCTTTGGATTGCATTATAGCATGCTTAGCATAGTGGGGTTCTGCCTGTGAATGAAGTCTCTTGGTCCTATAGTAATAAAAATAATACATTTTGGTAGCTAAAGCATATGCAGAAGGTGACAATTTATTTCTAAAATTAGAGCTATGCATTAATACAAAGTTTTTTAAGTGACATTGCTTTTTTGGTTCGTTGGTTTTAACTCTGTTCTTGGACATTTTTAACACAGTTTGCTTAAAGATCTGTAGAACAAAATCTCTTTGAATGAGGGATTTTGTAAGTGTGTGTTTTTTCAATGGCTAAGCTAGATGAGCTGTCCTGCTTCTTTGTAGACCCTGCACCTGCCTCCCCCAGTGATCTAGGACTTCTGGGGTACTTTTGCAACCTCTCTGCCATATTCAGCCTAACAACGTAGGTGAGCAAGCTCAGTGTGGACTCACTTGGTGGACTACCAGAAAAGAAAGCATGTTTACCCTGAGGTCAGGAGTGGGTTGGATTAGGAGGGAAGATCAAAGTGCACCAGAACTTCATGTGAGAATGATATGCTACCTCCCTGCCAATCAGAAGTTCTAATGCATTTTGGGCTTGCATCTTTTAAAAAAAGAAAATAATAATGAAAAAACAGGAAAATAAAAGGGGGAGGGGGGGAACAAAAACCCCACCTTCTAACAGTCAACTAAATATTTCCTATTTCCTAAAGCTGCCTAGTAAGGTGATGTGTACATGACTGAGATGCAATTCCATGTTCAGTCATTCACTGTTTCTTACTACAAAATAAAACAGTAACAAAAAAACTTGATGTTGCTATCAGTTTGTAATGGCACAGCTTTACGCTGAAGATCATTAGATTCTCTGCCACCTTGGAATTCCTATGTGCTGTTAGTATGTTGTTTGATTTCGGATTTGAGTTATGTCCCTTGGAAAAGGTCATGTCTGCAGCGTTTTGGGAAATTATATTTCTTTTCCACAAGTGTGCAGCTTCAAAACAGCTTAGCTACTTGCATCAGACTCTTCCAGTTCAGGGCAAAATGGCCTCAAAAATAACATCTAGGGATATGGAGTAGTTGGAGTATGAGTTTGTGGTATTTTACTTGCGGCTTTAACTGAAACATACTGTAGTTTTTCATTAGCTGTTATTTACTTCAGCATACCATGAAATTGCCCTTCTTCTCATAACCCTGACAGATAGCTGTCTCTAGCAGTTTTCAACTACTCTGCTAAATTAGTTAGCTTTAAAAAGGCATATGCGCTGCTTTGGTATATCAGGGTATTAACCTAGTGTCTGTAGCAGAGACTGACTTTGATTCATTTATCACTGCAGTGATCTACTATTGCACGTTTGCTATATCTCAAAGAAGAGGAACTGCAGTATTCACCAGCTTGTATTTTCACGAGAGGAAAAGCTTATGTTATCATTTGGTCAGTTCCTAGAAAGGACCAGGTAGTTTCCAAATGTACTAGCAAGTTGACAAAAACATGGGGCTCTTTCTGAGTCATTCTCCTGGAAAGTACCAGCAGTGTGTTGCCAGGGATTTTTGTACATTAGCTATATGTGGTGAACACCACAACATCCTGCTTTCCCTCTATGGCATAGGCATACTTTAATTTGCCCAGGGATGCCTGGACGGAGGAGGGAGCTGAGCTTGTGCATGCAAAGTGTCAGGGTGGTATCACGTAAAGCAGGCCTGTGGTGGAGGTCGTATCTGGCTGGCTTAAAACGAAAAAAACACAGGCTGGCTCTTAGGCTCCTCACTACAAGACAGACATTGAGGTGCTAGAGCATGTCCAAAGAACAGCAATGAAGCTGGTGAGGGGTCTAGAGCATGAATTGTATGAGGAGTGGCTGAGGGAACTGGGGGTGTTCAGCCTGGAGAAAAGGAGACTGAGGGGAGACCTTATCGCTCTCTACGACTACCTGAAAGGAGGTTGTAGTGAGGTGGGGGCTGGTCTCTTCTCCCAGGTAACAAGCGATAGGACAAGAGGAAATGGCCTCAAGTTGCACCAGGGGAGGTTTAGATTGGATATTAGGAAAAATTTCTTCACTGAAAGGGTTGTCAAGCATTAGAACAGGCTGCCCAGGGAAGTGATTGAATTGCCACCCCTGGAGGTATTTAAAAGACATGTAGATGTGGTGCTGAGTGACATGGTTTAGTGGTGGACTTGGCAGTACTAGGTTAATGGTTGGACTTGATGATCTTAAAGATCTTTACAACTTCAACAATTCTATGATTCTCGCAGACTATCTGTCACTTCAGCCTTTTCAATACATGAAAAAGTGTGTGTGTAAGTGTGTGTTTGTGTGTGTCTTCTCCATGGACACTTAATCTCCAAGGCAGAGTCCCATGTTTACAATTGCTTGGTACTGCAAGGCATCCGAGCATGCAGCTGGTTACCTAGGCATCAGTCTGCTCCCCAGCCTCTGCTTCAGGCATTTCTAATTTACCTGTTTGTTTTTTAAGTTGAGAAAGAACATGGCGCCTCCTAGCAAAGGGAGGCAGAGTAAGATGAGGTTTTGCCAAAGCAACACAAGGCTGGTTGGGACTTGGCCCAGGAAGAACTTTGAGCTTGGTCTCGTCTGTGCCGAGGCTTTCTCTCTGCCTTGCATTTACCAGGAGGATCCAGACCACTGCTTCTAGACTTGGAAGGTTATATAGTCCTTGAACAAAAACTACCTTGGCACTGGGCAGTTTCCTAAGGGCATTACTGTCATAACAGCTGTCCAGAGGATAAGCCAGCAGCAACCTGGGAATGACCAGGAACAGTTGTTACAGTGGGTGCAGCCCATCTTCACTGAGTATATCACTGTTTTTCCAGGGAAGAGAGATCTCAGTTGCACTGCTGTGTAACACATGCTGCCTGCTATGATAGTCATGGGTTGGGATTTTTGGGGTTTTCTTTTGTATGTCATCTTTTGCTCTGTGTTACTCGTCTTTGTCTCATTTCTTTCTTTGGAAGTGAGGCGATTGTGGGCTATTGAGTTCAATACAGAAAGTTGTTGCTCATACTCTTGTCTGACAGTGGAAACAATTTCTATTTAATTGTTTAAAATTGTCTTCCCAGTGGTCATATGTTGGACAGCTTTAAAATGTGCATTAGTAGATCTAGACACTTAATTTGAGCAGTGGTGACACACATCAGGCAAGGTGGCAGCTGTGTCTGTGAGCCCTGTATCTGTGCATCAGTGAATTTCTTTTTGAAGCAGATAATTGGAAGGATTTTAAACAAAGAATGTAATCTTTAACCTTTGACAGTTTTTATATCTTCACCAAAAGTTAATGCGGCTACACTTACGCCATGGTCCAGTATCGTCACTTTTCTATTAAGCACTAGGTCGTCTTGAGCTGCTTGATATTACCTAATCCTAATTTAAATCCGAGCAATATTGCACTCTGAAGCTGACTTGCATCTTCTTTCAGTCTTTTCTTTATAAGAAATCAATGTTAATATGTAAAAATTGGACATCTACAGCTATTTCACTCTGTTAATCGAATTATGAAAAGCTTAAAAGGTAAGCTTAGTACATCACTGTTAAAGCCTACTGATGTCTTACAAAGATGTTGCATTCTTTTAATACGGAGGCCTAGCAGTATATTACCTGCATGCAGTGATAGCTCTAATTGGAAACCTAATAGGATGCAAGAGATTTCTAAGACTATTACAAATAATAATATATTATTTATTAAGTCTGTGGGATTTTTTATTGACAGTCCTTTGGGTTGAAGCTGAAAATAAAATGCAAAATGTTGAAATATTTCTCGTTGGTTCAGAGGGCTGTATTCAGTGCTAATCTCGCATCACATTTCTTGAGTGCTGAAGTGCTCCCAGTTGGCAGTTCTCTTGATATAAATTCCAACAGTAAATCGGTGCTAACAAAGCTCAAGTACCTGTTCCGTTCAGTAGCTCCATCTTTAGGGGAGGGAGGGGAGGATGATCGCTGGTGCAACTTGCAGTAATGACAGTGTGTCAGTAGGTTGCTAATACATACATAAAGAGGTGATTCCTTGGAGCGGTGGCTAAGGGTGCCCCAGAGAGTCCTTTTCAGTAAGTTTTCACAGTTAAGCTGCTGTCTTTCAAGAGGTAGAGCTTCCTGTTGAAATACTACGCTCTTCCAGTCTAATGCGCAAGTGGTAGCTGGAGAGTACTGACTGCCCAAATATATAGACCTGCATAGGACAGGGACAAGTCATTAAGGTGGAACAGGATGCCAGGAGTGCCCAGGATGGAATGGCTTTTACTTTAATTTAGTACCAATCTTGCGCTGTGCGGGGTTTTGTGTTCTGAGGAGAGAAACCTTTCCCTAGTGACTGGTGCATCACTCTGCAGAGAATCTGTCTCCCTTTACTACTTTCTTACAGGCTTTCCTTCCCCTGGAAGCATGCTTTTAGTCATAGCTTCGCTAGTGTTGGACTATTTAGCACCAACATATTGTGAACTTCTTTATTTTTAGTTTAATCTAAAAATAAAATTTTATGTTTGATAACAGAACTTCCTTTCTCTCCCCTGATTCCCCTGCTGTCAAGACCATGTTCACCAGTACTGCAAAGAGCAGGGGTAAAAAGCATGTCTCTGATCCCTGTTGTTACATTGAGAATTTATGTTTCTGTAGTTGTTTTTATATTTGTAACCCTGTTACTAGCACCTAGCAATTACTCTGGTTCCCTTTACGTTAATCAAATGCATATTGTCATGCATATATTGAATTTATTCGATTGCCTTCCCTCTCAAGTAATACTGCTTCATGATTGTTATTATATGAAAAGAGCCTCTTTTTTTTAATCTTTCTGTCTTATATTAGCCTTGTTAAAAGAATGGGGAAAGAAGAGCAAGGCTGGTTTTCATTGTGTTAGGGATGTTAAAATCCGGCCCCTTACAGAACAAGGGGAGAAATGATTTCTGAAGTCACAGCACATCCATGATGGAAAAAGCTGTGTCAGCACCTCCCTTTATGCAAAGGGAGTTTTCAGCTCTGCATCTTACTGATAAAATACTACCATACCAGCACAGAGAGAACGAGGTAGCAATGGAGCCCTAAACCATTAATGGCTTTATAGGTTGAGCTGTACTTAGAAATACTCAGTGACATATGGCACGCTACGGAATACAAGTGTCTGAGGATGTCAGTAAAACTAATTTTCAACAAGCAGACATTTGTGTTCTCTAACACCTTTAGTTTGTACTGTTCTGGGTGAGCTACTGGCAGGTTAGGGGGAATCTAGAATTAGATAAAGCTGATTTGAGAAAGCACTGTTTTAATTTGACACAGGGATTTTGATTCCCATTACAAAACCTGTTCCACAATACAAATAATATAAATGGGATGAGTTCATGTGGTCTCATTTTAGAAATCAGTGCAGCAAAATTATGAGAGTGTAGAAAATTTTGGCTTTAAGAGTATCATAATGTATTTGGCTTCATTCAATTATACAATGAGGTTTGGTCTAGCAATAATACAGGAATGTATTTTGATTTTAAAGAACACACAAGATTAATAAAATCAACATAGGTCCTTAATTTATTTAATATGGTCTTTGATGTGGTGCAGTTCTATTAGGCTGAGCTGGAGCAGCTATTTCTGAAATATAGTAGGAAATTGTTCTTTGAAACTTAACTTTTCTATTGTGTTGAGATTGCATAGCATGTTTAGGAGTAGTTCTGGGCAATGCTGCTCTTGTAAATGTCAGGAGAGAGAAACTGAAAACTATACCCCACTTCTAGTTTCTTAGCTTTGCTAAGCAGTTTGGAACACTGGTAAGTCCAGGTAAGATTTCTGAGATTTTGGAAGCCTTTGATCTACTTTTAACCTTGTCATTACTCCAGGTTGTGTACGAAGTGTAACACTGAAAACTTTCTTCCATATCATACTTGAAGAATGTAAGAGGTCATATTTGTTTGAACTGTGGTAATATTCCTAAACCTTTTTTTTTTTTTTTTTTTTAATCTCTCAGCGCTGGCCCCAAAGGTG
Organism: Ibidorhyncha struthersii; assembly: GCA_013398815.1. Taxonomy (NCBI): domain Eukaryota; kingdom Metazoa; phylum Chordata; class Aves; order Charadriiformes; family Charadriidae; genus Ibidorhyncha; species Ibidorhyncha struthersii. The sequence continues at coordinate 36,369 of VZSZ01008848.1, forward strand.
ATAACATCTACGAATGGAGATCAACCATTCTGGGACCTCCAGGTTCAGTCTACGAGGGAGGTGTTTTCTTCCTTGACATCACATTTACACCAGAATATCCTTTCAAGCCTCCAAAGGTAAGAGATCTGTAGCTGACCTCTTAAGTCATGAATGCCCAACAGCCCATCAAGTGGTGTTAACGGAATGCAGCCCATTTGAAAGCCATTATCTTTAAGAACAAGGCTGAGCTCATTTCATACATTAAGTTGGTTTCTGTTAGCTAATGTTAATGGCTTTTCCAATCCACTTGCTCACTCTTTTAAGGTTTGTTTTCTTGTTCTCTGATTCTGTTTATAAGAAGTCCTAAGCAATTAGGGGGAGCATCAGGACAGGACCAAGAAAGTGAAAAGTAAATAAACTTGAGGAGAGGAGGAAGGATACAAATACTTGTTTCTCAAGCCACTCAGTTACCGTAAGAGTAACGGTTGTGTGTTTTGGCTATTAAAGTAGTATTTAATTTTTCAGTTTTGTTGGGTACTGGTGTTGTTCACCTACTTGTACAGTAACAAACTTTTTCTGTAGGTGTGTTATGTTTGTAAAGCTCTTATATTCCAGTGTTGTTGTGTTCCAATGCTACAAGGCAAATACCAGTGCACACGGATGTTATCTTGTGGTTCACATACTTGGCCACAGGAAGAGTGTCGGGTTACAAGAAGAGGTGGTTGTGTATACCTTTCATGTTTGCCTTGTATCTGAAAGCATTTATGTGCATGTTTAACTTCCTACTTAAAAGCAGTTGCATTGGTGAGATAAATGCCAATCTTCAGACTGCCTCATCTTCAGACTTTGGTCTAGTCTGCAGTAGAAAGGACTTGCTGCCATAGTTGAGGCCATCCATCCATCTCTGCAGAGACAATGCTAATTGGTCATACAAACCAAATTAATAGGAGCTTCCCAAATAAAGGAAACTGTTCTTGCTAGCTTAACTTCAGGGTTTCTGGTAATATCAACAGGGCCTTAAATTCTGCCCCTGTGCTAGGGTTCCACTTCACAAGCAGCATGGTCTGCCTTGGGACATTTCTTGTGATTTCCTGCTGACGCGTGACAATCCCTCTTTGGAGGTTCTCTGGCAGCACAGATGGTTCTCTTCTGTCTTGTGTTAGAGTTTAATTCAGTTCAGAATATTAATTTGCATTGGATAACTTATTGTCCAACCAACTATGTGCATTATCTTATGTCATGAGCCCAGCAAGCATTTAAAGAGGGAGCTTTTACCTCCCTGTGTGTGATTTGCTACACCTTTGCTTCCTCTGGTATGGGTCAGGAGCATTTATGGTCCCAGGCTTCCCCAGCCTGATGCCTTACAAGACCATATTATAACTACCAGTGGTATTGGGACAGCCCTATATGCCATGTTCCCTGACACAGAAACAAAGATATAGTTTTGTTATTCCAGCTCAGCCCTGATTTCTGCTCTGCGCCTCTGACAGGGATCTCTTTGCCTTTATCTTTAGATCTAAACCCAAACCCAGATGAAAAGAAGGATAGGATTTAAAAAAAAAGGCAGGCATTACTTAGTGAGGCCTTAAAAGACCAGCTTAGTGGAGGTTCACTGTATTGTAGGAGAGTTGCATTTAAAGGGAGTCTTTCATCTAGCAGAGTCCAAGTTGTTTTACAAACCACATATATGTATGGAAATAAAATACGTATAGCTTCAGTCACAGTGGGATGGGTTATAGAAGAAAGCATAACAGTGCTCTAATAGAATGTACTTGTGCTACTTGAGTACTTCAGGTTTAAATGAAGAACCTTTATTTTGCTGAGAACCAAAGACTCTTACAGCAGCTCCTGTGTTAACGCCTATGCTAGTGTTAATTAATGATAATGTGGAAAATATAATTATCATATTGCTGCTGCTTTATTCCCACTAATTTGTTGATTTCAGGTAGCCCAACTGCTTGCAGTGACTGCTAAATATTGTTTGTGGGTCATCTGGAAGTGGTGGGACTAATGTAATTACCATAGCCTTCCTATATTTGTCTTTTAGGTCAAGAAATAAAGAAACAGCTAGCTGAAACAAAACCCAGTGTATCATTTTGATGATAAGCAGTAGAGTGGTTGAAGGTCATTTCAAAAGCCTTGATCTCTGAAAAGATTAAGCTGTCTAGAGTGAAAGGACTAGTTTCCCTTGAATCTTCCATGGTAAGCCTTTTAAGAGCAGTGGAAGAAAACCTCTACTGCTTCTTTGAATCCTCTGTAATCCTTACGAGGACAGTCCCTGCTGTGGGCTGCCCCATGGTGAAGTGCCTATAGCAGAACACATTTCATAACTTGGAAATGAAATGTCATTAAAGGATTTACCACCTTAAATAAAGCGAGGTGAAACTGGTCATCCTAGCATACTTCAAGCCCTTAGAAATATGAGTGAAAGAAGGTGTTAAGGCATAGCCAGTATTGACAAATGCCATGTGGTTGATGAGCATCCTAGAGATGTGTGATGAAGGACATACAGGTGCAGCCTTTGAGGACTGGGTCTAGCTCCAGCTGAGGGTTTGATTCGGTATGTTGGAGCAAACTTTAGGAGGGGAGGATGTTGTTATAGGAGAGCCAGAGGGCTGTGCTGGAAGTGGTATTAACAGATTCCTGGAAGGATATAAAGAGGGACTGCACTACTGTACTTAAGGCTGGAGAAATTAAAGGTCTTAAAATTTGACTTGGAAATGCATTGCACAGTACAAAAAACTTCAGTGGGAGAAATCTCTTACAGGGACAGATACTCTCTCTCCTGTCCTAAATGTATATAATGGAGTTCTTTTGCATTGTTTGAGTATTCCATGCAACACTTTGAAGATGTTAGTGTTAATCTGTTCTCTGTTCTTATATTTTCTCATTTTGTGTGGTATTCTGGTTTTGCCTTTGTTTCAGATAGCAATTGTCAGGCACGTGCTGGGTGGGCCTGGATTCAGGAGAATCCAATAAACAAGTATAATTAGAATTTAAGAGTTCAGTACTTAGTCCTCAAGATGATTGTTATCCTTTTGTACTATTACAATGGATGTTTTCCCAGGAGTTATATTATAGTTGGGTTAGATTTCATTTATTGAGGTGAAAACAGTAGCTTGTGTTGACCTGGTGTGTGCTTTGATCACTTGTATTAATAACCTCTAACCACTTCCTTCCCCCCACTCCCATTTTGCAGCTTGTGTAAATTAACCTCTGCTATCACTTCAGGGCAAGGGTGAGATTAGCCTCTCTTATGTCTTTTCAAAAGCTGTGCTTACCTCTGTGTAGTTACTGCATTAATGTAATCTCAGGTGGGACATTTCCAAAGGATTGTTCAGTTACACTGTGTTTTTCTGCTATTCCACATGCTGTCCTCCTGACCCTGAATACATTGTAATACCTCTTGGTTTTGGTCTGAATCTGCTCAGGTTATGTGATTTTTTTTTATTTTTTTTTTTCCCCCTCCCTCTTTAAGGTGTAATGAACACTTACTTTAAATATTTTTGTCTGTTTTTAAGCGGGACTCCAATTCCTCCCCTTCTCCCAGCTTCGTTTGTGTTCCCTGCACAGCTGGCATCAGCAAAAATTGTAAATGGCAAACAGCTGGACTACATGTGTCTTAACACCACCCCAGTTCTGACTTGCTGCTTAAGTGAAAACAAATTTCGATTATTTCCCCAGTGCTTTGGTTAGGTAGAGCTCCTCTAACTGGAGAAAACTGCTTTTAGTGCCGTGGATATAAACCCTTAAGGATTCTATCTTAAGGTTTCTTAAGGAACCAGACTGTTCTGCAAATATATGGGAGTTGTCTTTCTTTCTCTCTTTCTCCTCCTTCACAAATAATAATTAAAAAGTAAGTCTTATTCTTAAAGGCAAACATGCTTTATTTCATGCTTTATTATCAGTTATTAGCCAACTGGACTGAGAGACTGCCTACAGGGTATTTAGCTTTTGTGCTCAGAATCAGGATTAACAACTTTCTATCTTTACAAATTAGAACTCTTGACCTCTCTATTAATTTGGTCCTTACTGTATCAACTTGGAAATACTCTACGCTTCCCCTTCTGGAAGTGTTTAATCTGTTAAAATTATTACCTCACCTACGTTTAGAAACCTTCTTGGAAGGAGACCAAAGCTGCAGATCAAATAGAGAAATACTGAGCAAGCGGTGGGGCTGGGCTGAGGGCTGCTCAGGAAGCCAAGGCAGAGCCATTGCCAGCAACTGCACATGCCACAGACTTCTGTTTTGCCCTAAACAGGTGCGGGTTGGGGCAGGTACCGCAGAGTCAGATCTGCTCTCTGCGCAGGCTGATGTACGTGGACTTCCACATGACTGTAGGGAGTCATTGCTGCTTTTCCTCCGAGGATTAGATGATCTGGGAAACAAAGGTCGTTTTGGTTTCTTACCTGCTATACCTCTAAGGTTCCCTAGGTAGAAAGTAGCAGGGATTCTTAGTTTTGCAGTTGCAGCTTGTTGCAGAAGGTGTGGGAGGGGGGCACATCTGCGCTCTCTTGCAGACATTTTGCTATTCCCACCCATAATGTGCAAAAGTGAAGGGATTTGGGGGTTTGGGGTTTTTTTTTGTTTGTTTGCTTTCTGTTTTAATCTAAAATCCAAGCCACTTAAAAGGAACAAAGTAGAAGTTCTCCCCAGGCGTGCAGTGTGGGTGTCTCCTATGTGATAAGTAACTGCAGTTGCGAGTCTGGGACCAAAAATAGCCAGTGTGCTCTGTGCATCGGGAGCGTTCTTGGGAATACTGCACGGATGCTGTGCATGGGGACATGCCAGGCACTGGGGTTTTGTAGCTGTGTCACCCCACCCCGTGCCTGCTCCCCGAGCCTGCGAGAGGGAGGCTCACAGGCAAAATTTTTACATCTGAAAGAGGGTAGGAAAAATGAGGGTTGGCTGGCAAGTTTTGTGTGGGCTGGTCTAATCTCGAGAGAAAGCACTAGTGTGTTCTTGTCGTACCGCACACTTACCAAGCATGTTTCACAAATACCCCCGTGACCTATAAACAGACAATAAAATTTGTGGGTGTGGATAGCTGACAAATTCTGAGGATTTAGGGCATGAACCCGCCAACCTTTATTCATGCAGATAATCCTAATTCATGCAAGTTCCACCAAATTTGTTGTCGCTGTTCATCCAGTGAGTCAGAGTAAGGCCTTTCTGCAGGTCACATTGTACTCTCCTGAAAACGGCTCGTGGTGCTTTTGTTTCCCTTTCGGGTAACTTCTGTGGCAAGCTGCCCAGCTCAGTCACAACTCCCCAATTTGAAAATAATAAAATCCAACTGAGTCCTCAGCACTTGGAAGTGACAGGAGCCACAATTCCAAGCACCCTGGCCTGTCTGGGGAATTTTACAAGTCCTTGGGAGCCCGACAGGAGAAAAAACACTGGTGTTAAAGCCCCAGGCCCCTTTACTGCTGTGAGCAAAAAGACAAAAGCTAATAAATAAAAATTGTAAAAAAAAAAAAGAAAAAAAAAAAGGTAAAATATTAAAACACCCCAACCTGGGTTTCACAGAGACAGTAAGTACCCAGGGTTGGAAAGTTGGTGGTTGTTGTGCAGGAGATGGCACGTGGGCTGCCAGCCCCGAGCCCGAGCGGAGGCTGCAGGGATTCACCCCAGGGCTCCCGTAAGGCACGCACGTCCTACGTTTCGGTTCCCTCTCCTTCGGACGGGAAACCTGTGCTGGCACCTGTCAGTTCTACTTGGAGGGGCTGGAAACGGTACTGCCAGCCACGTGCTCGTGACACTTCTATTTTATTTTATTTTTTATGTATTTAAAATTAGGCTCTTTCTGATTTGCCTCTGGCATCAGAGGTATTTTGATATATCTGTTGGGTTTTGGGTTTTTTTTGTACCCTGGAACCACCGGTGGGAAATGGCTTTTTAGTGCAAGGCGGCTGCGGTTGGCCGAGGTGGGGGCGTCGGGCTCCCCCCCCCACCCCCGCTCCGGTGAGCCGGACCGTTCCCG
>VZSZ01008848.1:42374-60198 GCA_013398815.1 Ibidorhyncha struthersii
GGCCTTCGTTGCCCTCTTTCCCGCCGGGGTGCGCGGGCTCTTTTCCTTTACCATCAGTTCTCGCTGCCTGGCGCATCGCTGTCGCCGCTGAGGTGGTGTACTACCGCATCATGTGCGTTATTACTGCATCGCGCGTGGTACCCCAGCACGCCGGCTAATAGCTGTTTCTTGCAGGTAACGTTTCGGACAAGAATCTACCACTGTAATATTAACAGCCAAGGCGTCATCTGCCTGGACATTTTAAAAGACAACTGGAGCCCAGCATTAACCATTTCTAAAGTTCTCCTCTCCATCTGCTCCCTCCTCACAGACTGCAACCCGGGTAAGTCCCCTGCACAGCCACGCAGGCCGCTTGCCACCTTGCACCCTGCACCCAAATAACGTGGCCCTCATCTCATCCCGTTGGCTCCGGCCTCCAGCACAGCACATTTCCCTCTCCAGGGCAGCTGGAGAGGGGCTGGAGGTGGTGGAGGTGATACACCCTACCTGCCTGCTGTTCACTGCTCCTCAGGCTGACCCACGAGGAAAGCGGCGGTCCTCCTCCTGCACATGAAAACTCCTTCCCCTTCCAAACCAACTCTGGTTTTGGGTAAGGGTTCAACACTCTTCGCTGGTCTGTAGGACTGTAGTCATTTAATAACGGAGCTAGAAGAGCCACAAACGCAGTTTTGAAAACACAGGGGTTAGCCTTTTACTTTTCATCATCCATTTAAAACCAGGGACCAATTGTGCCACAAGTAATCCTCGTTGCTTTTCTAGCCCACCCGTTATCCACACCAGTTGAGAGGAATATGTCTTGGTTTGCAAAGTCAATTTTACAGGTTGTATTTCTATATATGTCTAAAGATGAGAGAAACACCAGAGTTCATGCTGTATTACATATAATAAAAATAGACTTGTCGGAAAAATAAAACCTCCCCCCGTGACCTGATCTTTCCTAGACGGCAGGTTTATATCAATACAAGTCCACTTAGCAATGAGTGTGTCCCAGGCACTTTTAGAAGGGCTGCAATAAACCTGAAGCGCGTGAATCGGTGTAAGTCCTCAGTAATGCAAAATATGACTATTGGATGGTCTTTTAAACTCCTTAAAACTTTTAATTGGCATTTCACTCTTTATTAGGTAGTAGATTAGTATGTTGCCGTAAATACACACAATCAATGAAGATACAGACCATCAATTCCGTATATTTAGATTGTCACAATGTACCTTATCTGTGTGATTCCCTTGTATTAAATTCACACTTCAGCTTGATTTTTATGTTTTTATTTAGTAACTTGTCTGAAATAAGCAGTTTGCTTTCTTTTCTTTTCAGCTGACCCCCTGGTTGGAAGTATTGCCACTCAGTATATGACTAACAGAGCAGAGCATGACAGAATGGCCAGACAATGGACCAAAAGATACGCTACATAAACTGGATTTTCGTCAAACTCTTACATTATTTGTCTGTGATGGAAAGAGCTGCTTATGATTTTGAAGGGGTGGGGGGAGGGAGGGTGCTGGTAAAGAGTAGGGTATTTCTATAACAGATTTTATTCAGTCTTTTATTTCTTAAGATTTTGTTGTTGTAACTTAAGGTATCTTGCTACAGTAGACAGCTAGGATTGGGAATAGCATATTTTAAGACTGTAATTAGTTCAGCAATATTAGCTCACATATAGTACCGAGAAGAATGTAAACTTCTTAGACTTCTTTGGTTTTCAGTTTGCTTGCAATATGTAAAAGATTAAAACAGCTTAATTTTGTACAGGTACATATGTTGACCTTTATGTAAAAGTCCTTTCAAGACTCTACACACTGTTTTTGCTTTTTATTTTGGGTTTGGGGGGTTATTTTGTTCTGGGTTGGGTTTCTTGGTTTTTGGGGGTTTGTTTTGTTGTTTTGGTTTTTTTTTTTTGTAAAAAGATGTCAGCATTGTTTTCCCCTATGGAGGGCACATTGGTATTTAACAAATCCTTTTTAAAGACTGTCATCTCATGATCTGTGATATGGAGAGGGGGATATATGGCCTCATATATGAAATGAGAAGTAGTTAATGTATTATTTTATAAGCCAATCTATCTTTGTGAAAAGAATAAAGGGTTTAATCAGGACTTACGGCAACCTGTAGTGAAATACCTTAAGCTGTTTAACTGTAAGGCGTGGAATAGGAGTCACTCAGTGGATTGGTTGTATGTTGTGGGCTACTTAAGTCTGCATTTGTTACTGTGCTAATAAAAAGATGTTTAAAAAAAAGAAGAAGAAAAGATTTCTGCTTAGCGCCTTGCTTTGTCATTTTGCCAGAATAGTGTCTCCCAGTATGCTTTGAGGATTACCGTACGGATAAGGACAAGGGAGATCTGCAGGTGAGTGCACTGACTGCTGCTACTTTGGGAAGACACTTCTAGACAAGCTACAGTGAATGACAGCTAAGACTTTTTCAACTGTTTACCAGGCTGGTACAGCCTGTGAGGAGGTAACCTGCCGCAGAGTCCGTGCTAGTTACTGTTTAGCTTAAGTTTTCATAGCTTTGGCTTTTCAGGAATGTCACATTATGTTAAAGTACAACTGGAAAAGTGCAAGAGATCTGGAAGGGAAACAGGCAGGAGGGAAAAGGAAGAAGAGACTACCTTCCTGGTTTTCTGATGGAGTGGTCTATTCCCACTTGGAAGAGGAGAAGGAATCATGTCCTGGTAAGCTAGCAGAAGACACCTTAAAGGAGAGTAAAGGAGTCTTGATCTGTAGATCCTTTAACTACCTACAAAGATTATCTCCTAGAGACATGGTGTTTACATTGAGGTGTGTAGCAACAGGGCAGGTAGTTGTGGATATGGCATTTTTGACCACTCCCTTAAGGTAAGGGCCGGAAGTACAGATTCATTTTCACACAGCAAGTACTTCACGTTACGACATTCTTCTGAGTGCTGTGGGGTCATCTGGTTCTCGGATTTATTTTGGTACTTTAAAATAAAGTCTGTATATATTTTATTTAGATGCTTCTCTTCCTATCTATATATGGATCAAATCTAACTTGCGCCAAAGTAATCTCTTAATTAGAGGTACCCTTCCTTTGGTGGGTAGTAGTACGGTAGTCTCATCTGCTGAACTGTCTTCTTTTGAGACACGTATGTTTTGGTGTATGAGCTCCCTCAGCTGTTTGGCTCACCCTAGGAAAATTATTGGTATACAGCTACATCACACCGGGAGCGTCTGTGGTAATCGTTTCCTCCTCTCCTTTACTTTGAGTGAGGAGGTAAATGGCTTAATCTCAGTAGGTTTTTGTCAGCTCCTTGCTTCGTGCTACCAGGACGTGCCAAATTAACCCTTGCAACTGGCAGGGGGGAGGGAGCTGATCTGGGGTGCCTGATCTGCACAGTATTTATTCAGCAGAGTAGAAATTTAAAAGGAACAGAGACCATTCCATTTACTAATTTATTTTTCTTTTCTATAATAAATTTTTCTCCATTATCTTGTGTAGGGACTGTCTAGCTTTGTAGTAGGTAAGTGATCCCAGTGACCTAGGACAGGTTTTGAGTCAGTGGAACAGTAAGAATAAAACACAGGTTCTGCCCTTTAGCTACTACATTATACTCTGTACTCTACTTATTAACCCTGTGTAAAACTGTACTACAGTCGGTTTAATTTTGACTCAGTGCCAGCCACAGTCCGTAGATTGTTTGCAGAGGAGACACTACATTTTCCATGACTTGTCAATAAAATACTATGGTATTTAGGAAAGACAATTGATTTGAGTGCTTAAAAAGCATCAGAATAAGTTTATGAAAGAAAACAGCAGGTGGTAGTTGCTTATGTGATTGCCCAAAATGATCTAAACTCGTTTCTAACAAATTCAGCCAAATCAAAGATACTGTGTTTGCCTCTACGTAAGCTTTTTGGAAAATGATCCCTTTCCTCTTGCCTTTCTTAAAACACTGTCAAGTCCTGAGTGTCCAGGGGAGCGAATGATCCAGCTGATCTCGCACGACACAGCTCTGGCAGCCTACAGGTGACATCAGTCTTGGCAGTGGAATTGGCACTGAGTCTGCAGGGTGCAGAACTGAACAGGAACCCGTCATCTCCATTCCATGTCCATACATTTTAAGTTAATTCTGACTTGTCAACCTGCACTCCCTTGGCTCAGGGGTCAGCTTCAGTGACGATGTGTGGTTAGCAGAGGTCTTCAGTTATTTTTGTTGATCTGAAGCTGAATCAAGTCCCTTCTAGAAGGGTTCTTTAGAGCTGAAGAGGAGGAACATAGCCAATTCCTTGGTGAAAGGTCGCAGCAAGGAGGTGAACCACTAGCGCTCTGAAGTCACCCCCACTTCCCAAGCATGCAGGCAGATACGGAGTCTTCTGGGTAGGGAAAAGCCTGGAGCACACGTGCGTTCGGTAGGAAATGAGTGAGGAGGGAGTGTTGTTCTGCAGCATCGTTGGGGACAATGACTATTACTAGCCAGGTTGGGGGAGGTCATGCTATAGTGCTTACTCAGCTGCAGTGGTGCAATGGGAACAATTGTATGTTTCTAGCAGGGCATTACAAGAGCTTGCTCATTCATAATTGCTCTCTTATCTTACTCTTTGGCCACAACAATCCAAACTATATTAAGTAAAGCACATAAACAGTTTCATCTACCTTCATTACAAAGGTAGGAATACCTGCTTAATTTTTAGTGAATTGTACTGCTGCTCTGACGTTAGTAATGCTGATGGACTTTATTTGTCAGTATTCAGGAAGAGCAATGCTATAAGCACACAGCTTAATTGTGATCATTAAGCACACTTACTATTTAGCAGTTATGATATGACAGTGCAAATACTGCTTATGGTTTTGCTGTCTCACTGTGAAATTCTTTATATTTGTTGAAAACAACATTAATTTAGTGGAAAATGAGGGAACTGGGTACTTCAGTTCACTCCCTCTCCCCACTCTTATCTTCAAATACTAAGAAAAGCTAGTATCAATTAGTATAAGAGGTTGTTAGAAGCCAAAAGCTGGCCACTTTGTCTGGGAATGGTTGCTCATTCTGTCCCTCTACATCCAGTTTTATTTAGTTTACTGACAGGCTGACCCAGGACAGCAGGTTCCTGCACCACAGGTTTACCAGCGTGGAGAGTCATAGAATCATAGAATGATTTGGGTTGGAAGGGACCTTAAAAATCATCTAGTTCCAACCCCCCTACCATGGGCAGGGACACCTCCCACTAGACCAGATTGCTCAAAGCCCCATCCAACCTGGCCTTGAACACCTCCAGGGATGGGACCTCCACAACTTCTCTGGGCAGCCTGTTCCAGTGTCTCACCACCCTGAGAGTGAAAAATTTCTCCCTGATATCTAATCTAAATCTACCCTTTTCTAGTTTGAAACAATTACCCCTCATCCTATCACTACATGCCATTGCAAAAAGTCTCTCTCCAGCTTTCCTGTAGGCCCCCTTCAGATACTGGAAGGCTGCTATAAGGTCTCCCCGGAGCCTTCTCTTCTCCAGTCAAATACAGCATATACAGTTGTGCTCCTGCTGCTGGACGATGTGTGGCACATTAAGACCAAGGCCATTTGTACAGGTATTTGTGGGCATTTGCTACATTTTGCTTCCCAAAAGGCAGCCTCCTGTGCTCCCTAACACCCTCTCACAAAAGCAGTACAGCACTTTGTGCCGGTTGCTCACTGGCCTGTAGGTTCACACCGAGGGTGGGTTACTGCAGGTTGGCTGTGCAGCCGGGTAGGAGTATTGTGCAGTGCGCTAAGCGCAGCCCGGGCACTACCTCCTGCCTACAAAATAGTTCTGTATAATTTCTCAGTAAAATGCTCACCTATGCGAATGTGACTGATTTGTACTGGACATGCTGGAACAAAACCACATTACAGCTATGTTGTCCTTCAGATCGCAGTTAAATTAATGAGTGCTCTGAGAGCTTTTCTGGTTCACACAAATAAATTCCTGAGCTGGAAGCGCTATTTGCCAGAATTTGCTGACAAGCTTCGTGTCGGGGTAGATCTGTTCTGGTATCTCCCACAAGATTTGGGTGGTTTTTTTTTTTTTTTTTTTTTTTTTTTTCTTTTTTTTTTCTTCCAGACACTAGTAGAACTTCAGTGGCTAAATCTGCTGGTAGTTGTTCCTCCTGCCCCAAACACTTGTCCTGCAACAACACACCGACCTCATCCTCCTGCAGCATCAACAAGCCCTGTGGCCCTGTTTCAGGTCAAGGTAAAAGGACTGTTGCCATTTCAAACGTATCTTCTCTCCAAATTGAATGCTTTATTGCAGCTACTACTATTTGTGACTAGAAGCTACAGATCTGCAGGGGGATTGCTTAATGATTGTTGATTTGTCCCTCAACATGGTTGCATGCAGGGATAGTCAAAGCCCCTGCTGGAGGCATCCACCTGTCCCTCCTTCCTCCATGACCCTCGTTGCAAGATAACCACTCTCATGAAATGCTTTTTAAGGCTTTTACCATCAGTGACTTTTTCAAGCCAAGTCCGTGAGAAGGAAAGATACCTCTTAGCCATAAGCTTGCTGATTTTATTGCTGAATGAGATTATTGCTTTAAGTGAAACTGTGAGAAGCAAATGGCACGGAAAGGACTTAGGCTGTGACCGGGCAGCAGCAGACAATGCTAAGGTAACTTAGTTATCACAGTTATTCCCTTTGCTCTTCCTTCCAGGCAAGGGAAATGTTGATTTGTTCTGGGACTGGGAGAGTTTGCTAGCTAAGAAGGTGAAGGGCTCAAGCAGGGTTTTCCGATCTGTCACAGTCACTTCCCACAGTCTCACTTTCTCGGCCCTTGCCCACTGCTGTGCTGCTTCTGTTTCCACTTGCCTTTGATCCAGGAGGTCAGTCTTGTTTCCCAAGACAATGACTGTTACCTACAAACAAAATGAAAGGGTGAGCTTTATACAAAAAGCATCCACCAATCACAGTGCTTTCAAACAGCAGACATGGAGCAACACAGTTCAGATCTGTTCTTTAACTTAGTACTGGCACAAGGTCAGCTGCGGATAGTTCGGATGATCGGGGTCTGGGATTTGAATTAGCCTCATCTACTTGTGGGTTGGGAGCTGGTTTTATAGGATATGCAGGACTTCCCCTTCTCTCCCTGATTGCTTAAAGGGAAACAATACCCAAGAGAGCCAAAGTTAAACAGCCCTTTTCTCAGTTGACTTTGCAATTGAGCTGCCCTAGACAAACAGTGAGAGCACGACATCCGAGTAGGTCCGAGCAGCGGATGCTTGAAAGGTGGAAAAAACGCGCGGCAGCAGAGAAAGCCTGCACCCCACAGCTGGGGATTTTGCCCAGCTTGTTTTTTCCCCCAGCCCGAGCCCGCAATATAACCAAAGGCAACAGTGGCACAAGGGTGGCTGCCTCTCTCAGCCCCTCTGCCAGCCCGGGGGCTGCCCGCTCCCGCAGGCACGGCAAAGCCACTAAAGGGACCTCAGCGGACAGTCTTCTGTCGCTGAAAGGGTCAGATAAGCACCAGCACCGTCATCTCGCAAGCAGTTTCAGGAGCAGCTGGGTAGCTAACTGGAGCGGCACTGCCAGATCAAGTCAGACCCTTAGTTGTGAGGATCAATCAAGTGACTTCTGTGTCACCGAGAGAGAACAGCGTGGCTGAGCTCGGTGGCCTGCCCAGTACTTCAGCTCTAGCAGGTGTTGAAGGTAGCCCCCGGCCACCGAACGTTACTGCTCCTGCTTATTTTAAGTTAACCATTTTCTAAAAAAAGTTTTACCAGTATCAGCTCTTAGGGGAAACCATGCCTATATTTATAGCTTAATGACCTTAGTCAAACTCTCATCTCATCTCGACACTAGTAGTTTGACAAAGATCAAGTCATAAAGTCGTCTTTTGCTGATGATTTGGGGTTTTTGCAGTAGCCACACCTGCTTGCTCTTTCCTGTTCATCAGGCTAACTCCAGAATGTCTTCTGTTTCTTTCCAGTTAGAAATCTTTGCCCTGTTCCTGTGAGGTCTGAGGCTTCCTTTCTTTTCTGTAGCAGCCCAGGGTGTTCAGAAAAATGTTTTTTCCCCTCTGCAAAGGCTTTGAAAGAACCAATAATCTTCATATGCATTTACCACATGCTCCAACTGAATTTTACCTATGGTTAGGCTCCGTCAGTATGAGAGAACACAGCCTCTATTTAGTATAAAATTTGGCTGGGCTTTAAGGTGCGTGCTGGAGAGCCCCCACAGCCAGCAGAGGCAAGGAACCAGCCATCAGTGCTTTCTGTCATCTACCACACAACAGGGGACTGTGCCACTCAACAACGTGAAGTTCTGCCAGCTCAGAAGTGTGGAGATACATCCCTAATTCAGTTAAGGATGCATTCTAGCAGAGCCCAAACTTTAAGTCCGCTGATGCTATCTTAAGGTAGGACTCCTGATCTCCCCTTCTACACTTCAAAGCCTATTTTATATGGACTAGAAATCACAGGAATAAAACTAATTTATCCAGCTTATTGTGGGCACAGCTCTTTCGACTGTGTTATCCTCAGTCAAGTTCACAACCTTAAGCTCTCCCAGAGGATAAGTAAATGGGCTGTTTTCTAAAATACCTGCATGCAACAAGAAAGAAGGGTTCTGGCAGGTAACACAGAAGAGAGGGACGCAGATCCTGTTGGGGCTGTGACTCCCTCTCCGCATTACAACATGCTGTAAAGCAACAAATCAGGGCCCTCACAAAACACAGCGCCTGGGAAAAATTTCCTGCTCGTCCACCTTTCCTTGCCCTGCAGGGGAGTTATGATTGAGTCCCGCATCCCTGATATACGTGACAGTCTGCAGCTCCCACCAGCCCTACCAGCTAACATACCTCTCCTGTGACTGCACGTTCAGTTGCTGTCAAACTTCGAGCCTGCCTTCCTCCACCACCCTATGTGCTGTCAGTACTAAACGAGTTACATTTTTGGAAAGTCTCTCCCTACCATTATCCAATTAATTCTTCACGCACTTTTTTTTTTTTTAACAGCATAAACCAGCCATTTGGAAAGCTGTAGGCTGAAGACATTTAACAGGGAAAACTACTCGAGAATATAAAGATACTGTAAGAAAAGCCACAATGCTAATGCCACATGCAAGTTATATTTGTTTAGCTAAGCTGGAACATTGTCAGCTGAAAACACTAGCTGCTTTCTAAGGGAAAAAAGAGCAGTCATTTCACACAATTGAATTGATTCAATATGGTTGTTAAAATACATTAAAGCTGCTTTGCCAATTGACTAATGTCTGGGAGACCTGTTGTCAATTACACTAGTTTGTGAGCCATCAAATACATGAATACAAAACAAACAAAGATAATGCCCTTCGTCATATTATTCTATGCACTTGACTTCCCGTGTACAATATCTAAAAAAACATATGAACTGCACTGCTGTAGACCATATGTTTTATTAGTCGTAAGTGTCCGGGTTGGTGCATTCAGCTAACAGAATTTTAGCTGTAGTAGAGGAAGTAAAGAGGGGAAAAAAACCCACATTCTTTTGTATGACCTGCATGGCATGTGAATTAGCCTTCCCCAGCATGAGAAACCTTCCTTTTGCCGGATTGCCCAAGGCTGTGGGTACATTTGTTTTCCTTTGTATGCGAGTTTTACAGAAACAAAATCTATGCTGCGCAACCTTAACTTCCGATCACTGATAGAGCAATAAGCCAAGAAGTTAAGGCACCGCGCATTTACCTCCTTTTTGTCTCTGAAGACGTCGATCTCCTTTTTGAGCAGTTCAACTCTTTGAAAAGCTTCAAGGCTGGTCACGGCATACACGAGAACGAAGCCATCAGCGACAGAGAAATAGTGTTTTGGCAATTCTACACCCTCCTGCAGACCCCTGGTGTCATAAAGCCGCAACTGTTCCTTCACGCCTCGGTCTGTCTCCACTGACGCCAAATACACATCTTCCATTGTGGCACCCTCTTCTAAGCCTGTTTGAAAACAAGCAGGAAAGTTCAACTGGTTTAAGTACAGCACCACTATAAGAATTATTTGCGGTACAGCAGAATTTTACCCCACAATAGCTTTCAGAGTGTGTTTCGCAGAGTGACTTGACCTGGACTCGACCTTGCCCGACATCCCCATGAAGGGCTGCATTCATACATCACCACACCAGCTATTTGCAATAGCCACACTGCGCAAATGCAGCCATCTAATATATGAGTACATGATTATGCCTGTAAAATTAATCTATACAATATGCACATTCAGGATAGGATAAGATATATGGCTCTTCCCCCAAGTTTCCCAAACTCCAGCCACCCAGTGTGCCAGTTCTGTGCCAAACATGCTGCAAACGGGCCTGCCCAAACACACCCTTTTGGAAGAACAGCCAAGGAACACCAGATAATCAAGTACTAACACCTTGAGCCTACCTCTTTGCTTCGTACTGAGCTGGATCACACGGCAGAAGCAGGAGCCAAAGGAATAATTCTGGAAATGAATGTGTATTGGTGGTACAACTAACCAGCAAGTGAAATCAAGCCAGAAAGGGAAAGGGATGTTTTCATGCAAGCAAAGTTGCATGCTATATTTACTCAAATACACAGAGAGCTTTTCCCATCCCTTAGGGATTTAAAATGACTCAGATTTGCTAATAGGAGCAAGCTCATTTACTGCAAGGTAAAAGCACGCACAAGGTAACAAGCTTTCATATACATATATATATATATATATATATCACCTGCTCCATGGTAACTATCTGCATACTGGCTCTCCTTCCTTCCTCTCCCCATGGTAAATGTAAGGTAATTCAAGGCAGTTTATTTTGAACTAATTAAATTTTTTTTTTTTTCCAAGCCAAACCTGAAAACACAGAGATCACCTTAGCTTTCTGTTCCCCCTGGATGCGGGTGCATAAGGTTACAGGTGCCAAGAAACTATGTGTAGTGTAGCTGGGCCACTTTCCGAGTTGGTTTTAAGTATTCATATAAACCCTCTGCAATCCCCGTTTTTGCCTCTACTGATGTCTTATATATATGAATTGTTTGCTGTTGCAGGGCTACAGTGATGAGTCCTGCATTATTCTCTTTGTCTGCCAAAAAAAGGGACCATATTCATGCATTGTTTAAGAAAACACGAGCGATTATCTGGCCTGTGAAAATAAGGATTTTGCTATATTCAATGACACTATTCAAAATACTTCACATTGACAAACAAGCTGAAGCATTCCACCCACGCTGATGGTTTCCCATGATGTATGCAGCATTCCTGTGCAGGAAAGTTGCACAAGCTGTTCTTTTTGCCCCTCTCTGTGCAGTCTTCGTAGATCAAACTCTTATTAGGTTTGCAACGAATTAATTTATCTCGCCTCCAAATATAGCCATGCTAACGTGCAGGAGCAAAACTAAGAGCAGAAGGACAAAACAAAGGTTAATAAAAAGAGGAAGCGTGAACACATTCTGTATAGTTGGAGAACGTGTTACAAGGGCATTTTTAAAGACTGAAGTAGGTAACAGAGCCCTTTCTGGATAGAACACTGTATTTTTTCTTGCTCTGCCTCATTGCATTGTACAGACAGGTCAACGAAATATCTAGCATCAGTAAATACTATGTTGGCAAGAAGGAATGAACCGTAAGTACCTAAGTTTTCTTTTTAGAAAGCAATGAATAATGTTGTACAGGTTTTTACTATCTAAGTGCTGCACTGTAATTCATCGGTCTTTAATATATCTATGTTCTCCTGTGACGGTCTCTTCCTAATGGAATTAAAAGTATCAGTGAAAATTACGTTTTTTAACTTCCTCCTTGAAAACGAAGAGGAAAAATTAAGACCTGGGACTTAAGTCAGCAGAATAGAGCAACAAATTTTGACGTGAAATGTGGGGGGAAGACTTTGTAGGGAGCTGGAATTTATGCATCGGTATCAGATTCCAGAGGTGAAATTTCACCTACATACATTGGGGGAGGGAGTATTTGCAAGTAGATTCCTAAGCAAACGCAGATAATTTTTAGACATACCTGTGTCACCTTATTCTAGGCCCCGCTTCTCGAGCCCAGACCACGTGGTAGCCACATCTTGCTGACAATGATATTTACACTTCTTGTTAGTACCATCCCGTGCAAACACTGTCCCGGTCTCCATTCAAACACGTGCCAGGCAAGTTGTACAAGCGGCAAAACTAGTCAGGAAAGCCTGGTGTCCTAGGAAGGTGTCTGACACCATCCCATCCTCCCTGGTTCTCCTTTTCTTCACTGGCATCCCCAGGCATCCTCCCACCTTCACTACCCGGGTGGGCAAGGGCACTCTGTGCTGGGGAGTTACTGCCCCGCAGACTGCTGCCGGCTGGAGTAAGTTTTTCCTTGGAGAAGAGCGTTATCACGGGCCTTTTCTCTCTTCCCTGCAACCCGTTTTTCTGAATCTACAGAAACATATTTTGAGACATCTACTGCTGTGACACAGATGAAGGGGCAGATGGAACCAACTTTCAGGTTCAGAAGCTATGGGGGGAAAGGGGAGCTAACAAGACAGCGAACAATCTCGTGGTTTCTTTGGAAACTGAAGATGAAAAAAAGCTAAGGAGGGAAAGGAGGAATAGACAGGAGATTGATGCCATTCTCTAGTGCCTGCTTAGCTGGTGCAAGCGTTGGGAGAGGCAGAAAGGTCTTTGCCTATGTTACCGACTGCTGCCACAGAGGAACTGCAAGGGGAAACCTCGGTTATAAATTGGGTGTTGTTTCAACCCCTGGTGGTTTCCCAATGAGGAAAAGAAAAGGCTCAATATACTAATGAATACTGCACACTCAGGCTAGACAAGGCAGAGATATTGCAAATAGCAAACTAAAGCAAAATTTCAAGGTGGACAGAATTTCGGAAGTTCCCAAGTGACTCTTGCATGTAAATGCAGTGCAAATTTTGTGTCTTCTTGAGTACTTTTGAAGATCTCCTATGTAATCTCTCCTTCGCCCTTTCCAGCAGGAATTTAGCAAGGAGCTCCTAAAGCCTGCTATTCCTCGTGTTTATGAACTGAGGGATAACAGACTTCGTTTACCTAGATCTCAAATGACAGCATACGACAGGATCCCTGACTCAGAGAAGAGCTGGACAGGCCCCTACAAGAGCTGGTCTATTTAGATTTAGCTGCTAGTTACGTACTGGTCCCACCAACCAGTAGCCACAGTTGTGACCCACAGTTGCATACATTCAGCTCCTTTTTCATGTATTTCTAAATTGCAAAGCAGCTCTATGAGGAGGTAGTTTCAAATTAGGAAACAAAGATGTAAGAATGCATAATTTGGTTAATTAGCATCCACATCTTTGGAGCTGTGAAAACCAAAACCCTCCAGCTGAGACCAAGCCAGGCAAATTCTCTCGCTATGGGTTCCACCACAGCAATATACGGTGTTTTCATTCCCAGCTAGTCAGATGAAGTAGCTGCTTATGAATAACCTGACCATACCAGCTATTTACACAGCCAGGAGGCAGATAAGGAAAATCGTTGGTGTTTTCTACAGGAAGAGTTCTCATCTCCTCCTTTTGAGCTGATAAGCTTTACCGTAGGTTGAAGGGACAGAGATATTTTAAAGGCAGAAGGAAAACTCCTTTCTGCACCATTCCTGAACAGGGACACCATTTAAGTAAAAATACCTATCCTCTTTACAGACGTGTCCCGTGCCAAAGTTAAGCCAGCAGCCCTCCTGTTAGCCCTCTCAGGAGAGCACAGGTCAAGCAGTGCCAGATACCACAGGTGTTTAGTGGGACAATCTTCTACTGCCAGTCAAGGACCCATTTCACGAACGAGGAGAAAAGACCGGCCCCTATTTCTTCAGGAGTACAAGAGAAGGTGGAGGATTTGGACAAATGCAACATTGAGGCCACAAAAAGAGAGATCATCTCAGGTACCAGGCAACTGTACATATACATGCAAGCCTTAGCAACTATTTGGCCTGACCTGTGGCAGTATAGTCCCTACGTGACTCAAAGCTAAATCTGCACTCATTTCAAACATCTCCTTTCAGGTTTTGTCTGATTCCTTGTAGCAGCTCAGCCAGAGAGGCTGCCATGCAATAGGTACGTTGCTTTACGCAGCTCTGACAGCATCTCTCATCTTTTTGCTCCCTCATTTCTCATGCTGGGGCCCAAGGCAAACAGCCCCTCTTGCAGTTTTAAAGCCTAACACAAAGCCCAGTACCACACATTGTTGCTCTAGGGACACAGATATTCCTTTTCGGGGGGTATTCCTCCCTCCCGAGTACTGTTTCCCCTTTGACCTCAGGCAATCTCAGTGCCTTTGCAAGAGTGCTAGCTGCCAACCATGAAAGCAATGGCAGCACTTAGGGAGGAACCTCATCCACGACAAGCCAGGGAGAGCTGAAGGTGCGCAGTTTTCTAGGAAAAGAAACACAGCGCAACTGGGTTTACAGCACCATCACCAAGCACTCAGCCAGGAGCATGGGCTCAAAGCCAAGGGCTTGATACAGCAGCGTGAAACCTCCAAGGACACTAACCACTTCCCTGATAGCAGCTGTGCCACACTCCTTTTTACAGGGAAGTCAACAGGAGGCATGTGAGCACTGACATAGACTCACGGCTGATTTACAGCCAGGAGACCCCCGTGTCAGTGGCTGGGACCCCTGGAAGATGGCACCAGACCTTGTGTTCTGAGCCTACAACCGAGTTCGAGCACACCTCTTGTCACTGGGAGGAGGATGTGGATGCCGTCAGGAATGGAGAGACTCCATGCTTTTTTTGCTTGGCAGTCCTCCCCAGGGCTCCCCGGCCCTCGGATCGGCCACAGAGCTGCTCCTGACGTCAGTCAGGAAGCACAGGTTTTGAAACAGCTTGTGTCCATGCTGCTGTACCCGGTGAGCTGCCTCGCTGGTTGGCTCTGAACAGACAGGCTTTCAGCAAACACACTAGTCCTTTTCGCCTCCTGCCAAAAAGGCCAGCAGCCAAGATGTACATGTCAGCTTTCTGGAGCTCGCAAGCTTTAGGAAACAGGGACTGAGATTCAGTAATCATGTTTTAAGCGTGGAGGGGCCACCACTGCAATGGGAGAACCAGCAGTGGGTCTGTGCAGTTTAAAGCCACTCAGCTGAGGTGCAATCAAGGACTCACCAGTCCCCAAACTCTGTCCTTGCCCAGTGAGACCCTCACAGTGGTGTCCTGCCTCCACAGTTTGAGAATTAAATCAACACAGACTGGCGCATTAGCTAAAGATCTTCTGGAAACCATTTTCACCACACTTGAGGCACTGTCTGCCAGAACAGCCTGTGGGCTGAGGAAGAGGCAGGGAGGAGGGTGGCCACTCAGCGGGACTGCCAGAAACACCATTGTATCAGTCCATCCCCCAAAATGTGCCTGATGGCACACGCGGGTGATACCAAAAGTGCTGGGCCGTGGCCGCTCGTCCCTTGGGGCTGCAGTGGCTCTGTATGAGCCCTCTCCTTGCTCTGATCGTGACTCTGCTACTTGCCCTCTGTCTCCAAATGTCTTGGCAGTAGGATTTGACCAAAATCATAAAAAATGGGAGGCTACCTTCTTCCTTCTCGCCTTGCACCCCCTCCTCCGCTATCAGCTGCTCCCTCCCTTACTGTTAACTCCGAAAAATAAGAGCAGAGCTGCAGGAAAGGAAAACTGATCATTTTGAGAGCGGAGGGGGAAAGTCTGCATTGCGCAGTGGCTGAGCCACAGCGGAGTATTCGGAAGCGACAGAGGGACACCTGCAGCTAAACCCCGGGCACGAGGCCTCCCTCCGGTTATGTCAGCCCGTATCCGTGACGTTGTATAATCGTGTACACGGCTGGTTCCATAAATAGCTCCTCCGATCAGCAACACCCGAATATCCTTCCTGCCTAGGTCGCTAATAGGAGCTCGGGGCAGGAAGTAATGCAAGGCAATACGATTTAAGCAATGTGGCCTCGCTCATGCTGCTCGGGTGTCTCTGACCATCACCATGCGCGGAGGAGAGGCAGGTCAGTGGCAAAGGGAAAAACCTTCAGCCTGCAGGTTTTGCAACCCTCACGCTGAAAGCTACACGGGGCTACGTGCATAGGGCTCGGTAAGATGCTGGAAACAGATGTTGCTGCAACATTAGAGGAAATCCTCCTTTTAAACAAGGGTATTAGCACGCAGTTCTGTATCGCGCTTTGCCAGCAAATTCCTCCCATCCACACATTTTAAAGGCACAGTGCCTGCAAAGCACCGTTCTAGAAATCCTAGTGTTTATCCGATAACTTACGCCAACATTCAATTTACCGGCCCAAGGAAAAGATGCAAATGGACTACACGCCTTCTGTCAAAGCCCTGAGATTCACCCCTGGTGCCACCACTTGTTTCTGGGTGAGGCGGCAATAATTCATCAGCCTGCTGATCGTTGCCCTTCCTCTCAAAGCCAAGTCACGTGGAAACAGAGGGAAACAAGCCGGCTTTGCCTTCGCCCCCTTTCTTTTGTGCACGGCAAGTTTCAGACACCGCATGTTCCCCTCTCAAGTCCATTTTCCACGGGAGGATTTCCGAGAGCCGAGAAGCTCGGCCCTTGAAGTTCAGCACAATGTGGGACCTAAAGCACAGCTCTTTTTCTTTTCAGCACCTTGATTAAATATCAGACAAAACCAAGCAAAATAAAGCTTTGAGAAGACGGAACAAAAGTCTAAACAGTGTCTCCGCTCATCATGTGATATCTATTTATTTTTCAGGCATTTACAGCATCTTGCAGGGAATGAGGTATTATGTAAATAGGCAGCAAGCACATCACCTCTTTTCTGTGTTTGTTTCTTTGTAAACATTCATGTATGTTATAACTGGGAACATCACGGAAAGGGTTCTTCTCCAAGCCATTTTTGAAAATCGGTAAGCAAGGGACTACTAATTTCAAGAACTGCCCAGAGCTGTAACACAGCCACATTAATTTCCTCCTTTCCTCAGTGCAGTTGGCAGTCCTCGGTTACTGCTATTTTGGGGCCCACACAGAACAAGATTCTGGAAAAGGAAACAATCCCCCTCCCCTCCCAAAAGTAAAAATATCTCACCAACAGTATGCTTTCCATAGAGAAGCTGCTCCAAAATCGCAGTCTTTCCCACCGAGGCCATTCCACAAACCACCACCTTGTAGCCCTTTCCCATCTTTCCCGGGAGGGCAGAGTCAGGAGGCGAGCCCTGTGCAGACACAGGAGTCTGTTAGCCTGGCGCGGTGGCAGAGCTCGGCACCAGACAGAAGCGAAGCCCCCGAAAGGCGCGAGAGGCAAAACGCGAAGCAGCGGGTGACTCGGAGGCACAGCTCCCTCCCAGGCGCTCGCCAGCAACCGATATTTTTAGGACTAGAGTTTCCTCCCACACCATTTTTATAAGGTTTTAGGCTGCTGCCATCGGTGCCGATGCTTGCCTGCAGCCTCCACGCTCGTCCCGTCGGGCTGGGGGAGAGTGTTTGTGAGTGCTGCGGTGTGTACGCCCTCCGGGACAGGGGCTGTGCTTGGCTGGCGTGTTGTGTACACCGCACGGCTTGCGTTACCAGGCTTCGCGGTTTTTGCTGCGGGCCTGATGCTATCTGGTGGTTATCAGGCTGGCTCCTGGAATCGTGACAAAAGGGCTGTTCCTTCCCTCTTATTTCATGCACAGAAAAGTTTCGAGCTTTTACAAACGAGGAGCTAGAAAATAGGAGCATTAAAGGCAGAAGCATAGGAAAGCAAATGCAAAAGCAGTTTGGGGGGGGGCGTTTTAAATGGGTTTGGACGGGCAGGGGGTTGGTTTTAGCAGGAGGCCTCCACAAAGGCAGGGGCAGTTCCCTCTGGAAGCGACCCCCGGCAGGGCGGCAGCCCCGAAGCCTCAGGTCGCTGTTCGGAGCAGTGTGCGGCAGAGCGAGCCGAAGAAGTACCTTTTTTTAGGACCAGGAGGGGCTGGCGGTGTCCTGCTTCGATTCCAGT
>VZSZ01008848.1:61155-81217 GCA_013398815.1 Ibidorhyncha struthersii
GCGGCCGCGAGTGGAAAGCCCGCCGGCTGCGCCTCGTCGGGGGCGGCCTGGCCGCCCGTGGTGTGGGGCGGGGAAGGGGCCCTCAGTGGGACCCAGGGTTCACAGGTGCGAGGGGGAGGCCGCGCACCGCAACGTAGCGGGTGCAGGTTGATGACAGGCCGCACGGCCTGGTTTGGGTCTGGGTTTGCTGTTGGTTTGTGGTGTTGTATGCCATAATGCAGTCGTAAAGAAGGGGTAGTTTGGTGGGATGGGGAGAGCTGTGCCGTGGCAGGGCTGATTTGGAAGAGAAGGGTGTGGAGAATCACATGTGAGCCTTTTTTTTTTTTTTTGTGCAAATAAAATGAACTGTATTTTTCTGATGGTGATTTGGGTGGTGGCTTGATGGAGTTCACTTACGTCTGCTAATTGCTGCAGGTGTGTGAGAGCTCAAAGGTTCTTAAAAGTAATTAAACCACATTAAAAATAAAGACCACACCACTCACCGTCACATGCTTCTTTGCAGGTAAATATTTACAACTTGCTTTAGGTGCTTACTATCGATTTCAGTAGTATCTGACATACACATCTGAAAAATCCTCATATGAGGAGTTCAACACTTAAGAACGTATGAAAAGGAAGAAAACTGCTGGAAATGCTAACTGCCAGGTGTCCTATTGGAGGCTGCCAAGCGGGAGCCATGTTTCTTGTTGTGCCCATGGTGTAAAGAAGCTTGAGAGCATCCTGTGTGTCAGTGGTGTTACATGTATGGCTTTATACAATGTTTCTGTTGGAAGCTGTTCAAATTTGGAATCGTATTTGCCATGCTCTTTTTACTGACCTCTCGATTCAGCAGGTAGACAAACATGGGTGCCTACAA
This sequence comes from Ibidorhyncha struthersii, assembly GCA_013398815.1. NCBI lineage: Eukaryota > Metazoa > Chordata > Aves > Charadriiformes > Charadriidae > Ibidorhyncha > Ibidorhyncha struthersii. The sequence goes on from VZSZ01008848.1 coordinate 62,012, forward strand.
GTACATCCAGGAGCTATGGAGGAAAAAGCAGTCGGATGTGATGCGATTCCTCCTCCGTGTCCGCTGTTGGCAGTATCGCCAGCTGTCTGCCTTGCACCGAGCTCCCCGGCCCACCAGACCAGACAAAGCTCGCAGGCTGGGATATAAGGCCAAGCAAGGTAATGAGATGTAGGGGTGAAGTCTGTGTGCTTCGTGATGGAGTGACCTGAGTTTTATGTCACCTTCCTTCCTTCAGCAACAGTAGAATAACAAAATCTGAACTTAAATATTCCCCAAGAACCTGAAGTGTCCGGCTTGAAATGAATTTAGTATTATAAATGTGTTAAATTGATAGCAGTGTTCACAATCCAAAACCTTACTTCATGTAATTTTGAACTCGTGCCTTCTGTGGCCATTTTGGCAGATGGAGGTCACGTGCGCTTTGCCTGTAATTCTTGTTCTTGTGCTGTGTTACTACTGCAGAGTTGACCAATGCTTTTAGTATCCTAGGTTTGGGGGGGTGTCGTTTCTCCGCCCAGATTTTATCATGTGTTATTTTGTGTACATCTGCTTGAGTAAGCACAATGACGCAGTTTGTGCTGTCATTAGAAAACAGTTACTGATCAGTGAAAGAAACTCAGGGAAAGTGGCCATCCATCTGCAACTTGAGCAAATCCTTGAAACAATATGTCTGTTCACTATGAAAATATAAAGCTAAGAGTCTACGCTTCTGTTACTGTTTGTGAGGTTTGTTTAGTTTCCTTGTTTTTCAGTGACCAGATTTCAGCAGTGTTCATGGATGGCTTACGCTTCAGTGCTGTAGAATTGCTGCTATCAGAATATGGGATTTTAGTTTTGAGGTGGTTGTTTTACTGGGTGTTTCAGGCTGGGAGCTTTTTATGTTACAATGTATATTTAGCTGTTCTTAGTGTATTTGGAACTGCACAGTGGAAAAGTGGCATAAACTCTGGTTTGGAAGTGAAAAACAGTCATGATAGGACATCGCTTCCCTTGCTCAGTTGTAATGGAAATAAAAATGTCTTGTGCTGGCCACCTCCAGTTGAAGTTTTGGTGAAGATTGGTATAGTGACCTGATTTTCATGTGAAGCTCTTGGGGTTGGAAATGCAGTGTAAGCATCAAACTTGCCTTGCTGTGATTTGCACTTGTTATACTACAGAGTTCTTCTAGTTCCTAAGTCACCATTTCTTTTAGGTTACGTTATCTACCGTGTCCGTGTTCGCCGTGGTGGTCGTAAACGCCCAGTCCCGAAAGGCGCAACCTATGGGAAACCTGTGCATCATGGTGTTAACCAGCTGAAGTTTGCCCGGAGTCTTCAGTCTGTAGCAGAGGTGACTATTTTGGTTATTGCGTAGAAATGTAGCAGTAGGGATGTCTGTCTTAGTCTGTAAAAGTTAAAGGTACTCAGAGACAAAAAAACACCCCAAACAACCATTTTAGTAGTGTGTTGGGGCTAAAAGACTTTGAATACTGATGGCAGGAAAGCACCAGAATGTCTTGAAAAGCTGTATTGAGACAAATAAAAACCTATTCAGACTTTACAAATGAAGCCTGGGGAAAGTACTACTTTGACGGTTTATTGGAAGTTCATAGCGTATACTTATTTCTAAAGTGCGCCACAATATATGTAATGAAAAATAGACATACAACTAGTATAAACCCCAGTAAAATACAGGGTTAGGCATAAGAAATAAAAATTCAAACATGCTAAGGTTTCACTCATCACTAAATTCCACCTCTGCGTTCCCTGCCATGTTGTACGTGTTACCAGCTTTAGGGAAGGGTCCTTTCATGAAGTACAGATGAGTTCATTAGAGTCTGCAGTATCCGTCCACGTAGTTGGTGTGCCATGCAGTGTACATAACTGTATCACAGGATCTGAAAACAGCTTGCCAGAGACCTTCTGGTTCCTTATAAAAAGCTTTGGTACCTCACAATCACAAAGATAGGTTGTTAACTTGTTCATCGGTGGGATGTTGTTACCCACTGAAATACTCAAAATGGAAAACTTTTATGCGATGAGATCTTTAAGTTTTATAATGTCACAGTAGTAGTGTTGAAGAGAGATAGTTCTCACCTTTAGGAAAAAATCTTTCAGTGGGTTAGAATTAATACAAGTCTGAACTCAAAAAAGATACTGTGAAAGAATGGAGACTGCTCGTTGCCTTTCCATCTCGAAGTAGAAGACTTCTCTGTTCCCAGGACTTCAAAAAATACTCCTTTTAAAGTGACCTCAACGAGTTGAATATGGTGGCATTTTTTAAAAGGAAAAAAAAGTAAATGGGACCTGCTAATTTAAAAGAAACACAGATGATAAATTCAAGTTAAAAATACAATTCTGTGCATGCACTGTTTTCAGTGCTCATGGCATGCTCTTCATATACACTATTCCCAGATAACTGATGGCTAATCACACACTCACTTGTGGTGACAGCACATGGAAGAGGTTATTTGCCCTCACTTTTAGTTCAAAATTTTCTGAATCTGACTGGCGCTTTCCTGGAAGACTTAACGTTTTTCAGATAGAAATATTATAGAAATGTAAAACCTCGATTGTAGCTACCATCCCCACATAGAAGCTGGTAGAGGGTAGTTGGTGTTTTAATGTTTAATATATGTGTTGCTCTCATGCTAGAATAAAACAAGGACCTGAAAGAATTTTACTACATATGCAGAAAATAGTCAAGTGCTGTTTAGTGGAAGACTGTAGTAGTAGGGATCACACTGGGATAAAAGATGCGTGGCCTCCATTGGTTCATACTTTCCCATGGTGATGATAGATGTCCTAGGATTAAACACACTTTTAGTGTTTTAAATAAGGAACATTTTTGACAGGAGGGGCAGATGGAGTTGCATAAAAGATATTTTCTGCTTTGTTTTGTTTTCTAAACTAAGACTGCTTCTTTCCAACCACAAGTGAGGATAGGAATAGCAAGCACTAATATACCAGCAGTAGAACAAAGACTTGTTACATCAGCTGTTTCTTTTCTCCTATCAGTACGGGCGTATTCTCTGCAGAAATGTGTTTCTCCCATGTAGCTTTGGATGTGCAAATTGATCAGTCTTTCATAACTTCCCACAAAAGATTGTTCTGTGGCCCTAAGTGAACTTGTGCTTTGTATGTTCATCTTCACGTTAAAGCTATTTTTAACTCTGTGTGTTTATTTGTTGGGTGCTTCTGTGTACAAAGTAGTTCTTTCTTTTGTCAACAAAGCACCTTCCTCTCATTCTTTAAAACTTGTTTCGTGTAGGAATCCAAGGAGCCTTTTTTTTTTTTTTTTTAATACAGCATTCCTTTAAGCTACTACATTTTTGTGCGTCTTTGCAACTAGAAGGGGAACAGTTCTTCTAGGAAGAGAAGGTCTCTCAGGGAAAATTGAAATTTTTAGCACCTACAAAATTTTGAGTTACTCATATCTGTCTGCATGAAGAACGCCCTGCATCCATGATTTTACAGCCTTCTGCACTTATTTTCTTCCTCTAGGAACGTGCTGGCCGTCACTGTGGGGCTCTGAGAGTCTTGAACTCGTATTGGGTGGGTGAAGATTCCACTTACAAGTTTTTCGAAGTGATCCTGATTGACCCCTTCCATAAGACCATCAGGCGCAACCCTGATACCCAGTGGATCACCAAGCCCGTTCACAAGCACAGAGAGATGCGTGGGCTGACATCGGCTGGGCGGAAGAGTCGTGGTCTTGGCAAGGGCCACAAATTCCACCACACCATTGGTGGCTCACGTCGTGCTGCCTGGAGAAGGCGCAATACCCTGCAGCTGCACCGTTACCGTTAATTCTTGTAAATGTAACGATCTAATAAAGCTGATGCGGGTTGTTGAATTTAACAAGTGCTTCTGCTGCTTCTTGGTTTAGGTGGAGAAGTGTAGAACTCTCCAGGAGTTCAGTCGTTTACATATTTTGAAAGGGTTTTGAAAATGTAATTTGATATTTGTGAAGATTGTAGGCCCCGAGCATAGAGTTCTGTGATGGGTTTCACTTCTGATAAGACTGAAAAGACATGTGCAGTGTGAATTGAAAGGTTAATAGCTAGTCTGTGTTCTTTTTTCTGTCAGTCTGAGTATACTTCCTCACTGTCTGTAGGTCAGGGTCTCTGTCCTGTGCTTAGACTCAAGGCCAGCTTTGATCTTGTGCAATGAGATGTAAACTGAAAGCGCTAGTTTATTTTTTATAGGTGATTAAATACTAATGGCAATTTTATTTTTCAAGTTCTGTTTGTTTGTGTGTCTTCGGTGTGAAACCAGCTCTTGAGCCTGTGCTGTCTGCAAACACAGGCAAAAGCGACTAAGAATAGAAAGGTAAGACTTGCTCTGTTCATTAAAGTGCATGGTATTTTAAGTATGGACACTTCACAAAGAACTCTTCGATGTTTTAGGTTGAATAATAAACTACTGACTGTAGAGCAGGTATTACTTCGTTTGTGCAAGATTCCAGGCTGTTCATTTCACATTTTGCAGTGGAGATTGTGTTCCTTAGATCTGCTTTTTGATATCAGAACAGAAAACATTTCTCTGTAGTTCAAGAGCTGTATTCTGGTTTACTCTCCATGGTTGAGTGGTAGAAATAATCACATTGAGATGACAGTTATAATCATAGATGAATGTATTTTAGGCTACATCTTGTGAAATTGCAGTGTGACCTTTCAGCATGAAGTCAGCTTGCCCGTAAACACTGAGAGGAGAATAACTGCAAGTTCTGGTAAATTAGCTGCACGACTGTCCTAGCTTCCACAGGTTTCGTATCATGTCCATTGAGTAGTAATAGGAAGAGGGATGGATAGAAGGCCAAGAAGTTGTGTCTTCCTGGGGCTTCAGCTTGGGATGTGGAAAGATTAAAAAAAAAAAAATTAAAGTGCTGGACTGAAATGTCCAAGATTTTCCCTTCAACTGAGAACTTAGTTTATTTGCTCTTTGATTTAAGTTCTTACAGGAGGACGGTAGTCTGAAGAAGAGACTTCTTGGCAGTGTGTTCTTTGAGCCAGGAAGAACAGCTCAAAGTGGCAGTCCTTTCGTGACATGTTTGTTTGGCTCAAGAAAAAATTCAAAAGGAATCTTCTGTTAAAAAGTGCAATCTGCTCCCCTAAAGAAGGCAGATTTTTTTTTTTTTTAACCTTTCCGGTGAAATAGCACTAGTATTCTTGAAATCAGCTCCTGTGATGGTGTAGGACAGGAGGTGGATGTTCCTAGGAGCAGATTGGCTGAATGAGGCCTCCCCTAAGTATGAAGGGGGTTACTGTAGAGAGGGGGCTGATCCTTCTCTTGTAAATTTAAGGGCTTAAGGTGGTGCCAGTATAACTGACATGTCCTTTTTTTTTTTTTTTTTTTAAGTTAACAGCTGTGATGATACTGAAGGAGGGCTTGTGAAGCTGTTTAGGACTGTTGCCATTGATGGGGGAAGGTGACGGGAAGTCAGTGCTGACGCTGTGTTCCTTGCCAGGGTTCAAAACTTCTAGCGTGTGGGGGGACGTTTCCAGTGAGATTTGCCTGCGGTTTCCCCTTGTGGTCCTGTTGCTTTTTGATCTTTAAAATAGGGGAGGAAAATACTATCCCCTCCAAAGTTCATTGAAAGCTACTGATGGAAGTGTATGTAAGAGGGCATGGTGTTTATCAGACTAGCCAAGGAATTAGAAACAGATGGTACTTTCTTCAACGGGAGCTCTGGGTATGTACGGCTCATCCCAAGTCGTTGGGAAATCAGATTGCCTGAGCATATTCTCACACTGAAAGTGTCTTATGCTCTGTTAAACGATGTTTTGGGTTGGAAGGAGGGGAAATTACAGTGCAATATTTGTGTGAAGAGGAAAGGCAGATTATTAAAATGTATTTAGAAAAGGCAAAACATCTAGGAAAAACCTTTTTGTTTGGGGCTATTAGCTTGGGAAACCAGGCTAAGAGAGAGGTTGGTTATGTGATCTCTGCCTTTGCTACTTAATTTTTTTGAACGTGTTGTGCAAGTTCAACAGCGGTTGCAGGTCTGTGTTCCTTACCAGTTTGGTGAAAATCAGTCATCTGAGACAGTAGTCCTAGTGAGAGGCTGTTGAGTTCAACCCCCCTTACACACCGAGACTCTGCCTGGAACATGGATACTAGGCTGTGGCTTGAAGGGGAGCAGGGGAGGGAAGAGGGAGCATCAGGATTTTCACTGGTGAAATATATTCAGACATGGAGGAATCCAATAATCGGTTTCCAAGCCATCTACTTGGCTCTGCTTGCAGTACTGCTTATTTCTGTCTGGACAGGCATGTTTTGGACATAATTAAAAGAGCGGTCTGGATTCTAGGCGAGACAAAAAGGAGCGCTGCAGTTAAACTGCAGAGAAACAGGGCTGTGCAGTACCAGCCTGTTTCGGCCTGATACCAGGTGCTGTTGAAAATAGTCGACTGTGAGCTTCTGTTAGGCTGGATTTCACTTTTGCATAGCCGCCTAGATTAATCGCTCTAGCCTTTGGTAGGTGGTGAGGGCTGGGCAAGTAATTCAGCCCCTGTTAGAAACTAATTCTGTTCTCCCGCGGGGTGGTGGGATGTGTATAAACAGATTGTGTGATTTAGCGTGTTCTTTAAATAAGCAAGTAGTAAACTCCCTTCCACGTAGCTAATAGAAGTGCTCATTACTTGGCAACATGAGCTAAGTTGAAAAGTACAGACTCGCTAATCAACAGCGAGTGTAATTGTTTCCTTGCATTGTCTCCGAAGCATTGGGAGTCTCTGTGAGGCAGCTGTGTGCTGCTGTGCGAGGGATGCCGGCGTGCTGCCTGCGGTGGGCACGGATGCTGGTGGAGGGGGAGGCTGGCTCTTTCCTTGCAGCAGAAGGTCATTGAATGTCACTGGTGATTTTGTGGGGGTCTTAGGACAAAGTAATTAGCAATGGAGAGTAATAGCTCGACTTGCTCACTTATCTCTGTCCTTGTAATGCAGCAGTTGCTCACTAGCCTTGACCCAGTGAGAAAAGTGATTGCATGTGAACAGTCCCATCCAGCTAATGAATTTAAAAGCTAGACTAAAAATAGAGCCTGATTCCTACTCTTTTATCTACTCACTCTCCAAGATGGGGAAAAAACACCATCTTTTTTGCCCTTGTGCAACTCTCTTTTCTTTTGCAGCACACCCAGGTCTAGTTCTGAGAGTATCAAGCCAAAATAGCCAGTGATGGAAACACTGCTGCAGCCACACACAAAAAAAAAGGCAATTTGAATTTGAATTGGACACTTTTCTGGGGCTTTGAGCAAGCACCGACTTCTTGATCCAATCCTTCACAAGTAATTGCTTGAAATGTAAGGCTGTATGAAAGGATGGAGAGCCTGTGGGCTGTTCTCTTCGTGTGTCAAGGTTCTGAATCAGCCTCAATTTAATAATTGCACACAGAGTGTTTAGGTTGCAGAGTCTTGCTCCCTAAAGTTAGGAAGTGCCTGAGCCACACTGCTTATGCAACCTTTAATTCAGTGGCTATCCTGCTCTTACCTAATGTGCCAGAAGAGGCCTCTGGCAAAGCCAGGAGTGGAACCCAGTTCTCCCGGGCCCCTTGTCACTGCCTGAAATTTGAGAGAGCATGCTTTTCTTCAGTATCAAATGATGTTCAATGATATCCTATAATTAAAGGCTCTTATGTAATGAAGATGGCATTTAATCTCATTAAATACTGTCAGCTCTCCATCATTCGGGGAAATGGAGAGCTGGGGTATCCTGCAGAACAGGGAGCTCAGTGGGAGCAGATGAGTGATTAAATTAAGCCTGGCTCTGTCCAGATCGATGCTGGCTGGGATTGCCCTCTCAGATGGAAGGTAGCCCCCTTCCGAGCCTGCTCAGGTCTCCCCGTGTTGCCTTCCTGGTACCAGGCTTTAGAAAAACCCGTGCTGGTTAATATGTTGGACCCTAGCTGGCTCCTTAGGGGTTGTGCAGCCTGCATCCTGTCGCGAAAGGGCTGTGGAAGCATACCTCCGGGCCCAGGCTGACTGCCCTCGTGCAAGTCGTGAAGTTCCCTTGGAAACACAAGAATTAAGAGAGACATTGAAGGAAAAAAAGAAAAGGAGAAGAGGACATGTCAGCTGGCTTCCAGCAGGGCTCATCACTACCCTGGTGCAGAGGAGGCTACAGCTAGCCAGGGACCAGCAGGGTTCAGCAGCCAAGTTCGCACAGTGCAGTCCCCGCGGTATAAACCTGGCTGGACCCAAGTGTCCTCAGCACAGAACTAGCTCCGTGTGCCGGTGTCTCCGGTGTCAATCTGCAACCCCGAGAGACCAGGCGGCGGCTGCACTTCACCAAACCCAGAGCAGAAGAAGGTTTCTCGGTTGGTGCTGTGAAAGACACTACGTCCAGCTCTGGTGCTCTCCGTCTCCCCATCCTCATCACCAGACAGTGTGTCAATAGCCAGAAGAGCAGGCGGAAACCAAGACCCTATTACGCTCTGCGTTGTGTTCACACGTGTAACAAAAATGAGTCGCCATCCCCAGAGAGCTCATACGCCAAGTGGAGGAAGTAGCTCATTAGTCCGGTGTTCACTCATTCACTTATTCATACGTTTTTTTCCTCCAGCGTTGTTTTTCTATGACTAACAAGCAATTATTTGAACCCTTTCCTTGTACAAGAATCGTGGCCCTTCAACTCATCCACTGTTACGATCCACCTGCCTCTCTCACAGGTTTCGTGATTAGTCAGTTGAGTTTAGATAGCGAGTTACGCAACTTTTATGAATAATGTGTTCTGAGCATTGCGTTTTCAGTTTGTTCAGAGCTATATATAAAAATGATGTCTTATAAGTTGCTATGTCGTTTGCAACTATTTGGATAGCGGTTTTGTCAATGCACAGTTAAAGTCATAGTAAAGCTTTTAAGTAAAATGGAAAATTTCATATTATTTTCATTTTGTTTACAGGTTTGCCACAGGTTTTGATGGAGAACATCTGTTTATGATCTTTTTTACAGAAAAAGACACAAAGTAAGATTCAGCTCCACAATAAAAATCAAAGACAGGTATAAACCAGTTAATATTTACAAATTTAGGAAGGGGAGGAAATAAAAGGAACTATTTTTTTTGTAGAATTGTATGTACATTATGCAAAATACATGATTCAATTGATTCTCTGGAATCTGGAGAATCTAGTTCCCAATCTTAATGTAGGTAGTTTTATTTCTGATAGGTGCCTGGTTGTCCATTCTTAACGGACACAGCTTAAAAACCAGTACAAACTGATAGTGATAATACTGAGTTTTTTGTATTAACACCAATGATTTGTACTGGGGAGATGATTGCTGCCCTTTATGTGTGATACACATTTTAGATTATGCTTGCTGCTTGGGTTCTGGACCCTGCTTTACCCAAACAGCAATTTTCAAAGCAACAGTTATACCTTATCCGTGGGAAACAATAAAATGGATTAATTACTATGATGGGTTACACGGGACCCAGTTCTTAGACTTGCGATTGCTGTTGCCGAGAAGGCAAAAAGGAGAAAAGAAAACAACCAACTGTGAACAACTGAATCACTGTTCTGACTCCTGAGGCTAAATGAAAAACTCTGCTATAGTTATTATTTTCATTGGCTAGTTTAATAAAAATACAAGAATCATAAAACTATGGAAAACATATGGCATACATGAGTTCTGTTTTCTCCAGTGATGGTCTGGATGATTTCACCATTTAGGGGTGAAAACTGTAAAATACCTCTCTAATAAAAAAATCTTGCCTTCTAGTAGGTGGCATTCTAGCAACATTCTTAAGTTTTAATTTATTTTAAGAAAAAGAATTTTGAAATAAGGAAATAGATGTGTTTTGAGCCTGAATAATTATTTTAGCCAAATTATGCCTGTGTGGAAATGAAGTACACAACTGGATTTTTTTTCCAGATCACAATGAACGCTGAAACTTGATGTTTTTTGCAGATTTTTGCAAATTGTCCTAAAAACATATTACTTGCATTGCTATATGAATATTGAATTGTATGGTTTCTTCGGAGGTACTTTGTAACAGCAGTAAAGGCTGAAGCAATTTCATCCTCTGCAGAGGAGTGGGACGGAGAACTGGGGAAGCGATTACCCTCCATCTCTTCCCCACCCCACCCTTGGCCCCTGAAGTGGCAACCCTGGACCGGTTCTTTTGGCACCTACCAGCCAACCCAACCAGACCCATCTCGTTTCTCCTGGGTTTAGTTCAGCCCCGTGCAACAGGGTACTGCTTGCTGCTGGCTCGGTTCTTTTTGTTGTTGTTGTTCAATAGGGGTGAGATTGGCAAAGTTGCAGTCATTTGGGTTTGTAAAAAATGACTTTCTCAGCTCTGGGTGCCAACACCACTGTCAGAAGAGCTGACTCCAGCTGTCTGTCAGGCACGGCAAAGAGGAGAAGAGGTAGGAGAGCAGTAGGTCTAAGCTGGCTGGCTCTGAGGCAGGAGACTTCATAATTCCAAGACAGACCCAGTGTCATGCGTCCTGCTGAGATCTGTGACCCAGGACTGGATTAAGACTTGGCATTCCCTCAAAGAGTGGAAAAAACAAAACAAAAAGTGTGAGCTAATACAGCCCCTGGCTCTGGTGACCGGAGCGGGGATATGGCATTTAGCAGTGTCACACCTCCTGCCACGCACATGGCCATGCAGAGGTCTATGCACAGTGTCTGCTTCTGACAGGGGCCAACGATGGGTGTTTGGAGAAAGGCTGTGAGCACGGAGCAAGTCCAGACCTGCATGTAGCAGCTCAGGTTCCCTGAAGAGCCGGATAAGGATTTCCTTGCACCGTGGTTGCCCTCGGACCGTCTCGCTCGGTAACTGCAGCGGGACCTGCGTGCCAACAGCCACCCAGGCCAGCCGCAAGCTGCGACATCCAGAGCTGGCTGGGAACTCCCACGGGGCTTCTGGCTCAGCAGGAGCGCGGGCTGGATCCGCACGCGGGATGGCATCCCAAGGTAGATAAAGAGAAAATTATTGCCTTGACTCACAGGTGCCTCCTGTAATTTGAAATGGGAAGTGGAAATATAACCTGTTTTGGTGGTCTGCTCCTGGAAGCTCACCGAACCAGAGACTTTCCAGATGACTCAGAGCAAGACAGCTGCCCGCCGAGAACTGCTGTATCAAGGATTTGGCAGGATTATATAACGCGCGGTTGTCCTTCACCGCTGGTAACGTGCCTTCTCCGCCAGATGTATGCTTACAATCCACTGGCTTTGCAGACCTGCAGTAAAACAAAACGGCAAGTGCCTGGAGGCATTTTTGGGGTGCAGCTGAGCTCCTGCCCGGAACAGACCTATTATTTGTTTCTGGACACTGTGGCACAGTTGTTCAGGAAGACACAATAAAAATTTACTGCCAGCCTTATGATGCCACCCGTTCCTTTGCAGTGGTGCCATTTAAGTTGCGTTTAGCATGGCGTATCTCCCTCTGTCTAGTAAAAGCGCAGGAACTAGTGGTGGAGAACGTGCCTGTTTCTTCGCAGTTAAAATGGCTAAGGTTCAGAGAGTGAACTCTTTGCTTTCTGGGAGCCGGAGCATAGCGGGCTTCTTTTGTGCGCATGAATTTTGCTATGTTTCTTTCAGTGCCCCTCCTGGAAAAAAGTTTGTACTGGATTGAGCGCTGGTGAAAATTGTCAAGCGTTTGTAGCTGGAGATTGAGAAGATCCTTCCTATTCTCAAAAGAAGCATTTGCATTTTCCCAGTTCAGAAAGAAAAACAAAACAAAACAGAAGAAACAGGAATGCTCCTTTTTGTTAATGTCTAATGTGTTGTTCGGTATCACCTTTTGGAGAAGATAATTGATTGTGGCAAGGGAGTTCCAAGAGTATTTTCAGCCCTAGGAGCTGTGTTTGAGACCCTCGCTGCGAATTGCATGTATTCGCTGATGTTCATGTAACAATAGGTGAAGTGACCATGATGATTTTATTAAAACTGTAAGTGCCTCACCAGGAGGTTTTGATGGTTTGCCCACGATCACCAGAAGGAATGAGAGAATTTGCTTCATTCCTTCTTATTCGTAATGCTTTAGAGCAGAAAACTCTTACTCTGACTTACTGTAGAGAGCCAGTTTTGCCACGCGTCAAGCTGGTAGCTGAATGTGGCTAAATGCATGTCTGCCTTTATTCACGAGGCTGATAATATCCGGCTCTGTTTCCATCACACCAAATACGAGTGGTTCCTTGATAGGAACAGCGTTGTGTCAGGAGTAATCTGGGCAAGTCGCTGAGGCACAACGCAGACAGGCCCAAGATTCAGGTCGGCCAGCGAGGTCAGTGTTTCCACCGCTTGTACAAGTGCCAAAACTGTAAGTGTAGATTAATTTGGATCCGCACCAACATTTGTATCCAGAGATATCCCACAAGCATATTTCTAGGGCCCTACGAACGTAATTTGGATCTTACACTGATGTGACAAGATTATAACCCTTTTGCTTTCAACAGAGTTATTCCAGATTTATCTGGAATCAGAGTTATTTTAAGAAGCATCGTGTATTTGCAAAATAGTTTGAATACCTCAGGTTTGTTTCTGGTAAGCTTTCGCTCTTACTACCAATGCCTTGCACAGGATTTTATGAGAGAAACCACATTTGTTTTAGCAGTTAAGTTTTTATAGCTGGAAGCAATTTTCTTTAGTGTAACATTTCAGAAGCCCGTTATGGCTAGCGATATTTCACTGAGTGCCTGAAGATTGAGACCTACTGCATGACTTTATCATGTACAAAGCTTATTATCTGACATAATTTGGTGCATAGCAGGCTTATTTATTTAAAAGGTCACACAATCATATTTCACCATTGGTAATGGCATTTTTATCCATTTAATAGGTTTATCCTAAAGCATATTTATTCCTAATGCATTTTATTCTGAACCAGTTAATAACTTTAACTCTTCAGGCTCTCAGCAGAACAGAGAAGCCGGCATTTCGGAACAAGAATTTGTCTAGTTGGACCTAATCCATGAGGACACAAGGTCTGATACGGTGTTCCATGCATCATCTCCTGATACAACTTAGCACCCTGAAGCATTAGGCCTTAAATCATCTTTTGACCTCCAAGTTAGCCAGGGTGAGACAACGACTGGGAAATAAACACTGCGCTATAAAGAGCTGCTGAAAATCTGAAGCTGTCCTGGCCCTTAAACCACCGGCTGTCCTTTGGGTTGTTACAGGTAATAATTCTTGGGGCCAAAAATATGTTTGGGTTTATTCCCCAGAGAAATTTTAGGGATTTAAATATAGTTGCCTTTGTTCTGCCTGGGTGTAAAAATGCAGTCCTCTCTCTTGGGGTCAATGCACAAGGACCAATGGCACCCGTAATGAAAGGCTGTTCATTTTCTACAATCTTGGGCTATTTAGGGCCCAGATGTGTGTGGCGTTTGCCTCTGTTCATGACTGGACTGAGTTTTCTTTGGGATTTTCTTTGTAAAATATGCCGGTACTTACAATAAGCTTGTGCTGCTCCAGAGGAGAGAAGCAAGGGCGATACGCAAAACCTTGTAGGAGCTGTGCGTGACATTTCTGACCTTGTGTCCCCCCCATACAACCTGCAGAGTTTTCCCAAGATGAGGAGAAGGCATCATTTACATCTCTGCTCTGGCCGGTACTGAGCTCCAAGGATTAACATAGTTTACAAAGAAAAAAAGCAAACTGGATTTGTGTTTTGGTGGCCTGGAGGGTTCAGAAGGGAAATGGCGGAGCCGGGCTACGTGACTTCTGAAGCAATGGTTTTGATCCAGTGACAGCAGTGCCACCACACTGGAGATGTCCTGGCCAGCACCGTGCCAGTGTCATGCGATGCCAACGTGATTGCTGGCAGCTTAGGTAACTTCCTAGTGAGCATCGATGCTTTGAAATAAGATGCTCTGCAGGACACAGTGATATAAGAGACTTTGACAAAGGCAGAAGAAAATCCAGTCTTAGAAGGATGTTTATTACAAAAGACACCAGAGGGAGAAATGCAGTGTCCCCTGGAGAGGACTGGGTGGTGGGGAGAAGGGACTGGCGAGTGTCAGGGCTCCTCTAAGCGAAAAGCAGCAGTTGTCTGCTGACTGTGTGCCTTCAATGCAACACCATTGGTGTTGTCTCCGAGACAGCACAATGTGTCGTTAGAAACCACCTGTAGTTAAGTCACGTAAGACTCAGTGTTTCAGTGAAAGTAAAGGGTAGATCTTTGTGCATCTTTTGCACAATCCATTCTACTTGTCTCCCCCAAATCGTGACTGGCCCGATAAATATTCTCATCTTTGTGTCATTAGCTGATTATTTTATTTCTGGATAAACAGATGATGTACCAGCAGATGGAGATGACAATGGGTAATGGGTACAGGTTACTCCAGGGGAGATTCTGATTGGACACAAGAGGAAAATTTTTCACAATGAGAACAATCAGCCACTGGAATAATCTCCCTGGGGAAGTGGTGGATTCCCCATCATTGGACACTTTTAAGAATCATCTGGACAGAGTGCTGGGCCATCTTGTCTAGACTGAGCTTTTGCCAAGAAAGGTTGGACCAGATGATCCTTGAGGTCCCTTCCAACCTGGTATCCCGTGATTCTATGACTCAGATTAAGTAACTTATACCACAAAAGGGAAAAGGTGAGCAGGGATATTACAGCCATATAATATAGGCTTAATTAATGCAAAATTAATGCTTTGTCTTTCTGGACTAAAGGTCCAAGTCCTCACCTTCCATTAAAATCTGCAGGGGCAGGTGAGGCTAGTTGTATGTAATATGTCACTGTTGCATGAGGTTATGTCCCATCATTTCGACCAGCCTAGAAGGCCACTTGTATTACCAATTTATGTGAATAAAAAGCGCACCTCCAATAACACTAGGTAAGAGAGAAAAGCGGAAGCGTTACATGCTTCTGGCTGCAAACCGACTGCTAAAAGAGCCGAACCAGGAAGAAAGTTACCCTATGGGCAAGTTAGTATATAACTGTCTATTATGAGCTTTTATATCTTCCTCCAAGGCTCTGATACTTGGCACCGAGAGGCAGGATGTGAGCAGGAGGGAACAATTTGTGAGCCAGTTCCTCTGTTTCGGTTATACTTAGCTCCCTGACTACGCACCGCTCCCCGTACCTAAGCTAGTTGCATTCGTGTCATGTAGGCATGCCCTTAATGGGTAGGCTTTAAATGAATCTATATTTAGCTTTCGCTTCTTCCTAAAGCGTTCTGCACACATTTCAGCCTACGAAGGGATGCGATGACAAGCTAAAGACCTCTGGGACCTCCTTATCAGGATTTCTCTTCAACAGAGAGAAAAAAAAGTGCAACAATCTGAAGAGTTAGACACATATGCGAAACAGAAATGGAGAATAAGTAGGGCAAGGGGTCAGGAAACGCTGCGTAGGGCTTGACCCAAGCCGACTCTAATCGATAGAAAAATTTCCACTGGCTTCCAGAGGCTGAGATTAGTTAGGCGAGTTATTGCTATTTATATCATTTAATGTAGGAAAGAAGTCATGGTTATAGCTATTATTACAATGACTTTTAGAGGACAATATTTAAGCGAGTAACTGAAGACAGCAAGTAAATCTCTGCTTTAAAGAAGCTGGAAATGCGAGGATAGGTTTGGTATCAGTTGCCTCACCTAAAAGAAGTGTACTTGTATGAACTAGTTCCACCTGCAGCTGTGGAACACGAATTATTCAGGACAGACAGATTACTGCGCGTATCAGAAGGATCTCGTCAAACAGACTGACTGGACAGAAAAAGGCAGAAAAGTATTTTATATGGGGGAAAATAACTTTCATTATACGTAAACCATGGGAAGCTGAAAATGGCCGGGGAAGAGAACTTGGATTCCCCCTAGATCTTTGCAAATGTCAGCGTTGTTCTGAGCATCAGTCAAAAAGACAAATAAGAGGTTAGGAATTTTTTCCTGAGGTAAAAAGGAAGAAAGAAACAGAAAACATCAGGAGCTGTTGGGGCACGAAATGATGCTGCTCCTTGGCACTCTTCATGTAAACAAAATTTTTTCTACTTGCAAAATATATGTTTGGGGATCAAATTAGTATTATTGTAAATGTGCCAGGCACTGAAGAAATCCAACTTGTCCAAAAGCAGACAAATGCCTGCTGATGGAAACTCCTGCGTTCCTGGCTGGTGGGTGGATGTTTACCAGGATTAGGAGGGCCTCTTCACAGGGGCAGAAAGGTGCAGGCGTTCTGTCCTGACCTGAGCAACCACCAGCATTTCAGGCTTGAGGAAAAGGAGTCATCAGCCTCCACATACCTCTGGTGAGGTGGCCAAAGTGCATCCTGTCCCACCATCCAGCTATCAACTGCACTCAGCATTAGTTGCTGCAACACCATCGTGCCGTCTCCCAGCCAGAGGTAGGAGAGTCTGTAGCACAGGTGGGAGTCACTCTGCAACCTCTGGAATTTAAACACACAGTTTTAGCTGCTCCACATGTGTAGGGTGGAGGGCAAGAGGAGGAAACGCTTGTGTTCCTTCCCAGGGGCAGGAAGGGGGTTGTAGAAGCTTTCTGTCCCACCTTCTGTGCTTTTTCCCCTCTTCTGCCCATTCACTTGTCAATGCCTCACTTCGGTCTCTTCCCAGAACCACAAGACTTCTGCGGAGAGCAGCACCCTCAGCAAAGAGAGGCTGAAGGATTCAGAGGACTGACCAACCACAAGGACTCCCAATCACTCGTCAGGTGGTCATCCTAGTGTCCACCTGTCCTTAGGGTTGGACAGGTGCCACACCACTGTGAATGCCAGCAGTACGCTGCCTCTCCATAATGCCAAGATTTGTTTTGCCCTTCGCGGAGGGGCAAACGACATGGAGGGAATCATGTCTCCTTGTGGGGATCGGGGAATATCCACTGAGCATCAGATCTTGAAGGGAAGTGGCAGCTCAGCAAGTAACACTAGAGATTTCAGGGCCAAGCTAGGGTCAAAGAGAAGCTCCTCAAGAAGAAGCCCGGGCACCGCGACTTGGTCAGCACCCAGAGGCACAGGTGTTCGTTTGTGTGGGGTTTGGAAGAGGTAGGTGGAAAGAGGGTCCAAGAAAAATTTGGCTCCCATATAGCAACCCAGTGGCAGTGTTGTCTTCTCCCAGGTTACGGGGCAGAATAAAAACCTTGATGCTCTCTAAGACAGTTATCTCCTCCAAACACTGAAGCGCCTCTCATGGGCTACTGTGGCAGTCCACACCTTCGTGCTGACCAGCAGGCCTACAGCACAGGAGTGGACAGGGCCATTTCTGAGACCTTCTCCCTTAGGAACTCCAGGATGGGAGTTACACTGGTTTCACCATCCTGTGGCTATCCACAGCCAGCTCTGCCTGCTGGACCTTCTCAGGACATACACCTTCAGGCTTCCTCTAGTGTTGTGGACAAAGATCCTGAGTGGAAGTCTGGGTGGTGGGCCCATTACTTGCTTATGCCATACTCTGTCCCTAAGAGAAGTTCTTGGCTCTTGCAACCCATGTGTGTGTGTGGAGGCACCTCAGGGAAGGAACCGGACAGGATGTAGTATGTGAGCATAGGGAGCAGTCCAAGGTCATTAAGGTGTTGATCTGAGATATGAGAGAGAAGCAAAATAAAGGCATTCTTGAAGATGGGTGGGGAGTGGCTCCAGGGCTGCAAAGTGTAGCGCCAGAGGCAAGAGCAGGCTGAAACTGCTATAATGATCCCCGAGAGTCTGAAAAGCAGATGGTAGAAGATATTAGAGGCTGGAATCCCTCTGGGAGGGACAAAGTCCTGTCCTGGTGGTAAATAGGAGAGACTGAGATTGGGAGCAATAGTGTGACAGCCTCTCCCTGTGGCATCCTATGAAGCTGTGTACGTTGCCTTTCCCATTTGTCCCGCCAGGCAGGAGCAGCAGCATTTGTCCTTGCCCACAAAGGAAGAGGAGGAGCAGTCCTTCCCTTTATTGGCCACTCTCAGGAATGGAGTCCATGGACCCGAAAAACCTGGAGCCTCCCTTGAGCACCACAGACTGCTTGCAGGCCAGATGGACCTTTGGTCTGAGTGCCAGTGCCTGCATACTCATCTCTGAGGGCTTCCACTACCACCTGCAAATTGAAGTCTCCTGCCTCACCCAAGTGCAAGAGCCCAAGTTCTGTAGGTTTTTTAGCCATCTCGGTGAACACCCAGGGTTGGTAACCCACTGGTTAGTAGATGTTACACAAGCATCTGCTTTGCTAAAATCCAAAAATAACAAAAAAAATCCCAGAGACACAGGATGCATGAGCAGAGAGGACTTGCTCTGCTGCTGTTCCTGATGTTCAACTTGATTTCCTAAGAGAACTCGATTTAGACGCTATCATCTCCTTTGCGTTTGTTGGCCAATTTCAGACGTTGAGAGGTTTGACATGGCAGGATGGGCTAATCTCAAATACACCAAATTTGTGTTCGGTCTGTGGAGACCAGCAGCCAGGCGGAGGAGCGAGACGAGGACCCAGCCAGGCGCCCTTAGCACGGGAAAGACATCACCTAGTGACAAGTGATAGGACGAGAGGAAACGGGTTCAAGTTAAGCCAGGCGAGGTTTAGGTTGGATATTAGGAAATTTTTTTTCACTGGTTATCCAGCATTGGAATAGGCTGCCCAGGGAGGTGGTGGATTCGCCATCCCTGGAGGCGTTTAAAAAAAGGGTAAATGTGGTACTTGGGGATATGGTTTAGAAGTGGTTTTGTCAGGTTAGGTTAATGGTTGGACTTGATGGTCTTAAAGGTCCCTTCCAACCTCAACGATTCTGTGATTCTCTGATCGTGCCCCATAGCCAGCTGTGCCCAGGGCAGGCAGCAGTGCTTGGTGGCCAGCCGAGCAGGCAGGGGCTGTGCGAGAGAGGGCAACGTGGAAGGGCTTAGGAAACGTAGTTTGGAGTTGGTATGAGGAGGAGAACTGGGAATATGAGGAGGACAAGAAGCTCTTGCTGTAGGAAATCAGGGCTGGGGATGGAGGGCCTGGAGATGGCGGTGGGTGCTGTGTGCGGACCAAGAGGAAAGCTGGATGCCTCCCGGCCGCTGGGCCACAGGCGGAAAAATGGGAAAACTCACCCGTTTAGCTTAATTGTGAAGTCAGGAAGCTCACCCAAACTGACCTGTTTACCTCATTTGAGAAGAGAGGAAACTCACCCAAATTAGGAGGCGGTAAACTACATTTAGCTGCGTTTAACCTCCGCTTGTTAACCTCATTTAACCCCACCGCCTCCTTCTCAGTCCGGACGTCAAAATACACCACGAAGTGCCACATGTCCCTCAGCCTCCCCTGGGGGGCGAGGAAGGACAGAGCTTCATTTGGGGCTCTGCGTT
>VZSZ01008851.1:2601-56171 GCA_013398815.1 Ibidorhyncha struthersii
GTTCAGCCATGGCGGACGAGGAGCTGGAGGCGCTGCGGCAGCAGCGTCTGGCCGAGCTGCAGGCCAAGCACGGGGTAAGGCGCGGGGGCGCCCGGCCCGCCGACCCCCACGGGCGCTGTCACGCTGCCTGCCGCCGGGCCGGGGGGAAGCGGGCGCTCGCGGGGAGCGCCGGGGCCTCTCCCTCCGCCCAGGCCTCTCTCGGGCGTGCCTGGCGGCCGCCGCTCAAAAACACGGGAAGGGGAACGGCCGGAAGGAGGGGGCGCGCCTTGAGGAGGCCTCCCCGTGAATTAAGGCTTCGTCTCGGGGCCGGGGCGGAGGCGGGGAGCGGCGTGGCCGTGCCCGGTGCTTTGGCTGGAAACGTCGCCGACCGCGGCCTCGGTGAGGTGGAGGGGGCGGCCCCTGAGGGCCTGCCGCCCGCTACCTGCCCTGGCTGCTGCCCCGGCGGGTTCAGCACATCGGCGTGTCTCCTCTCCCTTTTCCGTGCCGCTCACGGTCTCACGGATTCCCATCGTCAGTCCTTCCAGGCGTCTCTGCTTTCAGAGCTGAAGCGCATCAGTCTGTGGCGTTGTTCCTCTGAAGGGATCTTCCATACCTGTGATCAGCCTTGTGTCCTCCCTCTGTGTGGTTTCCCGTTCTGCTTTCACGCTTTGAAATGTTGTTTTTAAAATTTAAGGTGCAGATTCAACATAAAGCTCAGGTTTTTTCCTCTTTTATTGTAACTTGCTTCTGCATAGTCATGTCGGATGCCTACATTGGTCCCAAAATACCATGCTAGGGTTGTGCTTTCTTCTGTATTGATAAATACAAAGTATTACATTGAATCTCATTTGTCCTTAGCTTCCTTGAATAGGTTTAAAATGCTTTTTGTCTGTTTTCTGGGCTTTGGGAAAGTTAATTATCTTAGGCCTAACAGGAAGGCCTTTTAATGTCCAAACCTACAGCAGTCTCTGGATAGATCCAGTAGCACTCATTACCGCACCAGTTTGCATTACTGCTTTGTAAGGAAAGCATAGTATGGCTTATTTATTTGCAAGGGCAGCAGATTCTTATTTTCAGGATCTCGTCTGTAGTCAGACAGGTTTCGCAGGCAGGTTTAGCTTACATTGACTCTGCTGGAACGCTTAAACTTACTATGCAATGTGGTATGTTTTTGGATGATCATATTTACTCTGGTCTCCTTCTTTAGGATCCTCCTGGTGATCCATCGCAACAGGAAGCAAAACAGAGGTATAAATGAGAACTATTGGCTTTTGGTCTTACATCTAGTTGTTTTGAACCTTTTGCTTTTTTATTTTATAAGTATTCAATTTCTTTGGAATACTCACCTGATTTTTTTGTTGCTCTTGGAAAAATCGCTAACGAAGCTGAAATGTCGAAGATTTAATTTAAGCACAGCTAAAATCTGATTGATCCAAGCGTGACTCCCAAGCCATGACTATATTGGATGATTTACAACAGGTAGTCTGAACCCTGACTGGGGCGGGAGGGTGTGGAGGAAAACAGCAGTAGCAGCTCATTTTCACTTTGGGACTCAGCTGAGGGCAATAATCTCATGATCCTTAGTGATATAATAGTGGAACCACCATATTTTATGGGTTCGAGTTAAGCCAGGCGAGGTTTAAATTGGATATTAGGAAAAATTTTTTCACTGAAAGGGTTCTCCAGCATTGGAATAGGCTGCCCAGGGAGGTGGTGGATTCACCATCCCTGGAAGTGTTTAAAAAAGGGTAGACGTGGTACTTGGGGGTATGGTTTAGAAGTGTTTTTTGTCAGGTTAGGTTAATGGTTGGACTTGATGATCTTAAAGGTCCCTTCCAACCTCAACAATTCTGTGATTCTATGTTTTGGGGAAGCATCATCACTCCCACTGTCATCTGCTTCTGGAACTCAGAAACCTTGGCTTTTCAGGGTTGGTCATAAGAAAATCTTGAAGGCTGGCAGACCTCTTCCCAAACTAGAGTTTTGTCTGAGTGATGAGTTTGGGTTTGGCTCTGTTAGTGCAATGGGAACACGCATTCCTAGTCGATTTGATTTTTCTGGGACATCTGTTGCTGTTAAAAATATGAAACAAAACCATTCATGTCGGAGCTTAGTGTGGAAACAGCATTTAGTATTTATGCCAAGTAGAAAATGGAAAACAAACGTTTAAAGAGCTAGGTTTTGCACCCAGTCAAAGTTTGTATTAATTGAAACGCACAAACTAAAATGCCGTTTTTGTAAATACTTAGTCAAATACTACAAGTACATGAAGACTTACTGAAAAATTCTAAATAAATAATGAGGTTTGGTTCTGTCTTGCAATTGTATGGACTATTCCTTATGCCTGCTCTACCGTACACTGCCTTTGGTGAAATTCCACATAGAACTGAATGCGTCATCTTTACAGTGGGTAGCATGGCTTTTGTCTTTAAGATGTATTAATAAACAGTAATAAGGTGTAAGTAGTAAACTCCATCTTGATTTCTTGGATTTTTTTTGTTGTCAGCTATGTAACTTTGTCAACGTACGTAGAGCTACTCGTGACAGAAAATGCTATAAAAGAAATTGTGTAAATGTAAGGTTTGAAGTGACCTCCAGAAGTCACTTACGTGAATTGAATGTCTTCCACAGTTTGCTGGTTTGTGCGTATTATTTTAGGTATTTGAAATCCCACTTTTAACGTGTGGCTCATTTTTCATTACAGGGAAGCAGAGTTAAGAAATACTATTTTAGCTCAAGTTCTTGATCAAGCAGCTCGTGCAAGATGTAAGTATCCAAGTAACTTCCTAATAAAAAAATTCTCATCTAGTGTGCTGCAGTGCTGCTCAAATCAAGCACCTGTGTGCTCATATAGAGGCCAGACTAGAAAAATACTGTTGTTGATGGGAAGATAAAACTATTACAGCTTTTCAGTTGGTGGTATCAGTGATTGGAGGGGAGGGGTTAACTGACATCTGAATGACGTTAGTTAATCAAAATTTTCTTTTAATTAATGGTAGGAATTGTAGTGAGAGTCAAAATTGGTTAATCTAATTAAGAACAAATACTTACAAGATAGTTATATTTCTTACTTTTATCTTTATTTTACATTCATGAAAATGGGATTTTCAATTTATTTCATGACCCTGGCATAAAGATGTCAGTTTCAGAGGGACATGTGTCACTTTTTAGTTACTAGTGAAGGTATCTGACTATGGTTTAAAACAAAATGAACGAGCCTGTTTTTTGTTGCAGTAAGCAATTTAGCACTTGTGAAACCAGACAAAGCAAAAGCAGTAGAGAATTATCTTATACAGATGGCGAGATTTGGACAGCTAGCTGGAAAGGTGAGTTATGTTTTCCTAATTTTGTCTCACATATATTCATTTTCAAACCTGATTCACTCTAAAAAAAAAAAAAAAGGGTGGTTTTAATATCTGTCAATTAAATAACTGAAAAAGGCAATTGAGAACTTCTAAATATTATTATATAATTCCATCAAACACCCTTTATAAGAAGGGAAAGTGTGATTCAGTTGATTGATACTAAGCATCTCACAGAATGTGCTTATACGGCTTTTCTTTTGCTTTTCTAGGTATCGGAACAGGGTTTGATAGAAATACTTGAAAAAGTGAGTCAGCAAACAGAAAAGAAAACAACAGTAAAAGTAAGCTTTGTTTCCTAACTGTAATTTTAATTTGTTATTAAACGGAGCAGAAAATTTGCATGTATCGGACCATTTCAGTTCAGGGTAGAACTTAACTTTGTATTTAATACCTCTTTAACCTGCACTGATAAGCGCTGGGACTAATCATAGCAGTCCTTATCGATAGTAAAATTTGCAGATGCTGTCACTGGGGTATCAGTGTTCTGTTGTGAGCAAGACTCCTCTGTGTCTGCCCTGTACCATTATGCCAGGCGGGGACTTGGGAGAGGGGGACACGGCTGATGGGGTGAATGCTCTGCTCCCATGTAATGTATTCATTGTCAAATGCGTGGAGTTTGAAAGGCTTGCTCTGTGTTGGATTTACTGTGACCCTTCTGTTTTCACGTCATGTATTTCATTGTAGTTCAACAGAAGGAAAGTATTGGATTCCGATGAAGAGGGTGATTATTAATACTACTGTAAGACTGGCTGCCAAACAAAAGGCCTGGAAAAAGGCAACATACTGTCATCAGGCAGAATGCAAGATCTGAAAATGTTTACGCTTCTTCACTTTTTTTTTTTTTATACAAAAAGGCAAACAAATGAACTTGCAAAATAAATCTGAGAAGGGGATTTTATAACTTAAATTTTTGTAGTTTAAGAGGCTGAGCAGTGGGATTCCCCCTGCTTCATTAGCATGAACATTTTGTTGCCCCTTACTCAGTGCGTAAGCTATGTTTTCAGCAACTGCACACACTTAACTTGCTGCTATTGGAGATACCGTAACAGGAGGAGGAGCTAAGTGTAAAGCTGGCAAGAGCCACTCTCTCCAGGAGTTTAAAGACTTACTTCCAGGCTCTAAATCACAGAATTGTTAGGAACCAGATTTCCTGGGCCCCTGAAGGAAGCCTGTCCAGCAGCTCACTGGCTCTCAAGTCCTTACTGGAAACTTATAAAATAAAGTGAAGGTGTCCAAGTAGCGTTTGGATCAGAGGACCTCACGTCAGGCAGTCTGTGTAAAGAAACTGTAACCAGCATACAATTGAACTCTTCCCCTATGAAATAATCAAGCTATCTCAAAACAAGCAAGTTAACTGTGTAATACAGCACTGTTCAAACACTTGGTATAGTCTATGCTTAAAACTACCTCCATTTTTATCAAATGGCTGGAGTGTTTACCTTGAAAAAAAGACCATTTTCCTAAATTTTCTGCAACTCCTGCATGCATAAAGTAAAACTGAACTTGTGCTATACGTTTATTCAAAAATATGGTTATGGAAATGAGTAGGATAAATACTGTAACGTGCTGATAAAGACTCTACCATCACAAAACCCTTTTCTGACATAACAGGAACGTGTATGATCCCAACTGCAGTGTTTTTTGGAACAGAATAAAATTGTTCAAAGTGAGCACTAGTGGGTGTTTTTCATCTTGTGTGAATGTGGTTAAAAAGTATTTAAACAGTTCTCATTTTTGTTTCATTTGGACCAGACTGGGCATTTTGCTTGTCCGTGTTTCTAATGAGGATTCCTTAACTTTAGTAATATTGTGGGTGTATGCTAAATTTCTTTAGACTAATGACCCTTTACCAGCGTGGAGAGTTTCAAGCCAAGGTGTGGTGATAGGTGGTTTAAAAGTTTTCCCGTTTGGGCTACAGATACATCCTGAGCATCCATGCTTCATATTCCCATTCCTAAGTTTGTGATACTCTACTTAGAACAACATAAGCTTTATTGCCTTGCTGTTCCAGAATCTTGGCTGTCAAAATGTGCAGTAATGCTTTGGATTTATTTTACCTTACAACCTTTTGGAGATTAGACTGGAGAGTACAGTAACATGCTTTGCAGACAAATCACGTGTCATGAAGTTGACTTCTGCCTGTTTGCACTACAGGTTGCTAGGAGAAGCTTCCAGGGATACTCCCTTCAAATCCTA
Source organism: Ibidorhyncha struthersii (assembly GCA_013398815.1). Classification (NCBI taxonomy): domain Eukaryota; kingdom Metazoa; phylum Chordata; class Aves; order Charadriiformes; family Charadriidae; genus Ibidorhyncha; species Ibidorhyncha struthersii. The sequence continues at coordinate 8,142 of VZSZ01008851.1, forward strand.
TTCCCGTTTAGCCTTTGATCATCCTATCTTTGAATATTAAGGTATTTTTTAATTTACAAGCTTGCTTAAGCATGTCAAAGGAAACTTGCAAACTATTTAATTTACCTAAATAGTTTGTTAGTTGTAATCTTTCTAGCATTTTGAGTCTAGTGGAACTGTCTGGCATTTAAGTGCTGTTTTTTTATATACATATGCTATGCATCTAAAATGCCTGGAAATAAGCTTTATCCTAGACTGAATGCTGAATAAAACTGAAGCATGGCTTGGTCACTTAGCCTCAGGTTCACAAGGATAACTGTTCTGTAATAGAATAGAAAACTCAGGTTAATTCTAATAAATTTGTACTTTTTCTGTAAAACTCTAAAGAAAAAAAATATATTCTCCCGTTAGATGTCTTAAAATACAGATATTGTCAAAAAATACAGTAGGCAATATGCACCAAGTCTGCATTAAGTTGCCTTAGGGTTTTTTTCTAGCAAATTTTATATTTGTGGGTGGGGTGTTTCTCAAAGGCAGGAGCTACTTTAACATTTGGCCAGTAAGAGTAAAATTGACCAATAATTACATAACCATTCGCTGAAACTTGGGAGTGTTGCAGCCGTTTCATCACTTGCATAGACTACAACAAATTACTTTATGCTTAAAATGTGTGGAACAAGCTGTTTTCCCAAACCTGTTGTATTCAAAATTTGCTTTTAATAGAAAAAAACCCAAGTAACTAAATTCACAGTTCACATCCTCTGATACTTATCTCTAATCCTTTCCAAAGTTATTTAATAACGTACCTTAAAACCTGCTTCCAAAGCTATTCAACCACACTATGCTTATTATTAAGAAAAAAGACTTGATGCTGAACTTGGTGTCATTGTGCTAACTCCTGTTCTGTAGTTACAGCAGTATATGCTGTACTTGCACTCTGCAGCATAATATCCCCAGTATTAAAAAGCTAATAAACTGATTTTTCTCATCCATATTGTCAAGAAGTCTTAAGACAAGAATCATATAGTTAAAATGCGTAGTATAATAAAACACAAGCAAAATTTTCACTATGTGGTTTGGAAATTGGATCTATGAAAGTTTACTTGTATCTAAAACTTTCTAAGTAAAATGTGTTACTTTTGCTACAAGTAAGGATAAGTGACTTGCTCTAGGGTCATCTTTATAGTGTCAAAAGAAAAAAAAAACCCTAGTTCTTATCTCTTTCTCTTGGTCTTTTGGCTTGTAATAGCTGAACATCCATCCTACCTTTTTTTTTAATGGAAATGTAGAGCTAGAGAAGGAAGTTATGTGAAAACATTTGGTTTCACTAACAACTCTGTATTGTACAACTCTATGCCTTAAATCCAAAACCACATAAGCTAATAATAGTAATCCATCAGCGTAGAAGGGAAGAAGGTCATATGAGAGTAAATTCCAACAGATTCCTCAACTTACACGTAGACACCAGGTGGAGTCTTCAAATGCCTACAAAAATGAAAGCAAGGAAATCTGCGTAAAAGACTCCATGCTTTTAAAAAAGCACTCAATGCAAACAACGTTTTCAAGAGTTATTTTACTAGTTTTTTCTTTCCATCATTTGGCACAAATCCAAGGCACATTAGAAAATCAGATGAACACATAAATTATTAGAAAAATAAACACACGACCCTCATCTCTAAACATCCCTATGTGCACTTCCTGCTCATTTTACCTCTTAGATTAAAAAGTTATTTGAAAAAAATCACATCATCAGTATGTCTTCCAGCTTTGTACTTTGCCAAGCAGTTTACTAATACCACAGTTAAAAGAAACAGAATTATTCATACAAATAGTTTATGAAATAAAGTGCAAGCTGGATGTGATGAGCCCAGAGTAAAAAATACTGCACTTAGAAACCTGGCTTGTGCTATTCACACATTCTCCTACCATAACCAAAACAGAAACTGAAGTCCAAATCTAAGCAGCCATCTCATAGTTACTTGCGAGCTTTCAGTTCTTCAGTGATCACCTCTAGGAATGAGGGAGTATTTGGCCTATTCCAACAAATCCTTACTGATTTGAGAAGTACCTTTCATAATTGGAATCCCACCTTTTTAAAGAGCAGTCTGGAGCAGGTTCCTAAGCAGCAGTTTTGTCTGCAGATGTTGCCTGGGTTCAGAATCATGAGTATTTATGCGTTTCTGCATGACTTGCTTTAGAGGAAGGACAAAAAAATAAACAAACAACTTAAAACAATTTTGTGTGTCCTCATACATGCTTGCTTCTGCATTTTGTTTTTTTATTAGGCTGTGAACAGTGAGTCCAAAGTTTAGCTTTGTCAAGGGCTCTCTACTTTTTCTCACTATCTTGGTTCCTGCATAAGAACCTAATCGTGCAGATCCAATGCAGGGGACCATTGCAAAGACATCAACAAGGATTACATCCCTTCACATTAATAGCATGTATAAATTTCTAATGTGGCATCACAGATGTTACAGACTATTGTTTTCCCAGCTACTGAAATATACAGAAATATATACTATAACAGTTTGTAACATTAGCATAAAAATAGAAACATTTGAATTACCTCTGGCAATAAATACCTTGTTATCCAATATATCTTTATATATATAAATATATATATTTATATATACTTATTCCAATGTAGTGATAAAAACTGAAAATGCAAAAATTATTCAAAGACTTTTAAAAAGAAAGCAGGTGTCTGAAAAATACAATACAGGGTTTGGTTTGGTTTATTGTTACATGTAATTTTTTAGTAAGTGCTAAGTAGAATAGGAAGGTAATTTTGCTGTCTACATCTCGGCACACCCCTGTTTGTAGAGATCAGTAATAACCTGGCTGCGTAGTTCCCTCCAACATAAACAGAGGATTCAGTCTTCGAAAGTGCTAGGAACATTCTGTTTCTGCTGAAGCGTCATCCTTGTCTGCTGCTTGAGGGCAGGCTGGCAAGCATCACTGAATCCTTCCGTACACAGTGAAGGGTTCTTGAGATTAACAACACCTAGTTCCTCAGCTTTTGACATCAAATTCGCACTTCCTTGTCAATGTTTTGAAAGCAAGTTATCACAGCAGTCTCTTGATTGTGGAATACTTGGATTTCTAGGGCTGGATAAACTATTATCGCTGACATTCTCTGCCGAAAGTGGCACATTAACAGTGTGTCTTCGGTGTGTTAATTTACTCCTGTGAGGAACTCCTATTGTGTCATCATGTTTCACAAACTCACCACTGCATCCTGTGTCAATAATTTTAACTTTCCTCTGGTCCAGCATTTCAACAGATTTTAATTTGGTTTTATCAAAGCTTTTAATAGCTAACTGCGAGGACAGAAAAATGGCACGTTAAAAGCATTGTCTACTTTCTTCATTACAAGGAAGCAATATGAATATAGTGTTTCTTGAATATAATTATCACATTAATTTCATGCTATTCTTTATACTGAGAACACAGCCAAGGATTAAATAGCATACTTTGTAGGACAGTAATTCTATTCAGTCTACGAATGAGAAAAGAAGAAGAGGTCAACCTGCCCCAGGCCACACACTAACCAGTACCAAAACTGAAAAGATCATGAAGGCATTCCAAAACTTATTTTCACTGCACTATCCCACTATCATCCTAACTCTTCTAAACACCTTTTGTAACACAAGTCTCGGGGCACTTGAAATGAACAGCCATCTCTCTCACCATTAAGAAACGGGGAAGCGGTAATACAGAGAGGCTCAACCAGGCACTGCTGAAGGTGAAGGCAAAAACTCAGCGCTTCCAGACCTCATCTGTGAGGGAAGAGACACCCACCCTCCCCATACCCCTTAAGGAGTCATTCCAGCTATTCTTCTCTACCATTTCTGTATCCACTCCTGATTCTTCCTTTTCAGAGTGGGCGGATCTGCTCGATTACTGGCCCCTCTGCAAATGTTAAAATAACTAAGAGAAAAAAAGAGAATCCAAACATGCTTCTGACAGATTTTCTAAGGTAAGAACTAAAGGCAGAAATTAATTATGATACCCTTTTATGCTTCAATGGCAACAATCTTGAAAAAGCTTCAGATGGAGATTATACATGTTTAAATCTGCTAACAATTTAGAGCTGTAGGACTTGTAAATTCACAAAGCCATGGCAGTCGCACGTGGTTAACGTGCTATATGTCATGGTCACATACCAGTTTTTTGACACCTGCTGTGTACTTGCATGACATACTGCCTTCAGCGATCCACGATTATAAAATCTAAATCCCATGTTTTATAGCATTAATTTGGCATTCTCACAGCTCGTTGCAAATGTTAAATCTCATCAGGGCTCTATGAAATAGAACAGTATTCCATTTTCTGGATGGAGATGAGGGGCAGAGTCTGCAATTTTAAGGCTATGTCAATCTAATAATGGGCGGCTACTGAACTAACCTGGTAGGGAACTGTTTTCTTTTGAATAGGTTAGTTCTCCCCTTGATCTACTACGCTGAAACGGCTCAGCAGAAGGTCCAATGAGAGTGAAAGACAGTGTAAAGGAGGAAGAAGCAGCACATACATGGTCTGGGCAGAGGGCAGCATCCAACAGTCAGATTGGTGTAGTGTGCCATGGCACCCCCACCCATAGACTCATTGATTACGTGCACTTCTGTCACAGCTGACAGCGCAACACAGTTTGCTATCACTTGCAAACAATCTCCTCCTACAAGCAGACTTATCATGCAAACCCCAGTTTTAATCCACGGAAAACTTCCTCTTGTAAACCACATCTCTGCTTGGCTACGACTCTGATAAGCTGTGGAGTTTACCAAGCCTTGGCATAACCTAGATTTTGCTAGACATGACACAGAAAACAAGACAGAGATGAAGCCTGCAATAAGAGGCTTAAGAGGTTTAAAAGTAAGAATAAGGTGTTTAACAGATGTTAGAGAACCACCATTGAAGTCTGAACAACGACGAAACATTAGCAATTTAGCAAACAGGTCAGAACTTTGGGATTCACCAACCACCACTAGTAATAAACTTTCCTGTTATATGTATCTATATTAATAGCAGACAAACCAAACAGATTTGCCACATTATGCAAATAATTCAAGCGAGTATTTCCACTTACCTGATGCAATAACTGATAGTCAAAATTAGGGACGCTTTTATCTCTTGTTATTGTTCTCCGTAAATGTTTTGCTCTAAAAAATATTTTAAATAAAGTAAATGTGACTATGTCTTTTCATAGAAGTCTCGATGACAGAAAATCCACAAGGTGGCACTATCTCAACGCAGACAGGCTACGATCTGCCACCACCTTCGCAAAATGACAGCCTACTCCTATTTCCTGTATTTTACCACAGAATATACACTAACGTTGAGAAAGATCATAGGCAAAACCCAGCCATCGAGTGAAGCACTAAGATAATATTTTTAAAGCAGTCTGGCTCTGGATTTTTTAATTTATGGTGCACCAATTATTAGTGTGAAACCAATTTTAAATACGTTTGCAAGCACTCTGTCACCAACCAGCTTTTACCTCCTGCCGCTCACCACCAATGCCTGCGTGGCGTGCCTCCAACATCTGTTCGGTGACACGAATGTGCATGCCTCAGAGGAGCTACATCTACTGTCAAACTAGTCATGTGTGATGTGTAACAATGCTTGACCCACTTTGGGGCTTTATTAACAGTTTTATTTCTTGTTCGCTTATGGGAAACAATAAACATACTTCTGAGGAAGCTTCTATGCTTACTTGTTAAATCTGTTAATTGATTGGACCAGTTGAAGTTGTCTGCTTATGGGATCATCGGCTTTCTCATATGGCTTAGAATTCACTAGGGATTTAAAAGAACAGGCAGCTAAAATTACAACTGAGTCACACAAGAATTAAAAAAACAAGTTCTGAATGAAAAGTGGTATCTACTGACATTAGATTTAAAATTTTACAGTACAAGTATAATAGTAATAACTTGAATCAAAGTCACAATTTATCTTTGTAAATTTTAAACCATTTTAAGTCACAGGAGTAAGCATTCTTCATCAGATTAGCATGACTGGCCAAACTTCTGAAGAGACCATGGACTTCGAGGCCCTTAATTCCAATTTTTACAAACCTGAATTAATTAACACACAGACGCTATATCATATCTTCATTAATATTACTTACTCATGTCTCCTCTTGTTCTTTTAGAACTATTCTCATAATATTTGAGAGAACTGTATCAATCTCGGGTATCCGCATACTGTGATTAATTTTGGTTTTGCATTAACAAAACGTTCACAATCTTTCCTCGGGAAGCAGGCACGAGTTATTTTGAAAAGGTTAACTAAACTCATGGATGCTGAAATGGGTACTCCTGCTCCCCATCTTCCCTAATTCCTACTCGTGACACCTCACTTTCTTCTTTCCACAGTTCAGGCCGCAGCAGGTCCTTTGCTATGCAGAGTTGTCTAGCTCAGCACAAAACTTGTTGCACCCCTTGCCCCAGGTTAGCAAACCGTATCAGCTTGAAAATTCATCTGAAAAACTTCTGAGCCAGCATAAGGCGGATAAGCAAGCCCAGAAGCTGAGGGTGAGAGGGAAGAGTTGAGGATGGAGGGTGAGTAACTGTCTCTTTTCAGTGGCAGTAAGCCACTGCATCAGCTCAGCTGTGCTGGCAAACTGTACCACGCGTCTCAATGTACTTGCTTAGACTGTACTATGTGCTGCTGTTTGCTGAAAGTCACTCTTTTGCAAACCGTGCTTAACAGTTTACACAGTCACCTTTGTAGCTCTTATTTCTGTCCCATAATATGAGAGACAGTAACTAATGGAAGAGTCAGTCCCTAACCTGTTTTAGGGCAATGTAAGCGACAGCTAGAGGCGACTGAAATTAATCTGGTTTACTTTCCGCATAAATAGACCGTTATTACATGGTTAGTTATATCATCTCGAATGTGGCATGTTTTTTAACTTTCAAGGCTTTTGTACGTAAAATTCACACACACACGCCAAAAAAGTGAAAACTGAGTTTGCAGCAGTCATTAATATAATAAAAAGTCTGCTGCATTTCGTTACGGCATTTTAGGTGTTACCTGTAATAAATATGCAAAACAGCTGACTGCTCTTTAATTATATGTAGATCAATTATATAAAATATTGGACGTAGTCGCACATGAATTCCTAAATCCCTTTTTATGCATACCAGTGGAAATATGACATGTACCTTTTTTTCTTATCTTGATAGTAGCATGCTGCTCACACTCCTTTTCTCTCTCTGCTGATGTAGGTACATAGCTTGGTGCTGTTTCCAGCAACTTAATGATATTTGAATTCTTAATTTTTAAAGTTTCCATTTTCACCATTATTAAAGAAAAAGAAAAACATCAGTACAATTTAGGATTCCAGTTTATGCAGAGTGTGTTAATTAGTTGCTGCCAAAATGAATGTAACACACACAAAAATACCTCATTATAAACACAAACTTTAAATTGTATCATTTTAAGCAGGGACAAAATCAGTGTTCCACAAGCTGCACTGTACTGGAATGACAATTTTGTACTCCTGACCTATTATTTTAAACCGTATTATTTATGGTTAAGCTAATTTCAGTTTAAATGGTAATACTCATACTAAAATTGTTTCAGAACAGAATTTTGTGGTCATTATCCTACATCTCAGAGGCTATTTAAGCACATAAAGATAGGGACCATGCATTAAATCATTTAAAGAGTGAAATAATTCTTTACGGTTTAATATTACGTATAATGTTACTGCTATTAATAAAGGGGAAGGTCAGAGTTATTGATGACAAGATAAAAGGTACCAAAAGGCACGAAGGGCAAACAGACGGTGGGTGGAACAAGGAAGACTGCCAGCAGTATAACTAGTTAGTGAAAGGTGTTCATTTTCCTACATTCAGTATTTCTTCTGCTCTCTCTACCATGACTAGCATAGATTTTAATGTCATTTTCATTCACGTATGTTCTTTCACTCTTTCTAGACTCATCCTTTTTGTCTAGAATAACTTATTTTAGAAACAGAACAGGTTTCGTATACCACAGGTATCATATCGTACATTGTACAATAAACAGGCACTGTAGTCTTTATATTCACGCATAATTGTCAAATACAGAAGTCTTGGCAAATACTGTTGTGACAAATAGTTATATTTGTTTTCTTTCCTACATTACGCATACGGAACTTCAGGAAAACCTAACGTCAGAAATGAGCTCTCTGCCCTCACCGGCTCAGCGCAGTCTGCAGGGGTGCAGTTCCTTTCATTCCTGAGGTGCGTCATCGCACCGTTCTGAAGCAGCAAATCCACCAGGGCTTCATTCCCTCCTATCACGGCCTCGTGCAGTGCTGTGTTTCCTTTGGCATTAGAAAGGTTAACAGAAGCTCCGTGCTGGACAGCAAGATAAAGTTGGAAGTTACAAAGACAGAGTAGCATGAAATGGAGGTAGCACATTACTATTATCTTTTTCTCTCCTTTTATTTTCAATGTATGAATGAGAATAATGCAGCAGAAGCCTTGTAGCTGTATACGAAACCCAGAAAGCGTCAGCTAGCAACCACCGGTTCAGCAATAAGCCGCCTGATCATACTGGTTCCTCCTGTCTCATAGCCACAATATCATGCATCAGCTCATTTCATTTTTGCATGTATCTGCTACATATTCCAAGTTTAAGACATTTAAAAAACAAAACCACAAAAAACGCAAAAAAACATATGTGATAGAATCATAAGCAAGAAAACCTAACACCTGCCACAAAAAAGTTCCATAAAAACAGCCTGCTGTACAACAGTAAAGTAATATTTATCTAATAAAAAAAAAACATGAAGGGAAGGGATTGAAAGGAGTGAGATAACAAATAATCTTCTTTTTCCGCCAAGTAGTTTTGACAGAGAAATGCATAACTAAAAATACTGATCCTGAGTACCGGATAAACACAGATATCACGTGAGAAATACTATTCTGAACATTCTGTTTTCAGTGATCTTACCTGTAACAACAAGGCAGTAGTCTCATACTGACCATTCAAGCATGCATAAATTAAAGGAGTATTTCCATATATGTCCTTTTTATTTTGTTTAGCATCGTAATCCATCAGACACTTTACCACCTATTGAAAGAAGTAACAACACTTTAATTTAAGATACCAGCTAACCATAATCATGCAGTGAAAGGCCCCCCTCCTTTTATTTTCTTAAATGTTTTTTTGAAATCTAGAATGAAAAAGTGACGGAAGAAAAAAGGATGGAGAAAACAAGTCTTATTTTTGCCAATAACCACAAGCATACTAATTTTCATGTTTTACCACACACTTCTAAAACAATCCTTAAGCAACTGAAAGGCCAGAAAATAAAACTCAAGGTGTGTGAAAAACATATGTAATCAATAACTTAACAAAACACAAAACATCAAAAACCAAACCGCTACAGCAACAGCATTCTTTCCCCCTTTCTGAACTCACCAGAACAGTTGGAAGGAGTTCTTTATGTTGTAAATACCCCACGAACTAGCCTTCATTAAACTATGTTTGATGTATTCTCATTTTCTTCTTGCTTCCCTAGTGCTCTGTTTCCCCATCACCTTCACAATTATCTCACCTTTTCTTCCTCTTGCAGTCCTCAGCTCCTTATCCTTAAAATCCCAGTCTTCTACTTTTCTGCATATTCCCATTTGCCCGTCTGCACCTGCTTTTTCACGATTGGTTATTTTTTGCTCTCATTTACTCTCCCTCCTGTATTAATATCGTCCCCTCACTAGCTCATGATTCTCCTTCACCGCTTATCCTTCCCTGACTTGAAGACAGGGATGCGGTTTTCTGCTACCCTCAGAGCTCCGCTTGGCTCATAATCAACTTAAATGAGTTGAAGACACAGTAAATATTTAATACTGCGGCTTTTGAAGATACCAAGTCCATTGCATCAACAGATGTACATATAACCTCTGTGAACAGAAGGGACACAGAAAATACATAGGAAGATTCAGCTGCACGAGGTATTTTTAAAGTGCTTGATGTATGACAGTAGCTATTCGCAGCACCTTCATTAAACCATTATTTCAGGTCATTTAGAAGGAAAAGGTACCTACTGAAACTGTTTCAGTATAAAGATCTCCTTTCCATCTGGAGATTTTAGATATCGAAAGAAAAAACAGAATCAGTAACAGTGAAAACTAGTTTCGGGGTTGAGTCTTGTTAATAATTTGTTGTTAATTTCACAAAGCAGCTTTTTGTTGACAGTTAAGTGCTAAATAGCTTGCATTTATGAAGAGGCTCTGTTACCTGGAAGTGACCTTTCTGGCAGGCTAGATGAAGAGGAACTGCACGTTTCGCGTTCTTGGCACTGATACTGGCTCCGTGTTTCAGCAAGAGAGAGACAAGTTCAGAGTGTCCGTGCATTGCAGCCATGTGCAATGGTGTGAAACCATCCTGGTTAGAAACATTGACTCCGAGTCCATTAGCAGAGATCCTTGCAAATTTCTGTTGAGGAAAATATGCAACAAAGCTATATAATTCACCGTGCTACTTTCTCTTGATCAAAAAGCAGCCAAATACCTGCTAAGCATATACAAAACAGGTCAATGGACCTTACAAGAATTTCTGCTACAGAGCCTAATTTGCAATTTTCAGGATAAGAGTGAGGAAACCAGAGCAGCTTAGTAGTATTTTTCAACAGAACAATGAGTTTTATTTTTCCCCTCTTTTCTTCCAACATGTTAGCTTCATATACAGACATTCCAGGCAAAGTATTCATGGTATTACAAAGAGGCTAAAGTAGCACAGGTTGAGACGGAAGTAAAACTTACAGCTTTTATACAGCTGTTAGAACACTCATACATATGAAGAGTGTGTCTTTATTATGAGTTACTTTCATTTATACAGACATTTATGCTCTTGCAGACAGACACTACACACCTATTTTACTGCTACATGAAGCTTGAGGTAATAAGGATAAAAACTGAAATCAATTTTATTCACGTGGAAGTAACACTGGCCCAGAGAACAGACTCTCATGGGGAGTCAAGATAAGGAAACCACCTGGAAGACAGCTTACACAGCAGCGCGGAACATCCTTTTCTACTCCTCTCACAATCTGTGTAGGTGCCTAACATCTACAGTGGCAGACAATCTTTCATTCTGCCTGTTCTCAGCCTGTGCTGAATTTAAAAGCCTGTGATTTTAAATGCGTGCCTGCCTAATACAGTGATTAAGATTAGTTAACAAGTTCCTTCTACTTCTCCTTCAGTAGGCAAGTAAGTTCCACAGCAAATGCCATTCCTTCCCCTGTTACCAATAAAATGAACGTAACGGTCCCAGGCTCTTGGCATCTTTAGCACATGGTCTCTGTGCTGAGGCTACACAGACTCACATTATCAGAGAATAAAGCACGGTGTGAATGTGAAGCATTTAAGGACACCTAGCGTGCTCTTAGCCTGCACAAAAGAAACATAACATAGCAGTGAGGAATTTAGAAGTTAAGCCATCTCACATTTTCTCAGTTAAGTGATACGGATACTGTTACCTCAAAGTAGCCGATACACTGAAAATTTATTTTGCAATAACTTACCCACTTACATATACCTTCAGACACAGTTAGACATTTTCTTCCTGGACGACAAGTAATTGACTTTCTATTTCCAAGAAGCTGGCATCATTCCTCATTTAAATTAAAAAAAACCCCGAAACAAACAGTGTACTGTAAAGCCTGATTCTCCTCTACAGTTTGTGATAAATAAGGGGAAAGGAAGTCTTTGCAATTGAAAAGGAATTCTTTGCAATTGTATTTAATCTCTGAAGAGGTTTTAGATATAGCTTATATGAAAGATGCCATGCAATTAAAAAAAGACTTTATCAGCATTACATTGATTATAGGATTAGCAGGTATTCCTTGCTAAACTGATTACTAACAGGTAAGTGGATACTCTGTGACAGTTAGCAATGCAAACTATAAAAGAGAACCAGGAGAAACTGAGGCTTAGAAAAAGATTTTTCCCATTTATTCAAAGCTGTCCAAACCTTAATGACAACAGTCCACATATTCTAAAAGCAAACTGCAAAGTTTACTCCATTAGATATTGAGCAAGTTTTTGAACAGTTATATCCAAAATTTTATACAGTTGAATTAAAAAGAGAACAATTTCATGACATCAGATGAACTCTACTAGGATCTGTATATATTTAATTGCTTTTTAGACAGAGACAAAGAGGTATTGGGCAATATGCGTGCTACTTCCCTAGAGCTAAAGTTACATTGCAAGAATATAAATTATTCTTTTTAAAGAATGAATATTCCAACCTTTTGTGCTGGTCCACATTTTGAGCACTGGCATAATGGATGGCAGAATTCTGGTTTAGATGTACTGGTTGTGTCATCCTCATCTTCTAAGTCTTCTTCCATCCATTCCAAGAGATAACGTACCTGGCATAAAAAGCAAGCCCTCCTTTACAGAGTCTGAAGGTTCCATGTCCTAATGAATATGCGTATGGAGACAAGTACGATTTCACAAACATACCCTTGTGAATCTCTCGGGGAGACCATACAGCTACCTCCTGGCACCAGCTGCCCACAGGCCAAATTAAAAAATCAAATGTTATTGTTGACAAAGCAGCTAGAAAGTTCACCAAGTACAGCAGCGAAGTAAATTATGACTTCCTGCTGTCTAATCAGGACCTCAGTATTCACCTATTCTCAAACCCTCCACGTCCTTTTAGCCCAGATGATTTGTAAGAGCTCATATCCATGCGAATTTTGTTTCATCCTTTGCTTTAACGAAAATAAGAAGTGAAAAGGATGAAAACCTTTACCAACATCCAAAACTTTGCAGGGACACTGACTTTTCTTAGGTCTGTCACTTCCCAGGAGCTTGATGGTTTGAATTTTTCCACAACGTACAATGCCTCATTTTTGAGGAAGACAGAAACCCTTCAATGGAGACAGTCTTAGGACTCAGCATTCACATGCAATTTGCAATCAGCGATGCTTACTGCATGTTAATTTTACATTAAATTTTATGCAACAAAAAAAAAGCTGTTGAAGAAATACATTTTTACCTTGAAATTCATTAATTCACTGTAAACTAGAGACATCTCAGGTAGCAGTGACTGTATTAAGTCTCCATTATTACACTATCTGGCAACGTTAAGCCTGACATCCATCTAGGGTATCATTCTGAGTTTGCATTATGCTCAGTGAGACAAGTCAGAAACTCACAACAGAAGCGGGAATTAAATTGGTCTCATAACGCAAGGGACAATACATTAACAGTCACCTTTTTCTAGACGCATGAGAAGGGCTAACGTCACAGCACTCAAAAACCAAGACAGAAGGAAGATCAGGGCACTCGTGTGCAGAGGCTAGATCTTTCAGAGCCCCTGCAGGTCTTCTGGGAAGTTCTCAGACACAGCACGTTACAGGATTACATACTGGGTCTGACGCTGTAACACATGTCATCTTGGGAAGGGCTTTCCTTTTACTCTTTTTTTTTTTTTTTAGCAGCTATTAAGAGAGCTGACAAAAGATGTATCATTGTCTTGTTACCGTGAAGAAAGATTAGCCCTTTGCCTCCCACTGAACAGTGGCATGGAGCAAGACCGAGGAATCACTTTCTGCTGAAACTGAGATAGAAGAACCTTTGCTGGGTTTGTGGGTTGGGTTTGATGCCACAGAACCGGACCAGTCCAAGAGCTCTAGAGATGCTAGTCAAGAAGAGAATGGGGAGAAACAAATTTCCTACAGGTTCCTCCAACTGTATTTACTCTCACACTTCACAGAATCACAGACTGGCAGGGGTTGGAAGGGACCTTCAGAGATCGTCTCGTCCAACCCCTCTGCCAAAGCAGGGTCACCCAGAGCAGCTGGGGTTCCCCTAAACCAGACGGGTTCTGAATATCCCCAGAGAAGGAGACTCCACAACCTCTCTGGGCAGCCTGTTCCAGGCTCATCAGCAAGTTCTGCCTCTTACCATTAAGGTAGCTCTGGGAAACCAAACACACATTAATAATCTATCCAATTAAATAGATGCAGCTAGAATAAAGCCTAGGACAACTGGAAAGGGCCATACACCAGATTCTGAATGATAACATAATTGAGACAGAAAAGAGATGTTTTTCACAGGGAATATTACTTTCCCTGCAAATTCCATGTCATTCTCTGGAGTAAAGAAATCTTCTCTCAACCTTGTCTGTTTACAGAAGGCCAAATCAGTGGAGGTTTACTATTTGCTATGTTTGTACAAGTCTATAATAAATATTAGTCCCTTCACATTCCCCTTTCCCTGCAGACTGACCAAGGCTCTCCCAACTGATACCTTCTCCTTCTTCTATTACAACTCAATACTGCAGCTCTCACCATACTAGTACCAGGCTCTCACCAAAAACCTGAAAATGCTACTCCCATGCGTACCTCTTTATAATTACAGTGCACTAGCCATTTTTTTTTGGTTTACAGTTTTTTTTAGTCAAAAGGTTAAATGTACTTTTAAACAGACACACAGTGAAGCATCTCAGGGAATTGTCCATAATCTCCCTTTGCCAGTTAACTTGTCATCTAAAACCTTCTTTACACTGCAGAGTAACACACTCCCTTGGATATTTAGCAGAGCACTCCAGGGGCATCGTACCCTGTATGCCAGGCTTTTAGTTGCTCCACAAGATTTATTTTATACAAGAGATTTGCGCTTTTTTTGTGGTGGATTTGCACATACCCATTCCACCATCAAGACTAGCTGCGCGGAAGGCATTTCAGAAGGGTGCCTAATCCCATATTCCACGCTGAGACAAAATCCATTCTTCCTTAATACCATTGACAGAAGTTTGACCAATCTCTTCTCAAACACTGTTAACAGAAGAGGTTCTGTAATCTCCCAGGTCTGTTCTAGTGTTATCCCATTCCAATAATGAAAGGGTTTTTTTTTTAATTTGCTTGTTTTTTAAATCTAAGCATCTCTGTTTAAAACCGAATGGTTCATCCATCACTAATGAGCCATGGCATACACCTGACCACCAAATCTAATCACTAAGAAAGAAAGGTTGAAAACTGACGTTAAGCAGTATTGACTACTTCTACACCATACTTCACTGACTTACAATCATATAAAAAGGTTTTGTTCAAAGCAATATACATAGGGCTAAGACAACTCTTAACAGTCTCCACCAATAATGAAGCTATAATAATTCTCTACCAATTCAGCAACCACTAAATACATAAAAATTACAGTTTGAGAACCTCCCTCAAAAAAGCTGCTGCATAACTCTGAAACATATTTTGAGAATAAATTTTAATCCATTCTATACACATACTTCCTCCACACCATCTCAAAATAGTTCTTTCTCACTACAGACACGGAAAATTTACCAAAGTGGGGTAAATTTTGTTTTCAAAATGTAGAACTAGTTGCCATTGAGTCAGCTAATTAAAATAACTGTCATTGATTAACATCATTATCTCCAATCTAAAGCATACTTGCTTTTGAAGTTTGCAGATGCTACGATGGTGACAAAGGTTGTTTTCTGGCTTCCTGAACAATCACAGCATACTATTTTTTTTTAATCTTCCAGTTTCATAGCACTTTTTTTTAATTCCTTCTCTTGCAAAGCTCAACTGGCTGTCACAGCGGAATTCTACAACAGCGCTAACGACCCTACTGCCACTCCAGTTCCCACGGAGACAGACCTCAGGCTGTCAGAACAAGGTAAGAGTTTTTAAATAATTGTGGTTTTGTAATAGATACGCAAGCTGCAACCTTTGCTATCCCATCCAATTGGACAATTCTCTTTACATGAACTTGAGTAACGTGGAAAGTAAAGCCACAAAAAATACGGTGAGTCTGTCATCTGAATGCATATATTAGATTTCTACACGCTTTTCACTGCTGATATCTGTTGAGCAGTGCTAGATATTAATTTTCCAGCAAATTATAGCACTATATTTTATTTTCTTTAAATATTTTCATAATGCAGTTTAGACTTTCACAGTTTGTGAAAAGTTAATTGTAATACATTAACATTTACTATTTGCCAGGAAGATGCTAAATATCACCACTGTATGTACTGCTGCTTCTTTAAATGACTTAAGGGCCGACTAGGAAATAATTCTAAGATTAAGTTACACTGCAAACTAGGATAATGACATTTACTTAACAACTGAACAGTTCTTTTCTCTATCAGTTCATAAATTAATTTGCTTCTGTCATCTAACTGGAAGAAAACACGAGAGAATCAATATTAACATGGTATGTATTTTGTGACACAGATTATTTTATTATGACCGTGTCATGCTTCATTAGCATCTGTAACTCCTGGTACTAAACAAAAGACTTCTGTGTCATCTTCAGTTTTTCAGTAGAATGACATCGGAAGCACCTTAGTGTTCAAATTTTCAGAAATAAAGGGCAATAGTAACTAAAAAATATGTCAAGACAGGTGTTAAGTATCACAAATTACAGAACATCAGCTCTGAAACTGGTATTATTATAGCCATCTAGCCATTCTACTTGAGGTGAAATCCAAACTACAGGGAAGTTGTACGCCCCCAAGATAATTTGTCTGTACTGACTGGTGTCACCTAAATTTCCTCTCTGTATGAAACATTAATAAAAAGGTATCATAACAAAGTAAGAGCTCATTTTTCATTTATAGTGCCTAGGCACAATTATTACGTGCAGTAAGCACACAATATAGAGTAGACATATTCAAAGCATTAGAGAACCTGGCAATTTAGGAATCAAAAAGGACTTGTTGATTTAAAAACACTGTATTACTGGAATTCTTCCTAAGTCAAAAAACACAAAGTGTATATCCCACCATTCAATTTCCAGAACTGGTGCACAACACTGCCACTCAGGCACGTGCATCAATCCACAATGTGGGAAGATTTCTGTGACATAGGAACAAGCGACTGGGAATAATAACACTTTCTATTGGATTTGCTGTCAAAAATCAGGTTTACCTGAAAACTCATCTATTTTGCTTTTTTTTGTTTTGTTTTGTGCTGACTGCATATCTAGTCCAATATTGTGACCTCAATATACATATCTTTTTACAGTTCTGCAATGCACCATACTCCCCATCTAACGATGGCATTTGACAGTGCAGCCTGAGCTCCTGCAAGCAAATAAATGGCTCTTTCCCTTAATATTTCTTTTCAACATTCCTGCCCTGAATGTTGTTCTTCCCAAGTTCTTTGCGTCTCCTAGAGATGACCGTGCACAAATTTAAAAATGACAGGCCTTCACAAAAGAGTTATTCAATTTAAAGTAATTTCTTTAGTGCAAGAGGTCATAGAAATGTCAAAATAACGGGCCTTAAAGCACTGTTGGTAAAATAATTTGGGGACACAGAGTGAATATTCTTTGTAGAAAATGAGCTGAATTTGATTAATGGTTGCTGAAAGAAGGTATTACCCAAAGCATTCCTCACTTAATATTATTTACAAATAATTTCAATGAGGTAAATTGGAATTCAATAATAGTCAACAGCCACACTAAGACTCACCATTTCCAGATCTCCGTCAGCAACTGCTCTTAGGAGTTTTTCCACCTATGTATGAAGAAAACAATTTATATGCTTTGTTAGTATTGGTATTAAGCTGTATACAGAAAATCCTGTGTCCTTTACTAACCTCCTAAGCTCACATGGTAGGATTACTGCTGGCCCATTTCATATTAGTTGACAAAGTTTTAAAGGAAAGGCCTGTGGCCATTTGATGATCTCTGACTTGCTTAGTTGATGATCAACAGTACTTACCTAAATAGAGGACGCATAGTCCACACATAAACAAAGCCATGTAAACTGATACACATCATTGTGCCACTGCAGCAGCAGCTGACCAGGCCTCTCTGTTGTGAATTGAACATTAAAAGCCCCTACTCAAGACAAATTTCTACCCTGATAAACACTAGTACTGTTTGGGCTCTGGCTGAGCTACTACATGCTACCAGAAGCATAAAGGATGGCAGGTGTTATTTTGCTATTTGAGAAACAACAGTTTAAGATGGAAAAGGTACCTTTCAGTTGTTCACATCTGCAGATTACCGGTTTATTTCTATGTTAAAAACCAAGCATTTACAAATCTAACTTGATTGTAAGTATGAAATTTGTTTACCTGCTCAAAATCTGAACAGATATAAATATCAAAGGCTATGCATTAGCAAAATCCCGGTCTCTTCAACTCAGAGGGTTATTCCAGGGGATCAGCACTAGACCAATTAAGTATGTGTATGCTCAGGCCAGCTAATGCCCAAGCACGACTGCTTGGTGTAGGTATCCTCCTGCGCAAAAGCTCTGCAGAGGGGGAAGAGGCAAGTGGAGGGAGGAAGAGATGGCAGATGCTCTGCAGTGCCCTGGCGCCGCTCCCCTGATCCCTCCGACTGCATGTGACAGTAGGAGAATGAGATGTCCTTGCCTCCCCGCTTCTCTGATTCTCTAGACCAACATGAAGGAGTTCAGACCTGACCTGATAGAAATGGGACAGGCGCCAGTAAAAGAGCAGGGAGAGTCCATTAGTACTATCAACAGGCAACTTGCCCGGCCTCTGCAGATTGTTGAAGAATCATTTAGTAAGCTTTGTGAAAGTCTGTTTCAGCATTACAGGCAAATTATTCTAGCTAGAATCACTGAAGATGCTGCTGTGCAAACAAAGTTCTCTCAGTATTAAGCAATATCTTGCAAGTTAAAGATGTCACAGAGTAACAGCTACAGGCACATTTCAATCTTTATCTAGAAATGACGATCTTGCTAACTTGTGACAGCAGTGCTCAGTAAAGGACACAAGGAAGAATGAGATTAACAGGAAGTTATGTTTTACTGGTCTGATCTCTTTCTTCAAGGTTTTAGCAGAACAGGACAATCTACAGCTGAAAGATGAGAACTTAGATTAAATCTCTCCATCCGTTCGTATCTCTTTTTAGGAAAGCTGCCAAGTTTTATTTTATTACTACCTTTCCAATGCAAGGTGAAGCTCACGCACTAGGCACTCAAGGCAGGATTTCCTCTTTCCTAACTTTGAATGTCAAAAAGTTAGCTGTCTAAATCTAAGCCAGCCATTTAAACTCCCTCTCTGTTAACTATAGAATAGAATGCAGTCAACCAGTGGCACTCGAGTGCAACTCGGGTCAAACTAAGCATGTCTGAGACTAACTCCTCTCCGAGATTAAATCCTCTCTGGAGGCACCAATTTCTCTCCACTGACTAAGGAGGAAAAATAGATGTCTAAAGTTAAGAGAATTGTCCTTCACACATCTGAAGTTAGGTGAGCCGAATCCCAGTCTCTACACATATACATCTAAAATGGACTATATATCCTAAGGAGATCTGTGCCTCCCATAAATTTCCCCTTGTCACTGGAGAATGTAAAAGTCTTGATGATTTTCAGTAACCAGTCTTATCACATACAAGACGCCTAACAGCAAGTGACCCCCAAACTCTGATAATTTCTTTCCCAAAACAACAACTTCCTCACAGTTCTAAAAACTGCCTCGGGCCCTAGCAGTGGAGATGCATACAACATCTGTTATGCAGCTTGTAGATAATTTATTAAGAGTACTTAGGGCAAAATGTCTGCTACACGCATTTCCCCATCTTTCCAGATTGCTTTCTCCCTCCTCCATGGAACACAAGTACCTTCCTTTAAATGTTAAAATAGATGAAACACATCTACTGCAATTCACTCGCATGCTCAGGTTTTCTGCTGCTGAACAGAAATTGTGCAAGGAGTTATTAGTTCCAACAGAAGAAGCCCCAACCGTACATGCCTGGCTCTTTTACTCTCTTTTCTAAGTTGTAAACAACCCACATAGAAGACATAGACCATGACTGTTTCATTTAAGCAAAGACTTTAATTTACCACCAGTATTGATTAATAAAGATCTAACTGCATCCCCTTAATCCATGGTCTAAGCCTTGAAGTCTGGAAAACTGTTCTTACCAGCCTCCCATTACTTCCAGGGCATTCCCTTCATGGACCTCGCTCAGGATTAGGCCCTTGCCTCTTTGCTTGTTTAAGAATAGGAGCAGTGAGCCCATGAGAAACTTGGCAAACAGAAATGAACTAAAGCTGGATTACAGGGGAAGGTCATCAACCCCAAGAATCTGAGGTGTAAGCTGCTTGTAATCTTTTCCCTGGTTTGAACTACAGTCTTAGCTCTTGTGTGTGATAAATTTGTTCCTTTAAGGAAATAAATCCTCAATTTATGAGGTGAACTTTTACGTACATTAGACCTTATTTAGAGTGCTTGACTCTGTACAAACAGGGAGGTACAGTCCTACAATGAGGCTCTCACAGAGTAACTGACAATGAAGTGTGAAGTAATATTGTCCCGTCAAACTTTACACCTTTGAGTGTCTTGAACATTTTTAGAAAACAGAAACTTTTGGCAAGAGAAGAACCTTTTAATAGCAGGAAAAGGAAGAATTTGATTGTAGAGGTGACACGGAGAGAAACTAAGGAGGTCAGTTTGGAAAAAAAAGGGAACAGGAAGACTGGGAAAAAAAAAAGAAAGAAAAGCATCAGAAGGAGTGGTGATATGACAGTCTTAGGAGGGGATAAACGGAAAGTATGGATCTGAGGTTCCACACGAAAAAATAAAGAGGACAGCATCTTGGTTGGTGTGGACAGAGCAAAATCAGCAAACACTTATGTGCAAAATATTTAGTATATAGCATGTACTTCTTCACATGCTACAAATTTGATTTCCTATGCCTATTTTGAAAGCTTGTCTTAACATTCTAGTTTGCCAACTTGTTTGCCAGTATGGGTGTAGTCGTCTATTTTCCCTGACAGATTTTGTAAGCTAGCAATGACATTTAGTTCCTGGACAGGACAGCAGGGTCCTTGGGGCACTGACTGCCATTATAATTTTGTAAAACTCAACAAATTCTCAAATCATGTAGTTAACTGCAGTAAATCTGAACAACTACTCCAAATACGCTTTCAATTTTTCCCCAGAAATACCCAGCAGAGCCGTTGATACCACACAAAAATAAGTGTTTAGGTACTGAGATGGCAAGCACCCGAGGATAGTAGCATATCACTTTCCAAACCAGACAGAAGGCTATTCCTGAAGAAGCAGTTTAAAACAGTGTTGCAGTATATCACTCTTCTAGCTTCCTTCACTTTACTTATTGTCAAAACTTACACCTCAGTCTTACCTCTTTATAGCTATTTTTTACTTCTTCTTGCCTTATATCAGTTGATGCTGATGACAGGCTTGAGACAGACGACCCTCTGCTGAAAGTTTCTGTTAAGCGCTGAGGAGACCTAAGCGGTGACTTTAAATTGGCAAAAAAAACCCCAAACAAAACAGAAGAAGTTACATATTAGATTAAGCAGGTTAAACACAGGCAAAAAAAAGTTTAGCAACCTGCATTGGTTGTTACCTCAGAAGCACTCTGTCCTCTTTCAAACGTTAGATAGTTTAATTCCATCAATGACAAAATCTGCATTAAAATATTAATAAAGAGAACCAATGTAACTCCTCTTAAAGAGAAATCTACTGACTGAAACACAAATTAGCCGACCAAATTAGCCAACAACCTAATATTAGTAACAGATTATGACTGAGCAGATTAGAAGTACCCATTTACAAGTTTATGTTCTATACCACAGAGTGTATTCATGCTATTAGATTTAAAACGTGACCCTTCTTCCTTAAAGGCCAACATACATTTTCACTTTAATAGTACCAGACCACAAAATCCTATTAGCAGGTAAGCATCTACACCTCCCTGGAATTGCATCAGAGAGAAATCAGGCTAGAAGATAAAAAGGAATACCTTGGAATTTAATGCACACTGTAGGGAAGTCTCTTTCATCCGGTTTTGAATTTCTGGATTTGCCCCATTTTGCAAAAGCACTTCTATGATCCCTTGATAGCCCCAACGAGCAGCTATATGGAGAGGAGTGTCTCCCTTTTCATTACCAATATCTAGTCTACAGGAATGCACATCGTAGTAGACTAAAGCTTTGACGCACTGGAAAGAAAAGGAAAGCTATCAATAAATTATAGTATTGTCTCTCAACTCAATAACGTGCAATCCTAAAAAGGTTTTTTTCATTGCTGCTCATATAATCCACTGCCTAAAGGGCAGGCTTTTACAGTTCAGTGTCATCAAGCAAAGAGTTAAATAACTCAACTAAATTTGCACAATACTACTATCTTTAATGCGAATGCATAATAAAAATTGCTATGAACCACTGAATAAAGTCCTAATTCACAGCATTAAATAGTTACCCTCCAAATCTTTTTTATTTACTTTTTAAAATATGCAACGTTAGTGCAAATTCACATCACAGTTTAATTCCATTCCACTAGAATATCCATTTAGTTTGTTATAAAATAATTACTTACATCCTCATGACCATAAGTGCAGGCTAAATGAAGTGGAGTATTTCCATTATTGTCCTGAACATCAGTACTTGCCTTATAGTGCAATAAGAGAAGCTTAAAAGAAAAATAAAAGTAGAGATTTAAGTAAATAAAAAATTAATGGACAAACAATTGTTACTCTGGAGATTCCTTTAGGTTTCTAGCATGATAAAGCACTTAATGAAAAACTAGCTATGTCTCTCCTGTTTCAGACACTACCCTCTTGGCATAACAGTACTGGTTTTACCCTACCCTAAGAGCCAAATAAAAGCTGCTTCTTACATATTCAGAGTTGTCACTGAAAAAATGAATCATCTACTGCAGCAAACACTGCAATGTATATACTACAGGACAGTTTATCCTATATTTTAAGAGCCTATGGACGTGAAGACACAGCTTAATTTCAATAATGATAATTGAAGAATCTCACATACATAAAATTCAAGTGCACAATAATTAATGTAGTTACACAGTCTATCCTAAACACAACGTGAAGTCATTTAATTCATTCCAATGACTGCAATGGTTCTTCTATCTTAATCAAGAGCAGAGATGTTAACAGGCTCTCCGTTTGTACTACGTATTAGGGATTTGTATTAATAAAATGGATGAATAGCTGTAAATTGCTTGGTTATTACAAATTGCTGAAAACCTTGCAGTACAGAAAAAAATAAAATATCATGCAAGCTACAATGATAAAAGATCCTCAGTTCTGACAGCGTACACAGTTCTGGTTAAAGCTCCTCAGAAGACCTAAATGACAGCAACAGTAGAACAGCTTAGTAAGAGTCATATATTTATTATTTAGGTTAAGTATTTCTTTTTATTTCTAATTAAGCCTTTTGGTGCTTACTGTAACATTTTGATATCCCTTCTGACAGGCAAGGTGAAGTGGAGTTGAACCGTGGTAATCTGTAGCATTGACAATGGCTCCTTTGGCTACTAGTAAATCCACTAATGATGTTTGTCCTTGAAAAATACGCAGACATTAAAAGAAAGAAGAAAACTCTGTACAAGAACATTGATACTTTTCAAATCCAAATATGAACTATAAACCAAAATACCCTGGATTTCTGCATCCTGTGTTTCTATGTATTGTATATTCACTACCTTGGTATTTGGTTTTTTTTGTTGCAGGTTACTCTTCCATAAAAGAACCTCCAGCTAAAAGCAAGCTATGCTTGTATCTTTTGAGTAAGAAAAGAATAGGAAATAAAGCCATGTCACACAAAGCACTCTCCTATTGGGATTCAAGATAACAACAACAAAAAAATTATTTATATTTTTAAAAGTCACTAAGAAAATTAAGACATCTTCTAATAAACGTAAGATCAAAGGCACAATGAACATTACAAGATAGGAGATGGTACAGATCTACCATGCGTACCCAGCTGCATGAGAGAGAGATAAGATTAATTTCTCAATCTGTCAGTTCTTTAAAACAAGACTGGTTTCTGATGACACATTTTCACTTTTTTCACAGCTGAAGAAAGAACTAATGCAGTAAACAGTAAGGCAAAAGTAAACAGCCAACAAACAAACAATAACTTGGCTGTAAGAAAATGAGCTTAAAAGAATACATGATAACTTCAGTCCATGCCAAGATACCAGTTTCCATAGCAAAGCAGCAGAAAACAATTTAATGAAAAATTCAGTCTTTAATGCAAAGTTGGCAAACATGCCAACATAAAGATAAGGAAGATAAGGAGTAGAAGACACTAGCGAAGAAAACCAACAGTACTCACCACAAATAGCAGCTATATGAAGTGGTGTATATCCCCGGTCATCTCGGGAAAAAGGAGTGATAATGGAAGGATCATTCAGTTTCCTTTAAAACACAATGGTTTAAAAGCAGCTCAGTTACCTATGCAGCAGTGGTAAGGAGGAGGGAAAGAGAAAAAATTGCCAAGGCTGACAAAAACCTCATTTTGGAACTTTTTATCCTTCACAGTGACAAATTATTGTATACAGAGTTTTACATTTTATCAAGAGATGTGTTTTTTTCCAAGATGTGTAAGTTAGGGTCAAGAGAAGAACCATTTCACACCACGTTTACCAAGGCACATACAGCCTCCATCGCAAAACTGGCTGGTTCCAAGGCATTCAGTACTCTCCTAATATTTCTTCTGCTTCTTCAAACCACAGGAATGTATGCTCTCCACTACACCCCAAAGCGCTACCAACTTCCTCTATAATCAAAAGCAGCATACTTTCTGAAGTAAATCTTAGACAAAGACTTTTATGTAGCTTTTTGTGTATTTGTGGAGATGAAAAGTGCTTACCCAGAAACTAGCTTCTCACACTTGTCACAGTAACAGAGCGGATGACACATTTTCTGTACAGTGTCCTTATCACTGTCACCTTGACTTAGTAATCGCTCCACTTCCTCCTGATTACCTGAAGCAATATGCTACAAAAAGCCAAGAGAAGAAAGAGAATGAGAAACCAATATAAAAAGCCTGCTTTCAAGAAATAAAAAAAACAACACACAAAAAATAGACATTTACCAAAGCACAAAACGAAAGGAACCGATTATAAAAGACATGTATTCAAGCATTAGAAAGCAGAAATGAACAATGTCACAGCACAAACCCCCCTAACGGATAATTAGTATTGAAAAATAATCTGTTCTTGGCTTACTTCACTTTTTATAAAAAATTAAAACAATTTTTATTGTTCTCTTTAGACTCACCCATGAAATTGAGCTCCCTCTGTGCAAAAACATTTCTATAAAATTACTAAGTCTCTAGCCATAAGCTGTGAACACATATAATTAGAAGCTCTGCTTTGTGTCCTTGTATAGGCAAAATTCTTTTAGAATGACAATATGACATTAACATATAATATGAAATCGCTGTCAGGTGACCGCATTTAAATTATTTCAGAAAACTCTTTCAATTTCAAGCACTAAAAGCTGTGAGAGGCAACCAGATAGTAATATCACATCTCTCCATTAAATGGGCCAATCAATACCCACAGCAGTAGCATTTCACCCTCACTTGCTTCCATATTTCTATAACATGTACTGAAATCCATAAGAGTATATTAACTTGGTAACGTTTTGGCACAGAAATGCACTAGATTCAAACCACACCTTTAGCATCTACTAAAACACATTTCACAGTACTAATGTAATTAACGCTGCATTACGTTTCATAAAATCGCAGAAAGGAAGGGATATAAATGTGCAATACCTAAGTAGATACATATTCTGCCATAAAAGTTATTAACCTTAAATAAGCAGTCTATTGGAGTAGCAGCCATCTGGGACAACAAGTTCATCCTTTGTCTTAAAAGCAGCTTGTCACACAGTCTCTCAGATTCCTGAAAATAAAATATATAGATCTATCATCTATATACTCACAGGAAAAAGTAAAGTACCTTAACAGGGGAATTAACTTTTAAAAATATTAAACACTGCAGTTACCGCTTATGAATTATCACGTACATAAAACCTAAATTGGTTTCACATTTAGCATTCTGAGACTTAAAAGACCACACACCTGCTGTTCAAAGAAATAAAAAGTAGATGTTCACCAGAATGTTCCTTTACATTATGTGATTCCCCATGAACTAACTGAGCATTGATGAAATTATGATGGCACCATCCAATAAAGAACACAGCAAAACTAGAAAAGACATAAAAAAGGCAAGAACTACGAGATATTCAATGCAGCTTCCTTGCAACGAGAAATTAGGATTCTTCACTCTGGAAAAGATTTGACTGTGCTACAGTGGTCTATAAAAATCACAAAAAGTCCAAAGAAAACACGCAAAGAATGAGCATCCGCTATTCCTCAAAATATAAGAACTGGAATGACCAACAAAATCATCACACATTAGGTCTGGAGAGGGAATGGGGAGAAGAGAGAGAAGAGAGAGAAGAAAAAATGTTCTTTTCAAGTAGAACTCATTGCCACAGGATGTTGCAAAAATCAAAAATATAAATGGACTCAGAACGGTGTTGGGCAAACTCATGTAAGACGTGTCTAATGGTGGCTATTAAAAAAGATGACCCAGATACAATTCTGACTCAAAGACTCTGCTGAACTCTCTGCTTCTTGCTGGAAAAGATTGTACCAGGTGAAGCATTACTCAAGGATGTATCAGGTGAAGCAGACTCATTCACAGGGTGTTTCCTACTGGTCACTTCTTAGAAACTGGAGATTGAGCTCAGCAGACATGTAGGGCAACTCTCACATTGGTACTTCCTATTTTCTGAGAAATCTGAAGATACACTTCAGGATGCGCTAAAGAATATATATGGTTCCAAATCCAGGCAAAAATTCTTAAGTAGGGTCAGATTTTGAAATGGCAACATTGAATCTCACCTGAAATAAACCAACAATCTAAAGAAAACACGTTCTAAGAAAGTAGATGGAAACACTTGCATATAGTTGATTCTGATCAACTGCTGCTCGTGGTTGGCAGCGAGTATCTTTGGATGTTATTTTTGGATAGTGACTATCTCCCTAGAAGTGGAAGGACTCCCACCACCCATGAAACTGAAGACCACTGCATTTCAGACAGACACCCATGTATCAGATAAACTTTGATGACTTGGGATCTGGGCTACAGCTTCTGCAATTAAGTCTAGAAAGACCAGATATAAATGAGTAAAAACATCCGAT
Organism: Ibidorhyncha struthersii; assembly: GCA_013398815.1. Taxonomy (NCBI): domain Eukaryota; kingdom Metazoa; phylum Chordata; class Aves; order Charadriiformes; family Charadriidae; genus Ibidorhyncha; species Ibidorhyncha struthersii. The sequence continues at coordinate 35,065 of VZSZ01008851.1, forward strand.
CTGCTCTTAACATTAGTAAGTCAGCATGAAGTTTAAGAAACTAGTGAACGGCAAAAAACTAGATCACTTGAACACCAAAAATAAAGAGTTCATATTTTCTAGAAACTCGATCACTCAAGTTTCAAAATCAACACAGATGCCTCTCATAAAGCTGCCTAAAAAAAACTCTCTATCACATAGCAAATAACATAGTTAAAAACATGTTTGTGAGGTCTAGAGACAAAAGTTCGGATCTGCACTTCACAGCAAGTGGTTTGTATTTAGATATGTGATAATGACAAATATTCACAATCTTTTCAAACCTAAGTACTTTAGCTAAAGATACCCAAGCATAGCTTCTGAGAATTACAAGTCTCCTTGGACGGATTCTTCAGTGTGATCAGGAATAACTTCCCTAAGAAATATTTGATCAAAAATTTTATTAACTAGAAAAAAATATTAAAACTTTACTGCTGATACAAGTTTCTGAAGTCTAATCAGAATTTCCAATACGAACGCTCACAGACAGTTTTATACTTTCACTATGGAGAATCTAAGTAACCACTAGCTACTAGAACTACTGCTGTAGTGGTTTCAGTACCATTGCTTCCACAGTGCATTTTACAAGAGAATTGTTCCCCAAGAGGAGTAATTATTCCAAAGTCACTTGAGACAGCATTCCTTCTGTAGAGGTATTATATTTATTATACAAATCAGAAAAAAGAGTCCATCCCAGGTGATGCTACATATCTTCAAAAGATAAAGAATCAGGTGTTGGTTGAAGTATTAAGCAAATTTGAGCCTTCAAAGACAGAACTTGCTTGTACCATCTGTACTTGCACTCCAGGAATTCAAAAAAACCAAACCACCACAAAGATTGCTTTGAGTGGGACTCTCAGGTATTTTAAATCTATGTTGTCTAGAAAATACACATCCAAACATTAATGATCTTTTTACCTAACACTACTCCCTGTCCTAGAGAAATGAAATATTTGTACCAATGAGGGTGCACCTGTATAACAACCTATCTAAGGTGACTTTCACAGATTACAATGGATGACTTGGGGAAACTATCTCCATTCCCCCTACCCCCAAACACCTTATTCACGTCTTCCCTTCCTGGCTTCTCCTACCTGCATGCCATCTTCATTGCCACCTACAGCTCTTCCCACACAGGAACCAAAAGACTGCCTATTGCTCAGTGGCTGGCTCCGACTCCCTGCTGCATACTTTACTTCAACCCACTGAACTCCAGGGTCTTACTACACGTTAGCTGGGCACAGGAACATAACCAAGGTCCAATGCTGCTAATTAAATAAGGTTGACAACTCCCAGAAAATAAAATGGAATCTTCTGTGCTACCAGTTACATGCTCCTCTCCTCCCACAACCAAAATGTTTCCCTCCAAAACTTGCATGACCTTGGGCAAAAGGATTTGGCAGGTGTCTCCTATGTGCAATTTTCTTACTGACATGAGGGTGATAACATGCCCATTATCCCACAGGGTACATTAGTTCCCTGCTGAGTTTTCTTTATGTAGTTAGCTTCATTAGGGATTGGACAACAGCATTACTCAGCTGCCAGAAACTCCATCTGAAGCCAGCTATGAAATTAAGCGTAGCCACATGAGGGGCTACAATGAAGCCCTAGGGCACAGCAATGTTCCTGCTCACTTAAATCCCACAACTGCTTCCAGCACAATCTGGAAGAGGAAACCATGGGGCATCAACCTGATAGCTGCTGCTGCTTTAAACAGAAAGTTGATATCCTTTACTGGAGAACCAAGGAAATGCCTCAACTGAAAATTCATGAAGGGAGAGCAACTCTATCAGAAATTCCTACCATGTTCCTTCACCACCTCACTACCCTTTTTCAGTTCTTGTCAAAGGGCTATTTGCTACCTAAGTTTCTTTCTCTTCATTCTCTGCCACCTTCTTCTCCCTTACCCTACACAACAGAACAGGGTGGTCCAGCTCTTTCCTTTTACAGCTGTGCTAGCGGGCAGTGGGTCACCCACTGCCTTGTCCTCAAGATTCTGCTTCTTCCCCCGTCTCATCTCCGGGTGCTGCCTTCAAGCCATGTTGACTCCTATGAAAGGCAATGTAGAAGAAAGGAGTTCCTGTTGCACGCCCACTGTACACGCAAAGTGAGAAAGCAGGTTTGGAGCTGATCCAGCTAAGACATGGACAGAAGCACTTACTGCTTGCTCTTACACTGGTACAGACACCAGTGTAGGCAGTGAGAGACTGCTCTCATTTCAACTTCTCAAGTATCTAGCGCATCTTTCAAGACAGATGCCTCCCAAAGAAATAAATATAGTATCTTAATGGCAGTGGCACTTAAGTTATAATCACTTGGGGGCAATCCCAGCACAAAAAACCTGCTACCCTTAACTATATAAGGAGGAACAGAACCAGGCATTTGATAGGAAACAGTTTTTATTCTAAAAATGTAATAGTATGTTCTTTTCCCCAGCTTGCCGACGTTGTGGGAGACCATTCTACTTTGGTTTCAGTTCTCCATCCAGACCACCAACATTGCTATTTGTATACTGATTGTTAATGATGGCCAAGTGACTGCAGGAAGCAAAGTTGTTTAGCAGGTTGTTTTCCTTTTAAACTAACATTTTTATTTTTTGAGCATAATTCAATACAGCATTACACACAAGACAGACCAGTCTCTTTACACAAAATGAATGAGTGCTTTTTTTTTTTTTTTAAAGAGTGTACAAACAAACCTATGCATGACAGGTTCATGGAAAGATACCAGAAAAGAACAAAACCAAAAGTAAAAGGCTAAAATGGTACTTTAAGTGCTTCTTCTTTAAGACTGTGCCCCAGGTTGTCCCATCCCAAGCCCTGCACACTGAGCCATTATTCTGGCCCCTGCAATTTGATTCCAGTGCTTTGCAGCTGGGCAGACTGAGACACGTTGAATTCACTCTGGTTCCAAGTTCACTCCTTTTGATTTCCACATTACATCAGGAAAACCTAATTTTGCAACAGTAGAAAGTTTTACAGGAACAGTAAGACTGCATTTCTTTACTAAATAAGCTACAAAGTTCTTAAATCGTAGAAGTTTCTAAAGTCACATCAATATCATCCTTGGCTGGCCTGCAGGGATTTCACCTGATTGACACAAGGTCTTGTTGCCCAGTAGGAAATAACTCATGCATCCATAAGCTTCCTGTCCCTGCTAGGTTAGAGATCCCGAGAGCCAAATTTGACCTTCAAACACCACCTTATCATAGTCCTGCACTCCCATTAACCTATTAACTTGAGGCAACATAGTAGTCTGTACTGCAAACACATTGCATTTTTTAAGTATGAAAATTTACTGTATAATTCAAGCTATACTGCAATCTCCATTCTGCTAGCACAGCTAAGCTTTTTGAAGTTAAAGAAAAATCTACTCTCAAGTACTGCACTGCTTTCACAACCATGACAGAAAGAGTACAAACAGGAGATGTGAAACTTACTGAAGACTCAGCTGTTGGAAATAGTGCTGTCATTTTTCCTCTAATCCTATGAAGAGGCAGACTTGACATTTAACTACTTCCTCAAGGAGTATATAATGAACAACAAGTATTCCTACATGATTAGGCGCTAAAATAGTCTAAACGATTACAATGAGCATTTGCTTCAGCTATAGTTACTTCACCTCATTTCCTTGAGTGCAAAAAAGGAACTCTTACTTTTGGTGCTTGTATCCTCTGACTGAATTTACTCCCACAGTGGCACACAGTCCTACGAGCTTATCAAATACACATTTGACAGACTTTAAGAGTAGCTTACTGTTGATCTGTCAGAGAGGTTGCCTTGTCGTATGTATTCTATTGCAGCCTCAACTGAGGTTAGACAGTATCCCAATTCATCCTTCACTGAACTGCAAAGCCTGAAGTTCTTTATGTAACTCAAGTTGGCCATCCTGAAATGAAAAGTTAAAGCCACAAACCATTAAAAATAAGATGACACTAGCATGACGTATCTCAATACAGCGATTCATCTTAGGCAATTCAGGCAGACATTAGGTGTGGGTTAAGAAAAACCTTCTAGGAAGATTGTTAGGCTAGTAATACTATGGCTGCCATTTCGAGCTTTGTAGATGGATCAGAACTCTACTTATCTCTTAACTGCTCAATGAAAAGTTATTAATTGGATATAAAGAACATGAAGGACAGGATAAGGACAGCAGTGGGATACTGTTTCACGCATTTCAAACATGTTAATGTTTCAAGCACCATAAGCACCAGTGTAAAGTGATAGCTACAAATTTAAGGAAAAGTGCTAATCTCTAAGATATGGGATACACCGATACTAAAATTCAGTTCAGGTACAGATGGAAGCTTTAGACTTACTTTTACTGATAGCAGCAAGAGATAAACGCACCGGCGTAGGCTAGCAGCAAGCAATTAAGCATTCAAATCTAGTTTCTCTATACGAAACGTATCAAACATCTAGAAGCTGCATAAAGGTTTCACAGCTCCAAATACAGATGAAGAAGAACAAGTCTGTGAAGGCTGTTACTGACATGCAAATTTGGTATAGAGATGGCCTCTCATTACAACTTTTTTCTAGGCTGGGAATCAAAACAGCAAAGACACAGTACCCGAATTCCTGATAGGTCCTTAATTCAGTCACACCTATAATACATCTTTGCTGTTTGTCCTATTAAAAATAGTTTTCTGCATTAGGATCAGCCCCTCTTACACTTTCAGTAAGTTATTACTACATGTTCAGAAACATTTGCCCCTATAGCAGCATTACATAGAAGTTATCATGGAGCTCTGTATAGCCAAAATATAGTAACATACCAGTTTGGGATTTCTGTTTTTACAAGTAAATACAGCAAAACAGAGAGAAGGTCATCTGCACACATGGTTTCCATGTTAACTAAAAAAAAAAAAAAAAGAATTCACATCCGATGTGTTAGTCATGTCATGGTTCAAATCAAGAGCAATACCTATAAATGGAGTTCCACCTCTTAAGACTAAGGGCCAGCTCTACTAGTAGACAATGCACTGATTAACCAAGGCAGCTCTTCAAACGTTCTCAATCTCTCTCTAAAATGGGCTGCCAGGAGTCAAAACACAAATACAGTTTGTACTGTAAAAATTGCAATATTTGAGTAGCATCCCCTCAAGATGAAATTCTTGAGGGTAAAAACTACCCTTGAAGTTGATACGCTTCTCCATAACCCAGTACTCTTCCTGAAAAAAGGAAGAGAAGAAGTAGGGAAAACATAAGTTCACTGTACTATTCCATGTGCTTAGTGGAAGTATCTTCTCTCTTCAGGCTACATAGAATAAACACCAGATTAAGAGGTCCATGCTTACCTATCACAGAATTATTTCTGTAATCCATGGTAGCTCTTTGCATGCAGCAAGGTTTGTTTTTCCCCCCAACACTGCATTTTGCAAAAGACACGTCTCAAGAGTACTGATTTCCAGATTATCGAGGAGCACAGACAAACAGACAAGAATGATCTAGCAGCTACCCTCAGCATTCAAAATGGATTCTTCCACATGAGAAAGTGTCCTAGCACATGCAAGCTTCTCACATGCTCCGGCTAAAATGTATAAAAGCTAACCAAGTCCCCCGCCTCACCCCATGAGAAACAATGCTGAAGTGTCCATCTTGCCTCTGTTTTGCTTTGTTTAGAGACCTGCAAGGCAGACCCCAGTCTAATTGTGTTTAATCCACAAGTGCTATTCAAACAGCTGTTTATATACCAGAGTGCTTTGTGTGTACTGGTTAAGAAAAAAGTTTAAAATTATGTTATTAATTCACTAATTACTGACCTCTTTGGCTAGGAGATTGCATAATAATTTGTACCACTTTCCGCAGACAAAGTAGCTTCTGTTGAGGGGAAGTACATTTGTTCAACTGACCCAGTTCTCGCTTTGCACGTGGTATATTAAAACTACAAAATAATTTGAAATAAACAGTTAGCATACAGAGTTCCTGTGCAGGATATCCAAACTTCAAGTTTTAACTTATTCAGAGCTGAAATGAAGAACGGTATTAAGATATTTCCATCTCTACTGCAAGTAGGCTTGCATTTCTGTACCCTGCAGATAGAGGGAAGCATAGGAATATAAAAGCAAAGGAGATAACAATCAATGCAAAGACTGCCCTAAAATGACACTTGCAAAACTTCACTTTTCCATCTCAAAGGAACAAAGTATAAGAAAAACTTGCTCCTGTCTGAAGGACGACACTTTTGGCAGGCCTGAGACCTATTTAAGACAGGATCTCACCGATTCCTCAAAGAGCCCACCACCACCTCTCTCACCTGAACTCAGGCTTCACTCCAATGTCTTTTTGCTGCAGGTCTTGAAGGCTCCTCGTGATTTTGTTAAAAGCAGCATCCTAATCAATAGAAAGGCAACAGTTTTTTAAAATGCATTAGATTAGTTACATAATCTTTAGCAATCAAACAAACTCACCTCACTTGCCTCAATAGTCCCCACATATTTAAAGACTAGATCATAAATAGCATGGTGGATATACATCTGTAGGAAAAAAAAAGCAGTACTTTAGGCATGTAAGGGAGAGTTAAAAATAGTCTGCTTATTAATTTCCTTCATTTCAGATGCTTACTTCAACTGCTTGTTTGATCAGATTCATCTGCTCTTCTTGCTTTGCGAGCATCTTCTAGAAAAGGGAAACCATACAAACAGCAAGAGAACGTTAGATAATTTACTGCTTAAGTAACACTATGTACTACATATTCAGTGGAGTAAGTGTTTACCAAGTGCGAATCTCTCAAAAGATGCTGGAGACATTTGGTATAAAGTCCATTGACAGAATCCTGGGGCGGGGGGAAGAAAAGAAAAAAAGGTATTCAGATTCAGGTTGAATCTGACTTGAAGGAACAAAGCATAAATAAGCACAGAAAGGAAGTCTTCCCTGCCTTAGAAGTGTGCACTGTGGTAAAATTTTTAGCCAGAAAAATCACCCTTACCTAATAGTTAAGATGTGCTCATTCACAATTAAGAATTCTTTCTCCCTTCCCACTTTCCTGAACTCGACTACTCTGACACAGAAAAGCTCAGTAAGACAAAGATATCCAAAGCAGTGAAGTGAATTATATTTATTAAGATAAACGTCAAGAAGCAAGGTACTGACTATGTAGTGGCGGAGGCTCTTCCTTTCATGTTCTTTAAATGTTCTATAGAAAGATCCTATGTATTTATCAAATTTTTCACAGTGCCTTCCCAAGAATTCTCGAACATCTTCAATATTTTTAAGAGAACAGGAGTTTGATGAAGCTGTAGATTCACCTAAAATGAAAGCCAAGAATTAAGACATAGTTTTAACATGTATGCATGGTAAAGTACTTTCTGTCCCTACATATACAGCCAACTTGTGTACAATGAAACATTAATTCAAGCTTACTATACCTTTAAATGAAGGTATTGCTTTTAATTAAAAGAATTTAATGCATCTCCTTTAGAGTAGACTCTCTTGCCTTTTATGTCAAGTATTTATTTGGAATAGCCAAAACTGATTTCACATGCTTTTTTACCCTCGGGTAATTTATTGCCACATACACAACTCAGATTGAGTGCAAGTCAAGCTTGAAAGTAGAAAAAAGGCATTTTACGGTACTGACTGAATGCCCATGCAGGAAGTCAGTGTGCTCTAAGTGAGCTGTGAAAATCCCATCTCGGATTTTTACATAACCTATTCTTTATTTAGACACACTTTCTCTGAATGGAGAGCAAAGTTGTTTGATGTAAACATTAAACCAAATCTGCTTTCCTTCTGCATAAGACAATTGGATCCCTCACTTAAAATTCATACTGCTTTTCCAAAAATTTCCCAAAATAGTCAAGTCTTTCATCTGCAATCAAAAGCAGCCAACTAATAACAGGCTTAGATCTCTTTCATTTCAAATTACTTTTGAAATTACAAGTTACCTCACTTCTGAAAGACTGCTATACAACTAGATAAAGTAATGGCCAAAAAAGGAATGTCACAAGAATATTTTTTTTAGATTTAGATTAATAATTATAGAATTTAAGCCTATATCTATGCCAGCTTTTTTTTTTCTTTTCAGAAAAACTTCCGTACTTCCCTCACAGTACTATTTTCACACTAGTGAATACCCTAGTATTACTTCACTTTGTCATTTGTTTCAAATAGATATTCTTACATATTTAGGAAGAGTAGATGTTTTTATTTCAGAAAAAAAAACATATGTTTTAAGACCCTTCTGTTCCTTTCAATTAGTAAACACAGATTGTTACACAAATTCACAAGGAAGTCCTGTTACATTCACAGCTTTAATAGTAGTCTTGGAAATAACGTTCCAGCCTTACCAAGGGCACTTTCAGTACTAGGACAAAAATTAACACATTCAACTTAACGAGATAGACCACCACCAGAAGAGCTGCTACATAACTATGCTATACAACCTCTAAGCACTGAAGTGATCATGAAAGAATTTAACTCCCCATTTTTTTGTGCATCCACCTTGTATCTCAAGACACACATCACATTTAAGGTTAAAACCCTTTTTTAAGCAGTCAGCACTAAATTGAGCATTGCTAAAGAAATCATGCTGCATCAAGTATTCCACAGATGACTTTTAGCGCTGAGACTGGGGCACAGACCCTACAGAATTAAGTTTGCCTGGCAGCAACTTAATATTTCTCACCAGCAGCATACCAAGGTCCACCCCAGCAGGCTAATAAATGCCAAGAGCTTTCAACCAAGCCAACGCTTTTCAGAATGAAGGAAATGTATTAAGCACAAACATACTAATTTGCTCATCGTGCAAACAAGACCATCAAATTAACACTTCAATACATACTTGAGCTGTCTGGTTTTTCCAATGGATGAGCTATGCACAATATACTAAAGCTTTCTTCTTTTTCATTGTAAAACGTTTCCTCAAAAAGAACAGGTACTGAGAGATGACAATTAAAACCAGTTCCTAAAACAATGAGGTTTCCTTGTATGAAGATCTCCTGAAACAAAATGAAAACCAGATCAAGTGTTAAACTCCGAGAAGAAAGTTACTCTTTGGCTTCTGTGTTGCACTGTTACATTTCCAGGGAAAGAGGAGAATCTTGCAAGACAAGAAAGCCCCCGATTCAAGAGATTTCATAGTCTCACGCTGTGCAGACACTGAAACAAAGACTCCTTCAGTCTACAATGGCTAGCTAAGCCTTGCTTATACCTACTATCTTTACAAGTCTACTACTAGAGGTTTCAGACAACGTCCAAGGCCTAAGTGACTATTTGCAGATTTTAGAGCACTTTAAGTAGAAGGGCAATTGAGAAACAGCTTAGAATTGGGGCCTAGGTCCAGCTTCAGAAAAAACACCACGCATCTGGTCTACATTTCTCATGCTAAGCTTTATCTTCTCAAGCAACTCCAGTGAGGACACCTCCAGCAGGAAGATCTAGATGACAGCCTACAAACAGGTGCCAGATCTCAGACTGCACTGCAAAATTACAAGTGAAAAAACCTGACCCCATGCAGCATTAGAACTGGTTATCATGGCTTGCTGTTACACCAGGCAGTTTCTACTCTACTTACCGAATTAATACATCAGGCCTCAGATACAACTCTATACCATCATAATTTTGTCTCAGGCCTTGGTGAACTCGCACCTGCATATGATATAGGCAGGCTACTATTTGCCTGAAGTCTACAGAGACTGTTTTTAACGAAGCGATAAAGGCCCTTCTGCCACTCAACAAAATTCCTAACAGCCACAAAACAGATACATTGACAAAGTTGCTTTGACAAAGTAGTAAGCTGAAATCAGAGGCAGTGTTACCATCTGAACAGGACAACTATTCTTATGTACATGCCAAAATGCAGCTTCTGCTAGAAAGCAGTATAACCCTGAGAACTTTGGCTTAGATGGGCAACATACTACTGTTGCCACTTAGCTCCAACTCCCAGCTACCTATCCTGTAACTGTTAGCTCACACTATCAGGTCTCAACTGCAGCGATTCATTTATTGGAATGTCCCCAAGCTACTTTCAGATATCAAAACAGAAATACCTTTCCATTTAAGGTCCGAAAATTTTCTTCTAGCGGCTTCAGAACATAAGATTCAAACTGGCAGGTAGAAAGACTGATGCTCGAAAGGCTTCCTTTGCATGGAACTAACACCTAGAAAAGTTAGATCACTCTTTAGAGAGAAATAGCATGTATCACCAGCTAAACACAAATAGCTTTTGCCCTATAGAGGCAAGCAATTGAATCTGGCTTACAAACATTTACTAGCAAGTGTATAGCAACTATAGGTGCTTTCGTTTAAATAAAACAGAAAGGCCATTGATAGACACACACTCTGGTGACTTATCTGAAAAAGGATGACAGATATAGCTGAAGGAAACAATACTAAGAGAAGGAGAGTAAATCTTATATTAGTTAGCGCCAGTCACCTGAATAACTTAAAATTAGGCAGCCAGTAAAGTGTATTTTCAAACTAAAATGAAAATCCATCAGAAAGAAGAAAAAAAATCCAAGATAAGAAACACATCAGGTCTACTGCACGCCAACAGATGGGCCGTTTGAGACAAATTCTTATTTAGAAAGAAACACATTTTGAGTACAACACACGCCATATACATGCTGAAAAGAAATGCACCTCCTTGTCAAGGAAGAGATAAGCACGAAGCAAGTGGTTCTTTCAGTACTCAGCTTTCAGAAATGGTGTTAGAATACAGACAGAACTGGAGAATATATTTTAGCATTTCAACTGATCACATACCATCTTAAGTAACACACAACTGGAAGAACCTTGCCCAATTTAGGGGTTAACTTTATAGTGAGGTAACAAGAACCCCCGAGTTTAAGGAGTCTCCACACACTTAATTTTGGATGAAGAGCAATTGCAGAATACCCAGACTAGAAGTCTTAACGACCGGAGTTTTTATTCCAGCTTAGTGTAATGGCTTTATTTTGCTATGCAGAATGCTGTCAGAAATGAGTGATTGTCTGTTCACTAGGGATTTCAAAGGGTTAATACTGCTTTAAGTTACAAGTGGGAGAATACATAACTTTAGTTCCTAGCAAAGAAAATCTGCTTCCCGTAAAGTTTAGAAACAACACCAACTTTGACCTTTTACTACCATGCAATGTATCAAGAGGTCCATATTAATAAATAACAAGTAACTTAAACTAAAAGTCACTCTGGTTCACTTCCAAGTTTCGTAGGCTTGCACTAATCTTCGTGTGTCACAGCAGGCATATGATTTAAATACGTATAGCTACTATTTAATAAGCAGCTTTTAAATGTGCTTCTTCATACTTACAATACCGTGGAGTTCTGCGACTTTGCTGCACAGATCAGGACGCTGCTTCTGAATGGCCAAATAAAAGGGATTTTTCAAGATATCTTCATCATACATAGCCATATGGACTTCAGATATTCCAAGGAAATTTTCTAAAATACACATGGAGAATGGTTAATGTATCATACATGGTATCTGTTAAAGCATAATATTTGGAAACACCTAGGGGGCAGTTTGATTTCTCTTGTCTAAAAGGAAAAAGCAGTTTCAGATCTTGATGTAAGCAGCCAATGCATGCTTAACTAATAAGGAGGTAATGATAGTTACTCAGAAGTTATTCAGGAAGATTATTTTCTACAAATATAGATTTCCATTTACATAGTTATCCTCATAACGTGTCCTTAGGCCTTCCAGGTGTTGGAGTCTAACAACACATATGTTTGGAAAAGACTTAGCAGAGGAGGAGAGAAGTTAAGATCTACATTATTACCACTTCAATATACAAGCTAACTTGCACTGCCAAGGTCTAAAACAAATCAGAGATGGCAATGAACAGCTTCTTTACAGCAGGTTCTACTGGTTCACGGGACATTGGTGCTTTTGCAGTATGCTCGTGTGGGTCTTAAGACTCACCTGCATAACCATTACTGACTGACACACATCAATGAGAGACTCAGAGACCGTAACAGGAACCCTTATGTAAGGCAATCCTCAACTTTCCAGGGAAAGTTATAGTAAAGAGGTATACCAAGGAGGTACGAATATCCAGGTCATAATTAAAGAGTCACTGTGAAATGCATTGTTTGTGTTAATCCCTACTCCCATGGAAATGTCTCAATGATCAAAACTCAGGCTGATAGATAACAATTGGTGAAACGGTGAGCAAAAAAGTGACTGGAGACTAAAAACCCAACCTGTTGGGACTGGAAAAGCTACCACTAGGTGTGTCACAGGGAAAAGATGATCTCTAGAGGCACTAGACCCTCGACTGCTTGCTTCCTCAATTCCAACTCTATAAAAAACTATGACACATCCTAGACACAAGGGCATGAAAAGATCTAATAGGTCCCATCTGGAATAACTTCAGAATTATTTTACTCAGAAGAATTGAGATTAACAAGTTTACAAGTGCTTAATTAACTAATCTGTTCTATGTCTTTTCCCCTCATCCAGCTTCCCTTAGGAATCAACAGAAGCTCCAAAATTTCCTCATGCAATTTCAGCCATATGTCCCAGAAAAGGGTGAGAACAGCAGAACATTTATTTGAGCAAGCCACCCTCACACAGTCAGTATTCCCCCGTTTCCTTAAACGTAGAATTATACCTAGCACATTATTTGCTCCGTGTGAGCTTCTTATGCTTTTTCTGTAGCACTTGTGTTATCTTAGTATCTAATGCTGTGCTGGTACTAAAAACGCCTTCCTCTGTAGAGCATGGAAGAGACATGAAACCATTGTATGGCAGTTTAATAGAGTGGAAAAAAACATACACCCAACTCCCACAGATTTTTAGATAGCCTTTCAGTTTCAACTATGCTGTTAACTGATCTATAGTGTGTTAGCTTATCTACAGCCTGGTCCCTCCTTATAATTAGGCACAAGGAGAGCTCACTTACAGAGCTAAACACAAACATGTCAGGGTAAAGCTGCAAGCCATTTCCACTATGAAGTTATCACCAGTTACTTACAGCTTGGACAACCCCCCCTTGAACCACTGAAGTTCGGCAGTGGCAGATAACTGCCTCAAGCAGAGTTTTCCCATGAAGTTCCAGATAAAACGGTTCGTCCACTTTCAAAACATGCAATAAAACTTAGAAAGAATACTAATTCAGCAGTCCCAAAACACTGTTGCTTGGAGCACAGGTCTGAAGTTTGCTTACACAAAGGGAGGAAAAAAAAGTGTTTGTCATTGACACCTTCAAAAGACTAACCAAGTTCAGTAACTCCAAGACTTCAAACCCAGAAGTAAAGCTTTGCACAAGCTCTGTCCTACTACAGCGTCTGGGAAAAAAGGATGATCACCAGTAATCCCAGTGCTGATGATTGTTGTAAACGCTTCCCAGCGGGCAGCCGCGATCCACCTTCAAGCTGTGGGACTCCTTGGACAGTGGTGGGGGAAGGAGAAAAGCCCATGCAAGCTCAGTGGCAGGTCTGCTGCAGGAACACAGACATGGATCCATAGAGCATCAGGGCTAAGACAGACCTTAATAAGCAAGACTACTTAGCTACAAAAAATCCCTGCCAGCTGAACAGCTGGCTAGGCCACAACTCCAAGCAAGATCTTAAGTTACTGCACCTTACAGTCCAAACATGAAACAATGACAATTTGTTATATACAATAAGTCGAGCACCAAACAGGGCTGTATGTACACACATGTGCAGTCTGCAAAACAGTCTGCCAAGGCACGACTTATTTTGGAGTCCTACATCCTTTTTTGGTTGCTGCACTTCAAAGGGGATGAACTGACCGGAGGAGAATCTGAAGGAAGAAAGGCAAGAAAGCAGGATCCAAAACATGAAATGCAGTGATGTTGTTTGTGCTGAAGAAATGGCATGAAGCAGGTAAGAATTTTCTCCCTAGATGGATCAAGCTCTCAAGTGAAGGGTGTTTTTTCTGCATCGGTAGAAGAAATAGGCCTTAGCTGAAGAAAACAGACTCAGATTACAGATCAGAAATGCCCTTCAAAAGAAAAGATAAACACATGTTTTAGATTGCTTGGCAAAGCTATCAGGTCTCATGTTGTAAATCTTTAAGAACCTGTTAGACAAACCTCTGCTAGAGGTGATAATGGACATAGTGACACCAGGAGGCTAGATTATATGGTCTCTTGAGTTACTTTCTAAATCAAGCTTTTATTAACATAGTTGGCCCACCAAGGCATCTTTATCTGCCTTTTTATTTGGTAAATTTCGTGTTCTGTATCAGGTCATGTGGTAGACGAGACTGCTATGACCCTCCCCAAGACAGTGATGGAGAAGATGCTAGCATGCTGTGTCAGGGGAAGAGCACGTGGACACAAGCATGAGACAGCAGAGACAAAACCCAGTGCACAAGTGTTCCCAACTGCTGTAGCTACACGGCCACTTTTTCAGCTTAACAAACATTTAAGTCCAAAGAGTTCTTCCCGTAATAGAAGGGGGAGACAGGAACACATTCCATAAATCCTCCTCATCTAGAAACTTGTATCTCACCATCAAAAAAACTGATAAGCTTTGTCTATTAAGGAATTAAAACCAAGATTTCATCCCCTGGCAAAACAGGCAGAAGAGATTTATGGGAGGAGGGGAGCTCCCACAGAAAACCTGAGCTTATGAAGCTTGCTGTCTATGACTGATGTAGCTCTTGATAAAACCCCACAAGCAACTACAGTACTTCAAGAATCATTTCAGTTGACAGATCATCACAGGAAGAGCTTGAAATGATAATCTTCAGTTCCTGGTTCATGAGTTACACGTCACAAATAAGTAGTTTTAGAACACAGTGACAGCCATGTAGATTCTTCTACTACAGAACTACTGAAAGGGTTGAATCATGCTTGAGAGCTCCAGCAAGAAGTGGAAAGAAACTGCATTCAAACATTGGATTCTGGCACTTCAGCTACTGTAATGCAACTAAGATACCATCAACATGCTGTACCCCAATAAGGAAGCTAAAACTTCTAGTTTGGGGTGTTTGTCACCCAGCTTGAGCAGAAGCAGATTGTGAACTCCAAACTGCTCACCACGTGCATGTTCCCACACTGCAGGAAATAACCACCACTAGCGAAATTAGTACTCTTTTGAGAGTCACAGTTCTGAATTTCCTTCCCTTCTCTCTCCCCCTTACCCCTGCATCTACTTTAGTGCTACATTAGTGGATAGCTATTACATCTGATTAAAATGTGGGTATGAAAAAGAAAGGGTGGAATACTTATTAACTGAAACAGTTAAGTTACTATATTCAGTTGGACCTCCTTCACCTATCCACAGCATTCTACAGAGACCCACACTTCTGTCTCTAAGCCATCTACAATTTAAGTAATGACAAAAAAAAAAAAAAAAGGACTTCACTGTAAACTTAAATAGATTAAGTCTATAGAATCAAGAGAGCACATTAAAGCTTCCCCAAATTTTGGCTCAGGCATTTCTGAGATTAAGTCCACTCCAAAAGTTAAATGTATCTGAAAATACTGGCCAATGCATTGCTGTAATTCTAGGAAAGCATTAGAATACTCTGTTGGGAGCTGTTAGCAGAACACAACATCCAACTTCAACCTAATTTAATTTGGGAGGGGCACCAGGGGGGATACAGCCTTACTCTTCTAGTTTAACCTTGGGCAGCTTTAGATTTACTAACACTAAGAGAACAGGACATGTACAAAGACTTACACGCATTACCAGAACTACTGAATGCTTAACTGAAAGCCCACTAAAGACTATCATAAGCCATATACACTATGAAGTTTATTAATTTCTATCATGTTGAGCTGCAAAGCAATACACAAGTACTAATTTATATAAAAAGTTTAAATGGAAGTGTGTGGCTTCACGCCTGTAAACACAGAAATAGCTCAAATTGCTGGAAGAACAGAATCCAGCTGATCAGAGAATCTAATCAGCATTATGTTACTGACCTAAAAAAAAAACATAATCATAACCTTAAAACAGCCAAATCTTTTCTATAAAGAGCAGAGTGATAATTCTAATGATACAATTAATGGTACAAGTGATAGCTAAAGTAAAAAACATACCATGGAATCCAAGCATATCACGGTTTTCTAAAAAAAAAAAAAAAAAAAAAGGAAATGAAGTCTTGTGACCTTTGGTACTGAAAACAATGAGCAGGACTTAACTATGACAGTTTATTTTGTCATTGATGGCGTTTTCCTTTAGAGACGGTCAAGTGGGGTACCTTTTACAGACCTATGAGGTTTCAGTTCCTTTTAAGAAGCGTTTTGAAATTCCAACAAACAGCCATTGAAGTAGAAGATGTCATTGTATTTGCACTGTGACTTGGCAGTTACATCCTGTCCACATTCAAGTTATACAGCTATTTACTCAATTCTTAGGCACATCATCTTCTGAGTGTCCTGCTATACCACTATTAAAGACCTAACAAAACATACTGCAGAGAAAGTGCCTTTCATAACAGAATTTGGGATTCTGTATACAAACACTTCATATTCGATGTTGAACAGTTAAGATTCTGTTTTCACTAAGGCATTTTAAAAATACTTCAGCAGAGCAAAGACAGTAAAACAGCAACCAAAGTTGGTAAAAATTATTAGCCTGGTTCAGTAACCCGAAATCTCTCCAGTAAAGCAAGTTAAGGTATTACACTGAGATGCTAACATGAAATACATCAGTGTCCTCTCCACAAAAGTCCAGCTACAAAGAAGCAGGATGCCATGTTCTCCAAAATTTTCCAATGCCAGATCCATTAGCATGTCATGTTCAAGAAGCATAAATTCACCAATTTTTACTTCCATAGCAATACTGTGAAGTTTCACATGATTACATCAATTTAATCTTAACTTGCAGACTCTACAACAGTACCAAGGCTTAGTAAACCAGTAACTAGAATACCACTTGCTGAAAGGCTCAAAATACTGAAAAATCAGAACAAGCAGCAACTTATTACTCAACTAAAAGACGTTTAGCTCAGACTGACAGACAGATAAAAATCTGTATGTGTATTTATCACGTTAGCAAACTGCAGAGCTCTGCAGAAAAAATAAAAGGAAGCAATTGTTTCCCAGTTCTAAATGACTTAAATATGGGGGGGGGCGCGTGTTTGTTTTGTTGTTTATTGTGGTTTTGGTGGTTTGGGGTTTTTTTGCTTGTTTGTTTTGGTGGTTTGGGGTTGTTGTTTTTTTTCCAGAAGTGCTTTTTTCTCCTCTTTAAGAGCACCACTTGTTAGCAAGAACAGCTGAGGCTAAGCATATCTTAAAGCACTTTGCAAGCAAACAGGAATCTAGTAGCAGAATTTAACTAGTCTCAGCCCAAATAAAAAAACGTAGTTACCACTTCAGCCACTGTTTTACATGCACTATTACTCCTCATATTTACTCAACTTCCAGGCAAAGGTTACAATCTGGACTTGAGCCCTCAAACCAGCATTCACCTCAGAAGTAAAACAAAAGATCCTTTCTCTGTTTCTGAGCTCACGAGAAACCTTACTCGCTCCCCTAAGGGAGGAACACCGCAGAGCATCTTATGAAAAAGAGCTGAGAGACATGTTCCAGTGCACCTTGCTCACCAGGAGGGAGCAAAGGAGGACACAGTCTATTCCTACCCCTTTTAGCTTCAGCTGCAGCTTGTATTGGTTTTGTGAAAGTGAAGTATCTCAGAATAACACCTCTGAATTACCAGATTAGAGTGGTGAATTTGCATCAGTCAGCCCAAGGCTGCCTAGCAACCAGGGAAAAACTAAGTTTTATGATCCCAGAACATCAGTCTGACAGTGATGGAACCGGGTCTGGAAAGGAGGGGTCAGCAGCATTCCAGGACAACACTCACTTCTCTCAGCATCTCCCCTTCAGACACATATTTCTTCCACTGAAGGGTTAAGAGCTGGCACAGGATCTCATGATTTTGGTTTTGTCTCTGCCCAACACCACCCCAAGCCCTTTTTAGGCCCCACAACTCTGGCTCTCCTACCACTGCTCCCACCCTTCTCAGGCACCCGCCCCCCAGGCACCCTCCAGCGCCTGGCGAGTACTCTACAGATGGGTTTCGATCAGTTCCTCATGCAGCTTTTCACTGTGGACTCCACCTCGTGCACTCTGAAACTGAGCTCATTCTTAAGAAGTAGTACGAAGGATCATCCTTTGTATTTTAAGTTTCTTTGCACAGCAGTTTGAGGTGGACACATTCTTGCTTGTCTCAGTCTTGAGGCCAAAGAACATACTGCCTTGACTCTCCACAGCCACTATTTCTTTCCCCTAGAGAAAGCATGTTTTAATGCGACTGTCTCACACTTCAACAGGCAAGCTTCCCACTTTTATCCAGTGACTCCTGCTGATTTTTGAGTTAATCTTACTTGTCATTAGCCAGATATTAGGAACAAGCTGCATTCTCCCCGTCACAGCAGAAGAGAGACTAGATTCTCAATTCTTGCAGGTTTAGATATCCACCAGAGCGGCTGCAAAGAATTTTCATTCTTTGGCTTACCACTATTAAAGCTGCATTAAGTTCTCAGATGGAGAGCTCTGAGCTATTCACAAGGATGCCCTGGAACAGAGCGCAGAGAGTGCTGATCAGTGAACCACATAAACAATTACAAGAAACATGTTTAGAGGAAAACCATTAACAGAAAGTACAAAGTTCCCAAAACAGCTTCTCAAGCAAGGATGCTTCCTCCAAACGAGCTGTATTTCAGGCCACCTCCTCAGGCTTGCAGAGGTGTCAGCACATGCACTTCTTTTTTTGAAAAAAAAGTGAGATGTAGGTCACAGAAGGTAACACCATTTCTTGACTACAGAGTTAGACCCCCACTGTTCACAGCAGACCATGTAAGGTTGGTATCAACTCCAAGGCAAGCAGCAAGTCTGTAAAGAAACCAAGCATGTAGGGTCAGACCCAGCACAGGCCACCCGCTGAAATACAAGGGAACCAAAGCCAGCAACCCTGTACCCCATTTACCTTCATTCGGATTGCCCTTAAACCAGACAGGAATTTAATCCATCCTCTGTGCACCTCAACAGGAAAACCAAGTCCTTGCAGGCCAGCACTAAGTCTTACCTCATCACTGCAAGAAACTTAAACACCAGACCACTACTAGAATATCTAGTTACTAAAAAATACTGTAGAATTACACTAGGTCCCTCCTTTAGGGAGCAGAGCAAGGGTAAGGAATGTCGGAACAGAGTTCAGCAGGTAAGTTCTTCTAACCAGCAAAATAAATTATTTTAACCACCACTAGTGTTTTGATACTACATAACGCAACATGCACCAGCCTGGGGTAATTAAGAGCTTCCTGACAGTAAACACCGTGACACAGACACATCAGTCTAACATTCTTCCACAATATAAATTAAGATTCTCGCTATGGATCAAATCCTCAAGCCACTTTACCAGCAAAATGCTTAGCAGAAAACAAGTTACAGACTAGTTACTGAGGGAAGTTGCGTAGTGTAATCAGTTATCAGGGGGAGGGAAGGGGCTGATGTCATGTTTCGTTTTCACTGTTTCCCATCCTTATTTTCCTTCCTTGTCTTAAAGTGGCATCAAGCTTTCCCAGACCACAGCATTCTCCAGACCGAATTCAGTATAAGCTTACTCCAGAAGCAAGCCCATCAGGCAAGGCCTACCAACCATTTAAACAAAACAGACTTGTATTTACCTGAAATTCTATTTCCAAGTCTATTAAAATGAGGATAGTCTATTAAAATGAGGATTTAACAAGTAGTGATGTTCAAAGAGCACCACAGAATACTTTGGAAACATTTTTAAGGGTACCGGAATAGGAAGAATGTGGTTGTTAACATCTACTGCAAGAAAACCTTTCCACAGAGCCAGGAAAGACACTTCCCCTCCTACTCATTATACTGCTTCCTAAGTCACTTCTAGAGGATTTTTACACTCCATCCTAGTAACTTTCCCAGGACAATATTTTAGCTAGTCAGCATCCTGTTTGAAAGCAGTATCAAGATTTGGACTTTCAGAACATTGTGCCTGTCTGACAAACTACAACTGAATTTTGAGAGTTTCCACAATCTACCTGAATTGGACAACTGCATGCAGTTGAACTTAATTTAGAACCGATCTAAGTAACAGCCTCTTTCTCCCCACATGACAGACCTAAAGTCATATTTAGACATCATCTGATCCAGATTATAATTGCTGCCACCTTCAGGTTTAAGTAGTCGTATGTTCCCAAAACAACACCCCCTTCCTTCCCTTTTCAGCTACTGTCAGAGAAGCAGTTTCGCAGTTCTGCTGTGCCACAGTGAACAGTAACTTCAGTGGCACGTGGCAGACTTTAAACACAGCTACTATACACACATAAAAACATGCACTATTTAGGTGGCAATAAGCTTCACACTTAAGTCACACAGGACTCCAGATTCAAACCTAGAGCTAATCCTTTTTCCACCTGACAATGATTAAGCAATTATAAGACTTCACTTATAATCAGGTCAAAATCATCTCATGTTTGTTTATTCCTACAACGAAACTAGCATTATTGATTTGCTGCTTCTAGGCTACCAACACACAAATTGGTAGATGGCTACTCAGCTTGCTCTACAGTAACTTGGCGATCTACAGAAGTTAAAAGGCGGTTTCTTCCACACGTGGCAACCTGCAGCAGAAGCTACATACAGCTTAGACATTAGGGCCAAAAATAAGGCAGAATAACAGAAAAAAGTCAGTGTGGTCCAAGCTACCAAGACTCGGAAGAAGGAACATAGTCCAGGCACCAGAAAGCCAGTCTGCCCAGACTCTGCTCCTCACAGCAGGTCCTCCTGCCTCCAGCACACAGCGCGCGACAGCGGTGGCACAAGAAGGGAAAGGGTCACACTCCCCCTTCCCGCGAGGGCATGCCCTCGCATGGTTTTCCGGTTACTATGGCATCAGAAAACCACTCAGTTACCCACAAACGTTGAGGCACACGTAGCGGCATGCGTTATGACAAGTAAACTCTCCAGAAGCCCACTGTGGCAGAGACACATCATGTGCTAGAGGCAACACTGTCTGGCTCACTACGTAGCGCTCCACATCACCGAGTCTGTGCCTCTAGAAGGTTCACGGGCACGTATAAACACAGCGCAGCGCCCCTCACTAATCGCTATACCGCACGTCAGCACATTCACAAGGCCCGTCCGTGAAGCACCATTTCTGCCCGTGAGGAACCGGGGCGGTTCCTGCAGTCTCCGGTGTCTC
>VZSZ01008851.1:57234-67973 GCA_013398815.1 Ibidorhyncha struthersii
GGTCCCCGCGCCCGGCGGCGGGTAAGCGCGGCGGCGGGGCCGCGGCCCCCCCGGCGGCGGCGGCAGCATGGGGAAGGAGGAGTGCAAGGCACTGCTGGACGCGCTCAGCAAGGTGACCGCCTGCTACCGGCACATGGTGCTGACCATCGGCGGCACCTCGGACTCCCAGAACCTGCGGGAGGAGCTCAAGAAGACGCGGCAGAAAGCCCAGGAGCTCGCGGTGGCCAACAGGAACAAGCTCACCGCGGTCCTGAAGGACAAAACGGTGAGTAAGGAGGACAAAGCCGAGTTTGAGAGGCTATGGGTGATTTTCTCCACGTGCCTAGAGATCCTGGAGATCGACATGAGGAGAGCCCTGGAGCTGGGCCAGGAGTTCCCGCTCAACGTCCCCAAAAAGCACCTGATCCAGACGGGCATGAGCGGAGGAACCTCTGGCGTGGCTGCCCGGGCGATGAGCGTCCAGAACATGAAATACGAGGCTGAGCACAACATAGACGTGGTGGATTTGAAAGACCTCGAGAACGAAATCAACCAGGTAGGAGAGATGATGTACGAGATGGAGATGAAGGTCAATGTCCCGCAGTGGACAGTGGAGGCTAAGCAAGACCCAGGGGCTGAACTAAAATCCACCATCAGCGTGGGCGCTTCTTCTATCGGCATGATCTCTGTGGAGGAGAATAAATCCTTCTGCGATATCAGCAAAGTTCTGGCTGGCATTATTTTCTCCGCGGTGCTCATCATTGCTATTGTCCTGGCAGTGTGTGTGGTAAAACTGTCTTAGGGCGGCGCGGGCTCCGAGGAGAGCGACCCTTCTCCCGCCTGCCCTAGGAGTGCTTCACGCCTCACCTTCAACTGTAAGACTTGGCACCTGGTTGAGCTGAGAATTTAAACCTAGCACCTGGAAAAACAAAGCGAAACTTTTGCCTCTCAGTGTCCTAAAATGCACGATTTGTTTCTTCTTGCTTTTTGAAGAAAATATATGCAAATCAGCCTGCAGAATAGGATGTCTTCGCTGGCTGGACTTGTAACAGTTAACTGTGAAGTATCAGGGTATTATCACTACTGGCTATAACAGGGATTTGTCTGCTATTAATAGATCACTATTCTCAGAAGCCTGTATTTTTTGTTCTTGAATAGGCTCGGGTTTTTTGCTGCTGGTCACTGTTTACAGTATTTGAGAGTAACTCAAATTTGGAGGCTAACACAGGTGTTTTGTCCAACAAAGTCAACAGAATAATTTATTTTTTTCCATCAAATACACAAAATATTGTGTCAGTGGAGGAAAAGAGGAAGCATTAAAACCCCAGTAAAAGAATGTAAACGACCTCTATTTTAGATAAATTAATGGTTGGGGAGGGGGGAGGCGGGGAGGAGGGGGGAGAAAACAGAACAAGCAATGTTTGATACCAAATACTGTTTGTTGATTTATACCCCGGTACACAACCCAGTTGCATGGGTTGGCACAGCATGCGCCAATGACTAATCGCTTTCCACATCCAGAGAGAAAAAAGGGAGAGTTGCATATTCAGAAAAATAACTAGCAAGCCTCATGGTTCTCATCCACATTTGCCACGATTTTTTCTTCCTCTGCAGAAAGGCTGATTCTTGTCACTGGTCCACATTTTTCTTGCTGTAGAAGCAGTTTGCACTTCACAATTAACTATGAAAACAGGAGCAATGAATCTAGCCACAGCAGAAGTGGTCATTTTTTGAAAATAGATTTTGGCAAACAAAAATGATGTCGAGTTAAAGCGGACCTTTCTAGTAATCCGAAAAGAGATCCTCTCTCCTGTTAACAGCCAGGAATTGATGCCTGATATGTTGTTACATTCCTGCAAGCTCCTGAATTCTTTGCAGAAATCCAGACAAAGCTAAAAACGTGTCTCAGTTTCATATCTCATTCGTGTCTGATTAATCATCGGGGAGATGGGAAGGCGGCAGGATTGGTCCAATTTGACGCGCTGCGAATACGAGAGGTAAATGCAAGAGCAGCGTAAAACTCCACTGCTTCCCTAACAAATTGTCACTGTTTAAGTGTAAAACTGGGGGGACAGACATTAACGTTGCAGAGAAGCTCTATGACGTTTTGTAAAAGGATGTATGTATTATGGTATTTACTGTGTAACTTAGGGAAATGTCTTCCACTACTGCGAACATGCGCAATCTGTTCAAGAATGCTTGGTACGTACTTTGTAGTGCCATAGGTGTATGAGGCACTCCACAGGCAAATACAAAGACCCTGTAATTAAAACCTGGGGTTTTAATAAGTTATTATTCTTTTGCATTGATTATTGTGGCCACACTATCAAAAAGTAACAATCGGACATGTTTTGTGAAGTTACTAGGCAATAGTTTTTATGCTTGTTAAATAAAATTATGTCGACAGCACTTATAAAGAGCTAATATTTTTTAGTTAAGAACTAAACATTCTTTGGAAAACTGCAGCAAACAGTTTATTCTTTAAAACTTAGCTGGATTTGGGGAGAAAAAGTGTGTGACAAATTTTAATCTGGTCGCTTGTAGGTGAGAAAAAAAATAACACAGGTGAGGAAAAATGGCAAGTGGGGGCCTGAATGAAAAGCTGTAGACTATCGTTACGTTGAAGGATGATGAGTTCTGCACATTGATCCAGTGTAGCTCTGCTCTTGTGGGAATTCAGTTATGTAAGACGACTCCACATTCCTTTCTGTTATTTTTCACACATTCCGTAGCATGTGTTTTATACATAGTTAATCTAGGCTCGTGGAGACCCCCAGCAGCATTCTAACAAAGTCAAGCCTGTATTTATCGGTGCTGCTGTTCCTGTCTGTGTAGACAAGGTGTAATTGCTGCGTGTTGATTTAAATGATAAGATCTCCTTCACAATCGTATTGAGTAAAGATATTTACAGAAAATACAGCAAAAGCTGCAGGAGAATGTATGTATCTGGATTGCCACCACTAGTCACTACGGATTTGTGGGTATTTTCACTCTTTGCCCTCTCCTTTTACTTAGTTCACAGGAAAATGTGTAACAAGGCGGACTCTGAAAACGCCATGTTCCTTTTGAAATCAGATCATTTAACCACATGTTCTGAAACCTCAAGTAATGCAAGTCTGGTTTCTGGTGGATAAGTAAATGGTAACACCTACAGTGTTCATTGTCTTGGTGTCTTGAAGTGGGTATAGTGTTTATCCATGATTAGTTGCATAGAAGAATTTTTAAGAACAGGTAATCTCATCTTCAAAGGCAAGCCTCAGTGAGTCGGTAAATTGTAACTTTTCAGTCTGTTGTATTTTTTTGGAATTTGGATTTTTGGATACAGGACTCAAAGGATTCATATGAGTAGCCTATAATTATGTTAAATCTTGCTTCATTATGAATATGCACACCATTAGTATTTAAAGGATTGGACCTTGGAAAAATAATATATTTTCAAACCTTAGGACAAAGCTGGCCGCTGCAGATTTATTCATCATTAGTTTGTTCTTAAAAATTTGTATCATTTTATATTTAGGTGATCTAAAATTGATAGATTAAGTAGAATTCTGACGGAGGACTGGCACCATCTAAATAGATAATGTTGCCGCCATGAATCTCCTACACTCGATGCAAGTGCACGCTCAATGTGACAGAGTTCAGGCACAACAGCGCACAAAATCAAAACAAGGTGAAACCGCCATTGCCCAAAAGTACTGATGCCTCTTTTAAATTAAGAAATAAAGAGTTGTTATAGATTTCCAGTCTTCATTTTCTTTGCCAACTGAATGCAACTGGAAGGAGACTAGAAATGCTGTTTTCCTAAATGAAAAATGGAAAGTCAAACTTCAAAGTACTCTGTATTTAAATAGCGTGATGAAAATGAAAATACTCTCTTGCTGATCAGCGAATGAGAATGTTCGTGCATTTCCAGTACAAAAGAAGATGGTCATTGCTTAATTTCAGTGTTGTTCTACTTCAGTTCTTTTATTCACAGGATACACACATTAAAATCTTACTCCGTAGCTGAATTACACTGGTTTTGCCAGTGCATGGGTGGTATTTTCTACACTTTGGATAATTCAAACTTGTTACTGTCACTATTTATTTAACTTAAAATAAAGTACGTACTTATAACTTACTGGTTGGCTTGCAGCAGTAATGAAAACCAAAAAAAAACCCTGGAATATTGATAGAGCTTGTCAGTAAGCTCTTCTAAACAAAAAGTTCCTATTTAAACCACAGGAATAAAAGTAACATGCTAGGCCCTCTCATTACAGTTTTCTTTACATGAATGCACCCTTCTCAAGCTCCCAGAGTTGAATATAATGATATATCTTAATTTATACTGCAAGGGAATAGGCAGTCTGAGAAGTCCAGACATCTCTGCCTTAGGGAACAGCTACGATAACATTTAGGATAAGAAGGATCACTGCTTGTTCAGCGCTGTTGAGTAAAGTACGGAGCCATTGGCTTGGGCAGTTGAAAACTAGAGAACGCATTAGATGAGACTAACGTATTAACTCCTCCCTGTGTTAGGATCCGAACTCGGCCCCCTTTCCACCAGCAAAGCCCGCGTTTACTTTAGCAAAAGATATACACAGCCTAAGGAGTGTGAAATTTGGCCCTGTGGTAACGACAGCAACAATGATCAACAGTTGTATCAAACTATCAGAACTGTGTCTGTTTAAATGCAGCAATTTGTAATTTTATTGCAGGATTTCCAGTCTACCAGCATAAACACCCTCTACACTGTTTCTTAGTTTACTAACAAAATGAACACAGAACCATAATTAAAGTGATTCTCCTTACGTTGCAAACAATGTCACATCAAACTTCAGCATTATGAATATGAAATTAGTTTCAAAATTCTTCATGTAAATTTGAAAATGCTTTTTACATGAATGCAATTATTTAAAAACGGAGTAAACGACTGATGTCATTAGCTTTCGGATTAAAAATTAAACACATGCTTATTGTTTGTGGTCTGAAAGGATTGGTTATGGGCTTTCTTTTCCTTCTCTTATAAGGTTTGTGTTGTTTATGTACATTTTCCAGAAATACCTTCTACTTAAGTGCTAATGGAACTCCTAGTCAACATATTTACCCTTCACAGATTTTCATTACGTAAAAAGTCATTCAGTAAGACCAGTGGATTACAGATCTCTAAGTGCTTTCTCTCAATACGATTATGTAAGTCCTTTAATGCAGGAAGAGATCTGGACAAAATAGTAGTCTACACGTGAGCAGCATTTGCTATGGTAAGCATATAATAAAAGTGGGATGAGAAAATAATGTCTTTCATATAAAATTATCTGCATGTGTTGAGGGAAGGACAAGAAAAGGAAGGAGATGGATGTATGTAGTAAATAGGTCTTCATCTTACGTTGGCAAAGTATGCTTTTTGTTACATATAATAGCCTCACAACATCAAACTATAGCTTCTCTGTAGGAAGGTAGCATCGTATATCCCGTGGGACAAAGCATATAAAATATCCCTGAGTGGAACTGACCATCCGTTCTCTGATTAACTCAACACAGAATAAGACTAAAAATACCTTTATTTGCTACACATTGATAGCAGTTTTACAAAAGACGCCCCTTTTCTCTCTCTGTTTCACACTACGAGGGACTTGCTATTGGCAGAAGGTGGTCCCAGAAGGCTGGATTCTGCCATCCACCCTGACGGCTTGCTGCTGCAGTACGTGATGCCGTTGGAAATACAGCTTAATCAGCTACTGCTGACTAAACCTGTGGAGAGGAGAAAAGTCACATGGCATTTAACCAGTGTGAAGGCTCTTCTGCATCTTCTCATGCAGCCAAGCGCAAGCATTTCACGCTGGAAGCAATGGGATGAGAAGCCATGTAGGCAAATACAAATACAAATAAAAACGCAGCGTCTCTGAAAATCTGTCACCCACAGAGGCTAGTCAGCAGAAGCAATTATGTTTATTGCTCGGTTCCAGTAATTTTGTCAGAACATCTACTGTGTTTTTCCTACGTGTTAGAAATCAATTTCTTGAGCCTCCAGAGGGTCAGGTGGTTTGTTTTGGTTTGTTTTGTTTGATCGAAGGATAGGTTTTCTTGTATTTACACTGTACTGCATGACATTATCTATCACATACTTACTAATAACATCTCCACGAAATTAAACAAACTAACAAATCCTCTAAAAGCTAGTTCTAATTCAAGTGCACAGAAATGGAAGTTACAATCACAGTATAAATATGTGGTCTGTTTTTTTTGGCCAGTTTTCCACGATGCATTAAAATAATCACTAAAGTCTATGATCCGTCAAGTCTGTCTCTCGCACACAAATGTTCAAGGAACATAATCAGTCAAACTCATTGATGCGTCACAGCGTTAAGGAATTGCATAGCCTAAAACGGGACTTCAAAATTCGTGGGGTTTTTGTAAGAATAGTAAACGTCAGGTCATACAGCCATGTGTAATTCTCTTGAGAAAAAAAAAAAATCAGATGCAATTCCTTTGCTTGATCTGGAAGAATCTGTATATAAATAGCATAAACCTTGGGGGAAAAACAGGTGGGAAAGATGGAAATGAGAAGAGAAGCCAAAAGAAAATATTTAACTATTTATGCCATATAAAATGACTGAGGAGTGCCAGCCACACCAAACATGATACTCCCTTAGCAACTTAATGGAATAGGCTAGTTGCATGTGTAACTTTATATATAAATACACATTTGACTTCTGGGTCCTAGTGGGAGTGGTCTGAATCGTTACTCTCATAAACCATCACTGCTCAGTTTAGTGACAAATTACATGTGTGAAGACTATTCATGTAATTAAAAGCTGCAGAATTAGAACCATAATTTCAGTTTGCACAAGACACACAATCCACTATGAGTCTGTTGGAGGTAAAACATTTCCAGTTAATACTATCTGTAACCCAGTTTTCTGATCTGCTTTGATTTGTTGGAATATTGTTTTGTATGAAGGTGGCTGTATTTTTTATTTTTCTTTTTAGTCAATCTGTGTAATGGTGCTATAATCAAACCTGCATTTCCTAGATTTGACATTTATTCACATTTTAGACACAATACTTGGGAAACTACAGAGTGAATAATCTATTTACTTTTTGTATTATTCGTTCAGTCTGAATTTTCATTGATATTATGTGAGCTAAACAATATAAAAGCTTCAGAATGTCATTTTGAAATAAGCCAGTTTAAGAAGTAGACATGCTCAGTGAACTCTCTTAATTTTTTCATACTCGAGGTTGTAAAAAGTTGTTCAATACAGTAGACACTACATCTGCACCGGGACAAAGCTTTTACCGGATGCGTATAAATTTAACTAAGAAGTGACTTAGTATAATCATCTCCAACTCACAGGTTAGCATATAAGCCAAAGTAAATTGTGAAATAATGGTGGACCTTGTTTTTCATCTGAAATTAATTATTACAGTGATGTGGTCTGCACGGATCTGTATGTGCAAAGTAATTTATGCAACGGTGCAACAAAAAGGAATGAAGTCGTTCTATTGCTAAGTATTCTAATCGCACACAAAACCCCAGAAAGCTAATTTTACAATCATTTCTATGTATTTAGTAACCTGAACCTTTTTTCTTTAAGCAAAGCAATACTTTCTTTTTCTCATAAGCAGTAATTGAAGTGGCGAGAAAAATGTTGAGGTAACCTCCGCATTGCTGAGATATGATCCCACAAAGAATTCTTATCAGTGCAATAATCTTATGGTGTCTCATTTGAGGTAACTCTTGCATCATATCAGAAGGGTTTATTTTTCAATACAGCACAATCTGTTTTTGAAAACAACCCGAAATACAAAAGTATTTGGGATCCATTAAGTTAACAGTTGTATCTTCTGGCACACAAGAAGTATGAAAGGGAGTCAAATTCTTAATTTTTTTAGCAAAAATACTTTTTTTTTTTAATCATTTAATCTGGAGGGGCTGTCTCACTCTCCAGCCTTCTCTCTTACGTCTTAGGGAGTGCCACACATATCTCTAGCTAACTCTTGCTGTGGGGAGACTTTTCTCCACACTGAAGTCTCCTGTATTCCCAACCTACCCTTGAAGCATAATGCCAAAGCCAAGCTGTATGTCGAATGACCTTGTGCTGGAATGCTTATACTATGGTAATGGAATAAACTAGTATGCTTGGGTTAGGACTGTCATTCCTGAATAACAGATTTTCTCAGATTTTCCCTTTTTTCTGAAATCACTTGTGATGCTATACAAATTGTAAGTACAAGTGAGATAAGCTCTGCATTTTAGCAGAGTATATTGAAGAAGGAAGTCATCTAAGCCGGAGATGAAAAAATTAAACATGCTTTATAGATGACCTTACATCTAGTTTGGCTTGAAGACATTTTCTATATTCACTTGACCCATCTCCAGCCAGTTAGCTATACCTTTGAGAGAGCAGAGACATGCGCACTCACAGCGCTTAGCCTTTCTTAGTAGGAAACTGTAAGGCTCCTGGAATTTTGCACGAGACGACTCCAGCTTTGTCATGAACAGATATTGAACTACTCTTTGTAAGACAATACTGAAAGGAAGTTAAAAAATTGCCATCAGTAGGGTGAATACGCTGACCCTTGGGTAAGCAATGTTGTCCTTCTCAGGGGGAAGACGTGCCTTACATACCCCAGGACTGGGGTTGTGGAGAAATGCAGCAACTGGAGCAGAGAATAATATTTGCCTTAACCTGCACTTGGCTGTCTTTGGTCCCAAAAGACTGCTTCAGATGCTGAGAACAGTCATGAACAATGCTATAACCATGCAACTATTTCTCTGCTGACAGTTCTGGTATACCATATGTGTTTGAGGTCGCAAACAGCAGCCACACATTCCACTTCCACTCCCCATGCAAGAATGCCTATGAAATTAGGTATGCTAAATGTGATATCAGTGGATACCAGTGAAGCCAGAGGAACAGTCTTCCAGGATATATCTGCTTTACATACTAGCACTTGTGAGGCTTTAGGCTGAGCTAGGTAAAAATATATAAAAATATTCCTTCTAGAAACTTAAAATAACAATATAATCCGCACTATTCTCTATTATCAGATTTTCCTAAAGATGTTCTGAAATAATGTTCCAGGGATGTCAGACATTGCATTTTTGCCATAGTAAGACAGTTTTGTATATGTGCTGGTATGACAACTGATTTGAGAATGATGCTGTTCATTATTGGTACATGAGTACTTTCTACTTAAAATGCCTTTATGCTGAAATGATTTGACATAGCAGACCTTAAATCTTTTTGATCAGCCATCAAGCTCATTGGACATTAAATCTTGAAAAAACTCAGTAGTTTTTTAATATTTCACCAGTAAAGCAGCTTTTAGGCAAAGCACACTCCTAACAACGTGTATACTTAACACAGTAAAATAGGTAACTATACTAAGAGTGCCAAAGGCAAACAAATATGTGGCGAACATCATGATTTTAGGTTCAAAACGCCTTCTACTAGGAAGCAGGCACATTAGTAGACCTTATGGTTCCATTGCCTAAGACGGTAATCACTGATGGGCGATAATGATTAAATCAGTTGAAAAAGGAGGCTAGAGTTACAACATGTCCTGATTTCCTTGTATGTTCGGTCATGAGGAAGAAACAGAGAGGGACAGCAGACTTGGACATCATCTGACTATCCCGTAGCTGGTGTTTTGCCCCGTTTTGGGATAATCAGCTGGCTGGCTGACCCGTCCCTGCCGGCTGCAGCCTCACATCAGGATGAACTCGTGGCCTGTGTGTCTGCGTAGACCTTGACTGAATTGTTGGTTTTGTCAGTTGACGTATTCTGGCACCCTGCTCCTTTAATAGCCTCTAAACATCATTCAGGTTACAGTGAGACACATCTCACAGGCATCAAGTACACGCTCAAATAGAAAATAAAATGCAGACGTTGTCAGAGGCATGTGCAGGTAGGTGGGTATTTGCCAAATGGAACCTAGCAACAGAAGGACTAGGAATAGGAGGAGGATTCTTTATGTTACATGCAAATAACATTCTCACAAAATTTCTCAACTTGTGTCATCAGCTTTCTTCTGCTTAAACGCCTTACGAATTAAAAAAAGGCAATCTGTGATTAAATTGAGGATTCAAAATCAAATGTTAAATTAATAAAATAAAATGGTTTCTAAAGTGAAATGTCTGTTCAAAGGACTTTTTCAAGGTTTTGCTATCTCGTCTGCCTGTATCTTTTTTTTTTCCTCCACATAAGGTACTTAAAAGCCTCAAAACAGAAGAGCTCTGAAATAAAAATTAATTAAAATTCTACATACTCCTCCCCTTTGAAGACTACCAGAACAAATTCAAACAGCCTGGGGCATGGCGCGCTTAATTAAGGACCTAAACCGTTTTTTTGTTATCATCATGCCATGAAGTGGAACTGCGCTAAGAGGTTCCGCGGCCGGCTGGCGGGTCCGCAGCAGCACTCCCACTGCAAACCGGGGTCTGGGGTCCCTGGCCCGGTGCGGATTCTGGGGCTGTGACCTCCAGCAGCGCTCGGGGAAGATCTGGGCTCCGCGGCAGCAGTACATTCAGCACGTGCATCTCGTCACGCCGCAAACACACGCAGTGCGGTGGCCCCGCGGGAAGGGCGAACAACTCCCCTGTTTTTCAGGCAAACTGAAGGCCGCCGCTCGTTTCTCGGCGCCGCCCGCCCCACGCCGGTAAACCCGCTGCGTTCCCCCGAGCCTTCGCCCTCTGAGAACACCACCCCGCGGCTCAACGCCGACCGGGGCGGAGGCCCCGCGCTGCCCGCCCGCCCGCCGCCTGCAGTGCCTCC
>VZSZ01008851.1:75799-203237 GCA_013398815.1 Ibidorhyncha struthersii
CTACAACTGCTTTGATTTTGCAATATAGTCTTTCATAGTTGCTGGAGAGCTTCCTTGATGTTTTTTTTATTGTTCTGTACCTTATGGTTGTTTTACCAGTTTACTTTTGTGGTAGAAAGTAGCTGTTAGGAGAAAATAGTTTTAGGAAGAAATTACTTGGCAACCTAGATATAGGTTAGATTCTTGCAGAATTTTTTTACACCTGCATGTTGCTGTGCATTATGCATTTAATTCTAATATAAGTTTTGCTGTGTGTCAAAACAGTTAATTCAATACCAAATCTGTATCTTAAGTGAACAGTCTGCCTTTCCATCTTTGTCTCCTACCACTTTTTTTTTTTCTACTCACAAAAGCAAAATGGTCCAGTAGGGGGAGCTTGACGGACAAAGGACAAAAAAGTAACAAAAATATACCATTTTACATATAAAGCGATGACAATCGTTAAATGCAAGCACAAATGCCTTAGAATACACGTACAGTAAATACCTTTTAATATTAAGTTAAAAATTTTGATGATTAAAGCTGTAGCTTCAAAATATTAAGCTACTCCAAGACGGGCTTCTGCCCAAAGAGGTGTCCTTTGTTTCCCAGCTGCAAGTCTCATCCCCTTCTCTTGGGCTGGCACCTTGTCTATCCAGCCTTGCACAAAACTCAATCAGGCCTGAAACACTTTTTTTTTTTTTATTTAAACATTAAATGGAAAGGGTAGTATGCAACGAGGGAATTAGGAAAAAAAAAAAAAAGTAGCTGCTTTATCACAGAGTTTGATATGCAAGAGTGTAAGTAACACATTAAGTCCTAAATGCTATGTGACGTTTACAACTGCTGTTTTCTGTTGCGGACATGTATCTATTTTGGTAGCATAGCTGACCTCCAACAGAGAAGTGCCAAGCGCCCTTCCTCCCCACCAACCCAACTCTACACACCTTTCAAGAACGTGCTCCGCTCCAGACTTTGCGGCCTCACAGAAAACGCGCGCTGTGCGGCCCCGGCTGCCACTGCCCCAGGCTGCGGGATGCCACCCTGCCACCGGAGGGTCCCTTCCCTCCTCAGCCCGAGGCACGGCGAGCCCTGCCCCTCCGAGCCCGGGGCGGCAGCAGTAGAACGGCGAGACTCGCGCTCAAGGCTCATTTGCCACAATGAGACTCTTAAAAGAGCCGCGAAGGCACCGCCATAGCGTTCCGCTGCCCACAGCCCGCCCCAGTCCTGCCCCCTGAGCAGGAGGAGGCACGCGCCGTCCGCCTGCGCGCGGGGCCGTCCTGAGGGCGGGAAGGCGGGCGGGTTCTGGAAGCTTCTGAGGGGAGCAGCGCGGTGGGGGTGTAGGTGTGTGTCTGGGCGCTTCATGGCCACGGCGGTGTTGGAGACTAAGGCAAGGGGGGTTGTTTTTATGAGGAGGAGCCTGAAACTAAGGCAGANAGTCTTTCAGCTTTTGCTGTGCTTTTCTTTCTTTGTGTTTTACCTATTAGATGTGGGTTTTTTAGGTGGAGTAAGAGTGACTAGAGGGAGAGAGGCTGGGGCAGTGAGTTGGTTGTTTTTTCGAGGAGCGTTTGTATCAGGGTTGTGTTGCTGGAGAGGCATCCTTTTACCTTCTGTCAGGTTTTTCTCAGGGTAGCTGTTCGGGTTGGGGCGTTTAGTGACTTCTTGCATTTTTACAAGGTAAATATCCTTAGTGTTGGGTGTGGGATTTGAGCAAACATTTGTGGTTTTCTTTAGTTCTTAATAACAAAGTGGGTAAGTCTTTATTAGGAATGTATTAGGAGAGCTAGCCTTTTGCATGGGTGTGCTTTATCCTTGATTCTTTGACAGGTCATTTATTGGTTTTGCTCTTCTCAAACAGATTAGGAGAGGCTATTTATGTCTCTCACATGTTATTATTGAAATAAAAGTATATTTCTTTCAGTTTTTAAGGCAGCACTATATATCTACTGTTACAATATATTATAGTGCAGCGTTAGAGGCTTACATGTAACCTGGATGGTGTGCTTGTATCATATGGTACTAGGTAAAGCTTCTAAAATAGTTTCAGCTGTTTAATTGCAGTGTCAAAACTGGGAATAATTAGTACTATCTCTTAGCGAAGTATCTTGCTAGTTATGACCACAGAGTAGCTATATTACTTCTTACTTAGCGTTGACTTGTTCAACACTAGCTTTGGAAGTGGAAGGCCAATGTCTTGACTTTCCTCTCCCAAAGCATTTTATTAGGCACCTACTTACAGTGTGAATTCTTTTAAGTGGTAAGCTTGGTAACTGCACTCATGATACTGTGATATGCTGTTTTGTGCCAAAATGGAATGTGAATTACTTCAGTCTGTAGGTAATTTATTACTCCATTATAATTCTTAGGTATGATATGTACCATTGAAGGTACTGGTAAAAATCTCTGTTATCTTAGAATTCTTTGCTAAGGTTGGGATGCTGCCTTTGTGTTAGTTTTTTTGTGTGTGTGTGTTTGTTTTTTGTTTTTGTTTTTGTTTTTTTTTTTAATGATGTAAGGTTCTTGGTCTGGTGTTTCTGTTGCTTTGGTCATGTAGATAGATTGTAGCAGCCCTTGTCTTCAATCAGTCTATTTTTGTTGACCTTTGTAAGATAATCAATTCTATATTGTAAGTGGGTCGATGATAACAGGTATGTTTTGGTGTACTAAAAATTGATGTGGTTGTATGTAAGTAGGTATGGATGGCAAATCTTAATTAGGCTTTAACGTAGCGCCTCGTTAAGAAGGCTGGTTTGAACCCTTTGGTATATATAAATCAGTTTCCTAGACTAACACTCCTAAGACAAGTAGCAAAAATCTACTAATACTAAAATACAAAATAAAAAATCGAATACAAAAATCTCCTAATACTCCTGAGACAAGTAGCAAAAATCTGTAGGCGTGCTTTAGATGTACGCTCTTTAGATATGCTTCAAAACAAGTAGTGGCTTTAAAAATGGTTAATCAAACATTTGTTGTTCTTTTACAGTAGTGTTGAGGAAGACACTAGCTAAGAAACATGGAAGTCTTGGTGTTAGAGGTATGCTGGTGTTTTTTAAAGTCTAAGGGATTGGTGTTTGTTTACTTCAGTGCAACTCCCTGGAAGTCAGATTTACAAATAAAATGGTGCCTCTGTTGCCATTCAGCAGCAATTTCATGCATAGACTATGTATGTTTTGCCATTTCTTTTAAGTGTTTACATTGGTTTCATATCAAAAGAGGTCAGTAGGGATGCAGTTAAAATCTAAAATGGAAGATCTGCAAAATAATCTTTAATAGAGTGTGGTATAGTACTAGATTCTACTGAATTCCACAAGTGATCATGGAAAGATCATTATCCCAGAATACAGGTAGGACAGCTGACCCCAACTGACCAAAACGATATTCCATATCAAATGATGTCATGCTTTGGAATAAAAGCTGCAGGGAAGGACCAGGAAAGGAGAACATCTGCAGTTACTGAATTTGTCTTCCCCAAAAAGCGTTACGTGTGATGAAGCCCTGTTCTTCTGGAAATGGCTAAACATCTGCCTGCCAATGAGAAACAGTGAATGCAGTCCTTGTTTTGCTTTGTTTGCAGGAGCAGCTTTTGCTTTACCTGTTGTTATATCAACCCATGTGTTTTCTCACTTTTACCCTTCCAATTCTTTCAGTCATCCCACTGCAGTGCAGTGAGGGAGCAGCTGTGTGGTGTTTAGCTGCCTGCTGGGATTAACACACAATAACTGGGGAACCAGATCAGCTGGAAGAGTAGGATATAGAGGTTTACAAAGGCTGACCAGAAAGCTATGACCCCATTTTAAAGAAACTGTCTTGTAGGCTCTCTGAGCATGGGGAAAAGCCCATTGTTGCGGTTTGTTGTGTGTTTGTTTTTTTTTTTCATACTTCTTGAAGACAGTATGGAAGTAAAAAGCTTTATGTCTTTGCACTTTACCCACTGTTTGGCTTAACCAACTTTGTAGATAATGCTGCTTCTGCCTCTTAGACTACACATGCCATTAAGTGCAGTGCTGAAGAAACTTGAAAGTCATTTAATTTACTAATGGTCTGAAGTGGAAAGATGTTCTGCTTGTTAGCATTCTGTATGCTTTGTATCAGTCCCCATAATTTTTAAGGTGCCTCGCTGAAGATTTTAAGTTTTCACATTTGCTGCTTAGATGTTCTTAAAAACGTATCGTTTTAGCAGGAGTTAACAGTATTTGTTATTGTTATCTACCCCTTGCCCCAGATTGAAGATCCAGGTTGCTTTTGGGTTACTATGAAAGGATGCGGGCCTTATGTAGTCGATGAAATAGAATATAAAAACCTGAATGCTGAAATGAATCAGTTCTATGACAAATCTTACAAAGATGTGGATGAAGTAAAACCACTAACGGTAAAAGAAGGCCAGGTAAAATCGTTGCCTTATTGTATAGATAGAAATAATCTGTTATTTGCATTGGTTTGGGGGTGAAGTATCCAAGATATGCATTAACCTTCTTTTTAATATCGCTATGTAGAAAAGTAGGTAATGTCTTCTATGTGGGTTATCTGTATGGTATCTGTAAACTTCATAACTACATAAGCTGCAATGCTTTCATTTAAAAAAAAAATTGAGGGCTGCATGATAAATACTATATTCTTGCCTCTAAAAAAAAAAAAACTTCGAGTGTAATTCGCTCCATTTACAAGAGTCTGCTGTCTTGTTTGTTCCCTTTCAGATTTATGTGGTTTTCAGTGAGGAACTCAAATGCTGGTGTAGAGCGGTTATTAAGTCAATCATGTACTGTACAGATCATTATCAAACAGAATGTTTTCTTGTGGATTATGCCAAATACATTTTTGTTAAATCGAAGGAGTAAGTATTTTGAGTCTGTTGCTGAAATGTATTTGTTAGTTAATGCATGCAAATACAATTTATTTAGATTGATAGTGGCAAGGCTTTGGTTTAACTGAGGTGTGGGTTGGGTCCACAGGAAACTGCTTGCCATGCGATAGGCCCTTGCAAGTGTGGATGCAAACCAGTCTTTGTTTTGTGAAATTTTGAAGATGCTTTGTGTTGTAGGTTTTGGTTTTTTAAAGATTTGAAATTGAAATAATGGCACTTGGTTATGTTTGGAATTTACAATTGCCAGTCCTCCCTCACTAAGTGATTATATACTAAAAAATTATAACTAGTGAAGATCATTCACAAAGCATACATGGAAGCAGGCTTCACTTGCTGAACCAGCTTTTGACATCTAGGCGCAAATATGTGGGGATTTTTTCCACTGCAGTTTACTAGCTTGTATACTAAGAGCTGACCATCTGTCTTGGTGTGGTGCAAAAAGAGGTGAGTTTTCACAGGTTCCCAGTTTTTAATAACCCTGGTACGAAACCTGCTGTTTCTAAAATCTTGAAAAATGTGTTTTAAAGAATAACTGTTCTGGCCCTTAGCTAGATTTAAAGTTCATTTCTCTGATAAAATAGGCAACTATGAGTATGAGAAGCTTTACCAAATGGTTGTTTTTTTTTTTTTTTTTTTTTTTATTTTTTCTAAAAGTTAAAAAAGCTTATTTAAAATACTTTAAATCTTAAATTAAATAATGTTTTTTAAATTGCATGTTTCTGTATTGGAAAACAACTTGACAATGCCCCGAGTTTAAAATTTGTTCAACTAGAAGTAAATGTGTGACTTACTACTTTTTCATCGTAAAAGAAAAATTTGAACAAAAGCTATAAATATACAGATCTTAAAAGCTTGCTATATACGCTGTCTTGCTGGTTATTAAAAGATAAGATAAACACTCCAGTGATAGCTTTATAAAGAATACATTATTTTTCAGAAAATTAGTACAAATGCAAATCAGTTTATTCTGTTTCCTTCTTGCTGATGTTAATCATACGTGGTTTCTTGCACAGAAGTAATAATTGCAAAATGGAATATGCAGTGTTGGGTGGTATATGTGGTAGTATGAGGACTAAATATCATGAAAAGACAAAGCTGTAGTGGCAAAGGATCAGAAAGATTTTGAGTGAATAGGAGTGTATTCATACTTGGAGTGAATCTGCTCACTAATTGATCCTGGTAGCACCTGTCTTGGAGAGAAAAGTAACACAATAGTTCCAGGGTGTTTCACAGTGGGAGCCAAATTTCTGGAAGAAGTGTGTTGTCAGATACAGGGTAATGGAAGGATGTGTATGAGACCAGTGACTTCTGGAGAATAAAATCTGATCAGTAAAATGAAATGATTTCTGCTTTGTTTTTAAGCATTCGAGTTGCACTAGAAGCATTTATGCAGATCCCATATAGAGCAAAAAAGTGTAGACTGTATCGCACAAAGCCAGTGACATTGCGTATCGACTTTTGTGAAGATACTGCAAAAATAGTGTAAGTTAAGTTTAATAAATGTATTCTATCAAAAAATTTCTTCAGTGTGAAGTTTTATTGCAGATTTTTTTTTTTAGAGAGATTGTGTTTCAAGAAGAAACATAGGAAATCAGATTTGGAAAACTGTTTCTGTTTCAGAGGAGCAATTTTTAAATGGAACTACTTCCTTAATGATTTTTCCTTAATGATTTAGGTTTTATTATTCACCTGTTTGAATCTTCTGATATTTATTTGAAAACCTTAAGTTTAGAGAAGTTTCTGGCAGTTTTTGTCTTTTGTATGTCATCCCAGAGCTGTGCTTCTTGATTCCTAGCACATGAACTTCTTTGCTAATCTATCCTTAAGTGCTCTGTCTTACAGGTGCTCATCTTACTCTTGATACTCTTATTTTGTGGTAGTTTCATGCTTAGCTGAACTCAAGTTCTATAGCTGTTTATAGGTAGCTTTAGTTTTCCTCACTGTGTCTTTTTCTTGCCATATTTTGGATTCCTGTTGTGCTTTCCTTACATTCATGTCAGTTTTTTCTCACTGCAGTTTTGAAGGACTTGAATAAGGTTTTCACTGGGGTCTGGTGTAAAGAGAAATGCTTTTGTATCCTTGAGTTCCAGGATGATACTGTCAAAGATCCTGCCAACTTGAGGGGGACGTGGTTAGATCATTGGGGAATACAGCTTCACAGCAAGAAAGCTACTTTGGTTTGTGTCATTAAAGAATATTCAAAACTACATGTGTTCAAGAGGTTTATGTTTTCAATACTCTTGTTTGGAAGAAAAAATTAGTATTTTGACTTCCAGTAGTCTGGTAGAACAGATATTAGCATAGTTTGAATAGGAATAGTGTACATCTTGAGTGGGCCGTTGTTGTGAATTATCACAAAAGTAGTAGATTGTCATATTTGTTTTACAGTGCTCTTCATTTGTTTCTTTTTTATTTTATATTTAAAAGTTTATTTTATACTTAAAGGTGCAGAAGATGGTGAAAAGTGAACTTGATTTTCTGCTACAGACATGTTGCTCTTCAGCATTTCAGTGTTTTAAGTGCTTGTTCAAAATTGCTCAATGCCTACTTAATTAATATGTTCCGCAAGTGGATTATTGCTTTATTTTTGTTTATTCTATTTCATTTCTAACCATTGTATTTTATGTTGTATGTAAGCCATCATACCTTGACAAAGTAATATCCAGTAATTTTTGATCAGTTTATTTTATTGATGAGCTGAAACAATATTATCAAGACTTGATGTTACATTGTAAATAGTAAGATTCTGCTAATGTGTCTAGTTGGTGTACTTCTTAAGGTTTGGCATGACTTGAAATGATTTCTTTACGTGCATTCCAAGTTTCTTCCAAAATTACCATGATGTGGGATAAGTGGTTGTGTTTATTTTCCTAGACCAGCCAAAAGATGGGATAGTGCTGCTACTTGGTATTTTCAGAACCTTCTCAAAGGTAAATAAAACATCTTGCCAAAATCATAATTGGCACTTCTATTTTGGGGAGGAAATACTGTTAGAAAAATGTCATACTTGTGTTTATATATTTAATTATATTTCAGAATGTTGAATATTAAAAATAAAGAGAAGGGGGCTACATAAGACTTCTTTTGTATGGACTGACTGAGGCAAAAATATTTGTGGAGCTCCATCTTGAGTACCGTGGGCTTCCATGCTGCATAAATTTTGATTGTTGACCAGATGGTATCTGGCTCTTTGACAGGCTAAATAAGGTAGCACTTGTGTAACATTTGTTTTTAACAGTGGAGCTTTTCCTTGTGTTTAGCTTAAATCTTTGCATTGATGTCACAGCTGCATTTTCATAGTTTTGTACAGAGCTGGCAAGATCTGGCTTATGAGTTTACCCTTTCATTTGTTGCTTGACAAGGGTGTAAGCACCAGTTCAGAAGAGGAATATCTCTATTATAGTTGTTAACAAATAGATTGAGCTCCAAGTAGTTACTTAGTAAGCTAGAACTGCTTTTTTACCAGTCTGTTGTTGTCCCTTCCCCTGTTTCAGTGGGTCATGCAGTCTTTTTCATATCAAGCCTTCTGTTTTTGGTATGAGACAGCTTTTGGTCTTGCTAGAAAGGCAGCTCTCTGCTGAGGTTTTCTAATCTTCTTGCTTACATGCTTCTACCTGGAAAACTGCCTGTCTGCTCGCTCACAAGTATAACAAACTCCACATAAAAGGTATTTGGGAAGGAGACGATGAGCTTATGAAACCAATAAAGGGTCTTTAGCCTGATAATGTCACACGCTGACTGGGATGTAGCACTTACAGAATCATAGAATGGTTTGGGTTGGAAGGGACTTCAAAGATCATGTAGTCCAAAGCCCTGCCCTGGGCAGGGACACCTCCCACTAGACCAGATTGCTCGAAGACCCATCCAGCCTGGCCTTGAGCACCTCCAGGAATGGGGCAGCCACAGCTTCTCTGGGCAGCCTGGGCCACTGTCTCACCACCCTCACAGGAAAGAATTTCTTCCTGATATCTAATCTGAGTCTACCCTCTTCCAGTTTGAAGCCATTACCCCTCATCCTGTCACTACGTGCCCTTGTAAAAAGTCCCTCACCATTTCTCATGGTTTTCCTTTTTTGTTTGGGGGTTTTTTCCACACATTTAAGTGTCACTATGCAAAATAAACCTTAGTAGACAGCAATAACAATATTGAATTTAATTTCATAGATACTCCCAGACTGTACCATAAGTAGTAATACATACTCTTTTTAATCACTAGCACATCATTAGTGTCTGTAGAAGTGCTTCAGAATTTACTAATGGACTTTATCAGCTATGTTTGCTTGAATGAAGAGCCTAACCAAGCTGTACAAATGTGTAAATACAACTTCTTTCAAGAAAAGTAAATGTCAAGTTTGGAAAGTAGGCATTTGTACTACAGATTGTCAGAGGTTAAATGATAAACTAAGACTTTTAGTGTAGGCCTAAGACTAGTTTGTGTGGAGAGGTCATTAATGTGTTTCAGCTCTCAGTCTTCCTTCAAAGACTAAAGACAACTTCATTTTTGCAACTTTAAGTCTTTATTGCCTTGTTACATTCTCGTTTAATTTAAAAGTTAATAGGTTGCGTGTCTAATTGTGATTTCTATTTTTGTCTGTCTCTGAAAGTACAAGTGAAAAATACTGATAATTTTATAAGGGTTTAATCTTTTTACTTGTTCTTGTGTTTATTACTATATTTAGCCACTACCCAAATGAAAGCCAAGTTATGTGCTGTAGAAGATAACATATTTGATGTATTTCTTTATGTGACAATAAAAGATGAAAAGGTGAGATACTTCTATATATACAAACTTGTTCATGCACTTTGCTATGTAAGTTATAACTTCGCGATTAGTTTGACTGCGAAGTACTACTTGCAGGTGAGTTGTAATTTCTGTCAGATACAGTCGAAGCTGGATCATATACTTATCAGAGGTTTTGTTTTATATTTCTGTTCCTTGTAAACTTCCGGAGGAATTCCAAGAGGCAGAAATTCCATTTTTCTTTAAGTGAACCTCCTATTGGAAGGTATTGGCAAGCAGGTGAAGTCCAGCAAGTACTTCAGATGGACTACTATGTGAATTATTTAGTGCACTTTTGCACCCTTTTGTGGTATCATACTTAAAGATGTTTCAATAAGGCAGTTGCATAATATTATGAAAATAAACACACTTGCTTTTGCATAAGACTGAGTCCTCAAAAATTTGGGAAAAGAAAAAACTCCAAACACCCTAGTTCTACTTGCCAAAATGTGTAGCTTGTGCTAAATCTCTGCTGTAGCTACTGTCAGACTTAAGCAGCTGTATGGTAGAGAAAAATAAATGTATTTGAATGCTGCTTCTACTTGGGAGTGTTTACCCAGGGTTTTAGCACTGGAGCTGTGGTCTTTGCCTTAGACAGTAACTTTGAAGGTTGCTTCATACTAGTTCGAATATCTTCTCCCAGTTCAGAATCCCAATGGGCGATAGTGTTACTGATCTCTGAGCCAATGGATTTTAAGAAGCTTTAGGTTTAGTACAACTTGTTTCTGCTAGCTTTTGATGCACACTGAATGAAGAAGTAAGCCAGCTTGACTTACTAATAGTTTGTTTTTGTCTTTTTTTAATTTTTAGGGCTCATAGAAGTTAATTGAGTGCAGAATTTTAGGCAGAAGGATGAAACTGATATTTAATTAACACCTGTTTAGAGAACACACAGAAAGATGTGACTGACTTCCTATTCTGGAGTTAATAATCTTCAGAAAGCAGTCACTGATACTGCTTCTATCTTATTGCCGTTGTTTAAAGCTTCAGATAAATTCTAAACAAATACATGGTGGTGTGGCTTACTGCTTATTGATACTGGTCAGTAAAGATCTTGATTTTTTTTTTCTTTTTTTTAAGGTGTGCGTTAATGATGATCTTGTCTCAAAGAACTTTGCTCGTTTTGAGGAAGCTAAAGAGAATACAAGGAGTTCTGCAGGTTATCAGGAGACCCAAACGTCATTAAATATTGAATCTGTTCCAGTGAAAATTGTTAATCCTGCGCTTGCTTTCAGGCCAGTGGTGTTTCAGGAGAAGGTACCAACAAATCTTGAAACAGGTGGGAACCATGTGTGTCGGAAACAGCCGTACATGCAATGCATCATGTGTCTTTAGTTGGATATATTGAACATGAACCTATTGTCTTGGTTCAAATCTAACAATTGGATCAAATGGTATCCTTCCAACAAATGATGATGATGTATCAGACTTTACAAAGACCAATCAAATTATCAGATACAGGAATACGGTAAAGCTTTTTGTACTATTTAAGACAAAGGCTGAGGGCAAGTTACGCAGGCATTTGTTGATATGCTTAATAGCATTAGATATTATTGAAATTACTCGTGGCATTGATCAGTGATGTATTAATGTTTTTTTGAGTTTGGAGGGATTTTTTTGAACAGAGGTACTTTTAAAACTAGTGTTTAGGATGAATTGCCTCATTTATAGTGATTCAAGCTTTTTGAAAGACTTGCAACTTTGTCCTTCATCCTTCTTCATTCAGTTCATCTGTATAGTAGTCAT
This sequence comes from Ibidorhyncha struthersii, assembly GCA_013398815.1. Taxonomy (NCBI): domain Eukaryota; kingdom Metazoa; phylum Chordata; class Aves; order Charadriiformes; family Charadriidae; genus Ibidorhyncha; species Ibidorhyncha struthersii. The sequence continues at coordinate 87,168 of VZSZ01008851.1, forward strand.
AGAATGGTTTGGGTTGGAAGGCACCTTAAAGATCATCTAGTTCCACCGCCACTGTCCTGGGAAGGGATACCTACCACTAGACCAGGTTGCTCTTTAGATAAAGATAACTACTTTTTTGGTTGGATTTTTGCCATTAAGAAATTATACAAGCAACTAAACAAGTCACTTGCAACCCACTGTAAATAAAAGTACTGGGGTTTTATGTGTTCAGATAATCAAAAATGTGTTTATGCACTTCTTATTTACCATTCTAGATCTTGCTGTTTCCATTTCCTTTCTTGAAGGGATTTACCAAAGGCCAGGCACAGGTCTAAGTGAAAATACTGGGTCTGTAAGTATTGTGTTTTGTATTAAATTGTCAAAGATGAACTAAATTAGACATATGTAGGACAGATTAGGAATACTGTAGTCATCTAGCTTGTTCTTCTATGTAGCATAGGTCTGGGGGACTAAGCTAATTCTTGATAAATGTACTACAATCCTTGAAAAGGTTGTGCATCCTGTTGCACTCCTTTGCTAGCGTTTTATGAAGATGATAGCTGTCTACACTACAGTTTTCTGAATATATTAAAATGTAAATTTTAGTGTTTCCCTGAAAACGAAATAGTCCTTACGCTGTACCGTCTTAAACATTCATTGGAGTCTCTTCTTATTTCTTGAGTCATCTAATATTTTGAATGTCTGATCTGGTTTCTTGCTGTTTTCTCTTTTTTGCTGGCTTTTCTCTTCTGAAATATTTTTGAAAGGTCAGTGCTCATTCTTGAGTGTTAAATTGTGTACTGAATTACACAACTGGAGCTATTACAATGTCCATGGGAGGAATGGAACATGAACTGATAGATTCTAGGCAAATAACCACTGCTGAGTATATCCAATCTCAGGTCTTTTAAAGACACCATGTGCTGGTCCATGTTCTCTTCTGCTGCATGCTTTAAAGGAGAAATTTGCTTCTATGATAGCAAGGGACCTACTTCTTCTGTCAGGTCAGGGGTAAAAGGGAGTTTTACAGAAGCTATTTTTTAGTTCTGCTGAGAGTTGAAGATTGATAACCACTCTTGACCTTAAACTGTAATACCTTATTAAAATATTTTTGAAAGAACGATCATGAAAGCAGAGCAGCACTACCTCTATACCCTTCTGCAAACAGTCAGCTGAATTACTTGATGCAAGTCTTTGACCAAGTCACGCCTGTTGATTGCTGGTGACTAATGATGAACGCTAGAAAATGCCCTGTTCAGAACCAGACATCTTTGGGGTAACTCTGGATCCAGTATCTGCTACTGGTTACTCCCTTGAGGATTTGCAGTGTTGTTCAATTTAAGTTCATGTGCATTGTCGTTGTAAGGGTGCAGCTGGGTAGCCTGGTTCTGGTTTTCCTCCTGTCTGTGGTGTGCAGGCTTTCCATGTTTTTTCTTAATTTTGTTTTAAAAAGGAAAACGTTTAAAAACTAACCAGTATATTTTCATACTACCTCAGATCCCCAGTTACAGCTATAGCTTGAGATATCACCATGAACCAATTGTTCTTTTGTGTGGGTGATGTTCTTGTTGAATGCTTGATGCTTGGTAAAGAAAATATTGTTCAGTAACAAGTTAGACAGTCTACTGAAGTTTGTTTCATCAAAATTGTTGCCTTATTCAGACAAACTTATTTGTACAAAAAGTCTCCAAAATATTTGGAGAATCGCAGAGTTAGGTAGGAAAACCACTTCCAACTCAGTGGACTAAAGAAATAATTTTTCTAAAATGTTGCTCTTGAGCAGTATTTCCGCACTAAAAATGTGTTTGTCTTTTCTTGATAGATTGTCAAAGCAATTCCAGATCTGCCTTTCAAGGAAAATATAGCAGTTCACACAGCCAGGTACAGTGCAACATGGTAAATGTTTTAAATGCTTGTGTAATCAGATAATTATGAGCTGTAGTATGTTTCCAGTTACTATTCTTAGGCAGATAAAAGGGCAGAGGGTAAGCAGAGATGCATACACATGTTTTTGTGGAAGAAGGGAATTTGAAGCTTCTGATACTTATCCAGGCTACAATAAAAATAGCAGTTCTTTCTTAAAAAAAAAAATAGCTTGACAATAAGGAACCCTGTGATGTGTAAGTATTTCTTTTGCACACTAAACATGTTAAGTTGCTTTATTTTATTCTTAGTGTGATTTATAAAGTTTTCAAACTTAATGAAATATGACTAGAATTGATTGGGGGATACTTTTACTATGCTGCCTGTCAATTGATGCATATGTAATAAACCCAAGGAGTGTGTTTTAATTCAGTTTCTAACTGCTGCAAAGATATTGTTTCATTTTTTGAAACATTAAGAAACCTTTTTTCTACAGTCCAGTCTGATTTTCTTCTAAAGTTGAGGAACCTACCACTTATCTTCATTAAATGTTTTCCTTAGGATTATTTCAGATACGTAAAAGCTAATACTAAGTTTTATTTTCAAAATGGTACTTTTTGATTTCTTCTTTCATGTTTGAGGATTTTCCTCCTTGCCATAGGTAATACATCAGAAATATTTTGCGAGTGAATTGCTTCATGACACTTTAGAAATATTGGTGATATTTCTAAATTACATTTTACTTTTGCATTTATGTTGGATTTAATATTTGTATGTTTCTCAGGCTTCAGCAGTTCTTAAATTCTGATCCTCTGAAGACTCACATAATCGAAAATGACCAACAGGTATTTCAAGCATTAACTTCCATTTAACTTCTCTTCTGCAAATGTATTGAGTGTATGTGGAAGGTTTTGGTAGTGTTGGGGCTGCAGAGGTGATGGTCTTTGTGGAAGCAGGTCAGGGGTGGATTCCAGCTGCATCAGCAACAAGACCCACTGCAGGCCAAAGCTGAGCCAACCAGCAAGGTTGGTGGTGCCTCTTTGAAAATATATTTAAGAAAAGGCAAAAAATACCTGGGAGCGAACAAAAAATGAAAAGAGAAATGGAGGCAATGACAAGGTCAGAGGAATAGGAGGTGCTCTGTGCTTGCAGTCTGTGGAGGACCCACAGTAGATGAGAAGAAAGAAGTGAGAGGGAAGGAGCAACAGAGAGAAACTGCTATGTTCTGACTGTGGTCCCTGCCTTGTGCTTCTCATTGCCTCAGTGCTGGGACTGAGTGTAACCTGCATTGATTATAAGGGAAGAGGAGAGGAGTTTGGAGTGCAGTTGAGCCTGGGAGCAGGGGAGGAAAGGTGTTTTTTCTGAAGTGTATAAGTGTTTGTTTCTGAATAAGCAAATCAGTACTCATTAATTGGCAACAAATAAAGTTAACCTAAAGTTGAGTCTGATTTGCCCGCATCAGTAATTGTTAAGTAACAGCCCCTTTTGACCCATGATTCTCCTTGCTCGCTGTCGCTGTCTTTCTCCCCCACCCCTCTGGAAAGGGAGAGTGAGTGAGCAAGTGGCTGTGTGAGTGCTTGGTGGTGTGCTGAGGCCAACCCACCACAGCAAATCTTGACTAGTTATCTTTTAAAATTGTATTTTGATTTCTTTTTTTTTTTTTAATTGCTGAGTGCTAGCTGTATGCAGAACATCAAGCGCATTCTCTTGAGTGGTGTAAAACAGTTGTGTTAAGGCAATCTTGATAAATCTTTCTTTAAGAAATAATGAGTATTCATCTCACCACTGGTCTGTGTAACTTAACAGTATGTATGAGCCATATCTAAAATGTATTTATGATTTATTTGGCTATTTTTCATCAAAATACCATTTTTTAGATACAGTAAATGCTTGTCGTATGTAAGCTAAAACCCTTTTACTAAGTGTTGTCTTTGTCATCTATTTGTCATATGGTTTCAGAGTCTTAGTGAAGAAAGAAATTTTGTCTTTCTTAGCAACAAAATTGAGCCATCATCAATTCTGGAAACAGCACCACTTTTTGATGATCTGAAAAAGGTAATGCTAATGTAGTGTATTACACTGAGTATCTTTTTAAGGCTAGTGTCATACCCCAGCTTCTGATACTAAATATGGTAGTAATACCTAATTTTGTTTGAGGAGTGTCTAGGAGGTTGTTCATGTGATTGAATAAATGAAGCTTCAGAAAGATGCTGTAAGAATTGTACCCATTTCTTCTGATATATCAACCACTGCCACAAGTCATGGGATTTGAATTCTAATATAATAACTTCTTCTGGGCTGAGAAACTTTTTTTTTTTTATATTGCACGTTAAGGACATTGATTATGTAATGGGTAAAAAGCTTTCAAATCCCTCAGTGTTGTGTTTTGTTTCATTAGTGTTTAAGTACACAGTTTTCATGTGGAACTCTTTAATTTCTCTTTCTGTAGGAACTTACTCGGAAAAAATTTTTAGGCCCTAACTTCACAGAATCTTACTGTTGGCCGCCAGTAGCTCGAGGATGTGATGTAGTTGCCATCTCATATGAGGGAAATAATCCTTTTTTATATATTCCACCAGTTCTTACATTTTTGCAGTCGGGAAGTTGCTACAAAGCCTTGCCAAACAGGAATGGAGTATGTATATATTAGAGTAGTAACAAGTTTTCTGTTCTAAAGGGTAGATGTAGAATAATGATCCAAAAGATAGTGGATGTTTAGAATGTATACATTCAATATGATCTTAGCATATGCCAGTTTATATAAGTCTTCTGCTTAGAGGCTTACAGAGATGGACTGTGTGAATGTGGGAGTCTTTAACTTGTTTATCAAGTAATACCTAACAGGTGGTTAATGTCATCATTGATACTTCATGAGGCTTTGTTTTTAAGGGGATAGTATGTAGTCATTAAAAAAAAAGTATTAGCTGTTTTAAATATTGTAATTCATTTTCTAACTTGTATTAGATCACAGAAACATAGAATTATTGGGGTTGTAAGTTATAACCCTAAGTAAGACACGATGCTTCTGCTTCTGTGGAATTTTTTTACTTTTTACTGTGTGTTGCTGCATGCATTCTTTTTGTTTCCAGGTAGCCTGGTGTATGGTTCATTGGGTCTGTAACATCTGCATTTAGGAGGTGATATAGTACTAAAAGCTTCAGTTTTGAAGTACTTAAAGGCCTGTGCTGCAGACATTGTTTTTGCCCTAAATGCTGAAGTAGTACCATTCTTAAGTTTCTGAACTCTTGTCTAATATTATGGTGTAAAATTTTGTACGTGTGTATGTAGCCGCTAGCACTTATTTTGTGTCCTGGGTGGAAGAAGGCACAACTTGTTTTTGAGCTACTGAAAACGTATGAGAGGTGCTCCAGACAGCTTCATCCAATGTTGATAATACTTGGGCAGAACAAAGAAGAAAACAGAAGTGTGAAAATCCAAGGATGTAAGAATACTTTCTGTCATCTTAATTATGCTTGAAAACAATGTGGGCTGCCATAATTCCAGGAAATTGTGAAAGAAGCAGTTTATACTTAAGTTTTTTTGTCCTATAAAGTGATAATTCTATTTCTTTAATGCTGTAACTGTAGTGATACATGAAGCTTCATTAGTGCCATTCAACAGTAAATGGTATTAAAGCTGTTCAGTTATCTACAAGTACAGCATCTTTTTTGTAAGTTCCATAACAGTTATTTTTAAGCCAAATTAGTGGTAGGGATTTGCTGAAGATCATGCTGAATTAGGATTAATTGTGGACTTCCTTGATTTAGAGCCAGGTTTTACAGTACTTTTTTTGATACGTGAGCACCCATTGCTGGACAGAGGTACTGGGTCTGTCAGGGAAGGAGTTAATTGTCTTCATAGCCTGTATGGTGGCGTGTTTTGGATTTGTAACTGGAACAGAATGAATAACACAGTAGTACTTAGGCTCTTGTTGGGCATCACTTACGTGGCATCAGGAATTCTTTCTCCCAGTCTGCCACCCAGTGAGCAGGCAGTGGGTGGTCAAGAAGCTGGGAGGTGACACAGCCTAGTCAGCTGACCCAAACTGGCCAAAGTGTTTTACAGTATTATATAACATCATGCTCAGCAGTAAAAACGTGAGGGGTGAGGATGATCTGATGAGTGGCTGGGCATCTGCTTGTTGGGATGTTGTCAGTGTTGCCTTTGCATTGCTTCCCCCCTCCCACCTTCACTTATTACGCTGGCTTTTTCTCAACCCATGAGTTTTCTCACTCTGGCAGTTCCTGTCCTCTCCCCTGGCCCACTGGGGTAGGGGGAGTGAGTGAGCATCTGTGTGCCTCTTAGTTGCTGACCATACTCAGCCCACCACAGTAATGCATAAGTGTATGTTCTTAAAAAATATTTTTAACAAATATGTAAGTATTTCAGGTACATGTTTTTTTATTTTTTTAGAATGGGCAAATACTTAGGGCATATGTCTCATACTGCTTTGCTGCTTATATACACTTAACACAATTCTTCTCTACTCTTAATTTTAAAATAATATTGGAAAAGTGAAGGATTAAAAAGGAGGTGATAGTTCTCCGCAGACAAAGTTGCATAAACGTCCAACTTTAAAATTTAGTTTGAAATAATTTTTTTGTTAATGGTGGTCTCCAGTTTTACTGTTGCAATAAATTCTAGGTAATTTTTGCATATAACTTCAGTCATATGGAGAGAATACTCCATAGAGAAGAGGAAACATACAAGTAGTAAAAGACCTGTTGGGAGACTTCACCTACTTAAGTGTATTTACTTAAAACAGTTTTACTGTTCTTGTTTGGTCTTTTTGTTAAGCCTTAGTTGATAACTGCATCTTTAGAAGTGGCTCTTTTTGTCAAGGAAACAAGAAATATGGATAAATCTATGAAGGACTGTGTAAAACTTTTGATTTCAGCAGTTTATATTCTTACATCCATCATTCAGGTTTAAGAGCCTGGTGGATGAATTCAGATCTTTTATTAGTAGAGCTGTTGGCATATTTGCACAGATTAAGACTGGTGTGTTTTCATTTTTATAGATATAATCGTGCACATGCACGCATATATGTGTGTAGATAGCTAAAATTTGTGCGTGACTTTATTTTTAAAACTGAACTTTTCTAAAGGCTGCTCTTGCACGGTATTTAAATATCTATCTTCTGTCTATCTGGTTCTGAAGTTCTTATCTCTACTTCCATTACCCTATTGGAAAACGAAGTGGCATCCTGCTTTGTAAACTTGTTAACGTTCAGACCTTTCACTCTTTCAGAAACTCGGAATTTTACCCACTCAAGTCTTGAAGACATGCAGGGGTAGAAAAATACAAGCAAATTAAAAATAACTGTTGACCAGAAGTCAGAAAATGGAGTTCAGTGTTCTCTCTCTATTTTAGAAAAACAAAAGCAAACAAACAAAAATACCCACCAAAAAAAACACTCAAAACCAGCGCCCAATGTCAAGATGATGCATCTGAAATGCAAATGTGGCCTTTTTAATACAACACGGTAGTTTTATTGTGTCTTATTAATACTCTTTCAAGTTACAAGGTAATGTTAACAGTTTTTTCCTCCTCCTTGTAGGTGAAGTAATTGTGACTACACCATATAGCCTCCTGAGACTGTTTGAACATCACAATTTATTGTTTTGTAGACTTTGCCATCTCGTTCTTGATGAGATTGAGGTACTGTTCTCTGATGCCACTGAACAGGTAAGTGGCTTATATGTTCATATGGTAAAATGCCATTCCAGTTGTGCACGTGTCTTAAACAGTGGCACATACTGAAAAAAACCCCAACTTTCCTGAACCTGTGAGGCAGAATTGAGAAGAAAACAGAATTTAAAACAAAATCACATTTGTGTGCTTCTGGCACAATGAAACACTGGAGAAGTGGAGCTGTAATCTATTAAATCTTACTTCCCCTGCTGTTGTTTTTTTCTTGTCCTGTTCTATGCTACTGGTCCATTATGCTGTCTTTCTTTGCTGTGGATGGTTTCCCAAGGACTTGCATTTTTTTCAGCAGTAGCGGTAGTTTCCGTGTAAGGGGTCTCTAATCTGCTTTAAAGACTTGCATCATCTATCTGTAAGGAACTTCCTTTTCCCTCGTATCATTGCTCTTTGAACAGCTTCAGTTCAAGAAATGTCTATTGGTAAGTTCCTCAGTCTCTGTAGAATGAAAGGCAGAAGTGAAGAAGCTGATTCTAACTCAAAGAATCTTGGAAGAGGAAGAGCAATAAATTCCACGTTGACAAGGATACATATATTGTATCACTTTTATGTCTTATAACTCAAGTTTGAGAAAATTTCTTTTTTTTTTTTTATTGCTGCTTTGAGGCTTCACAGCACAGATGCTTTCTGTTAGTATTACAGCATATTACATCATCAGTATGCAAAAAACAGCTTACACACCTGTTTTGACTGTCATAGATACTTTTAAATCATTAACTTACTACCTGTTTAAAATTTGGTGATAAGACTAAAAGGCCGTGTTCGTAACTGTGAAAAGCCAGAGAAACTTCTTTACGGAGATAGGTTGTCCGGTTTGCTATACGTGAAGCTGTTAAATGTGCCTTTTTAGCAGCAAATCTCGAGTCATAAATCAGATGAAATGTTATCCTTATGCACTGGGACATTCCTTTTTTCTGCTCAGGCTGTTCTTTCTGTTGTGTTCCTGTACTTCTTGAGATGGAGTGCAGGTATACCATTGGAAGATTGTGAGAAAGGTAGTTTATAAAACACTGTGCGTCTATCTGCCATTTCTGTGGGAGCTTCTCAAAAACATCAGTCTTAAATAGAAAAGAGATGCTCTTTCAGGTGGAAGTGATCATTTGATAATGCTTGAACTATTGCAGTTCTTCTAAATCAGTATGTTACAGAAATGTTACATTGTTAAAAATACTGCCCGGGTAAGTTTAGTGCCAGGTTGAGAGAGATCTCTTGGAATTGTGCCAGAGCCCTATAATACTTCTTAGTATGGTAGCGCTTTGCCAGAAGTCCTCATGTCGTTCCACGGCTGGACTGCTTGTCACTTATATAAGGTGGTGTCATCAGGAATATATTAATTCTGTCTTAGTGATTTTTATTTTTTTATAAATGATTTTATGGCACCCCCATATTTTTGGGGGGAAACTACTGTATTGGCAGGTTGGGCTTATTTTTTACTTACCTCCTAGTTTTTGCTGACTGCCTCTGACCTCTTGGATTTGCTTTTGCCTAGGTTTAGTATTTTTCAGATTTTGACATACGCTTTTCCTGATAGTTCCGTCTTCTGGGCAGAATCCTGTGTTATGATCCTTTGTGCGTGCACATGCTGTCCTTTCGTGCTGTCCTGTTGCTTTCTTTTTGCTTCAGAAGTAGTTCAAATAATAGGATAAAAGTGCACAAACCAAACAATTTGTTTTGGGATGTGGAATTTGTGGTTTGTTGTGTTGGTGTTTTTGTGACTGGAAAAAACAGTGTGCTGAAACAGTGAAACACTGCTGTTACATGCTCACTGGAATGGGATAAGAGGCTACAAAAAACCCTTTATTTTCTTAATAGGTTTTTACTATATTAGATTGTTACAAGAAAGCTGTTATTACTGAAGAGTGGGAGTATTCACCGCATCAGATTATTGCTGTTGGAACTTGTTGGAATAAACACATAGCACGCTTGATAAAGGAGTTTATGAATGATCCTTATATTGTGATAACAGCTATGGAAGAGGCTTCCATCTATGGAAACGTGCAACAGGTAAAAATGTGGGGATGATGTCACTATTTGTTTACTAAGATATTTCGCTGTTTGTACTGATCAAGGTCAGTATACTTGGCTGCTGATTGTTTATTTTAAGTGAGTAGTGCTAGAATCCTAACTCAGACTGTTAGGTGCGCCTCCCATGTATGAACTGAGGTGACTTAGAAGACCTCTGCAAGTTCATGACTGAACGAGCTGAAGGTCTTTTATTTTGCGTTGTAGGACTGAGGTGAAGATACTCCCTCGACTATTTCATTGGTAGTGCAAATTACTCTGAATTTTATGTGAAGTATTTGCAAATGGTATAGTTTGTGACCAGAATTTTATTAGAGTGTTTTTGCAATTGTTAATTTTGAGTGGCACAGCTACAAGCCAAGTTATCCCAAGACAGAGCTTGCAAAATACTTGGTTTACTGTTATGTGCCACACAATACTAAACTTAATGTGACCTAAAATTTCCAGACAGTTATTACATGTTGTTAGGTGCCTTCTCATTTAATTTCCAGTCAATGTGGTTGTAGCCCTTAAGAGAATAATACAAAATGACACAGAATAATTCAGATCATACAATAAACTGTAAATAATTTAGAGAATTCCCAACATTCTCAATCCCTAAGACTAGATATTCTGAGCATGATGCAAAACTGAAAAACCACCTCTCTTTTGCGAGAAGTCTAAGTTTGGCAGGACTGAAAATGTCAGTGTTTTGATGCTTTAAGTTACTAAGGGTATTTCAGGTGATACAGTATGCTTTTTGGGAGCATGACACTTTTTTAGTGGTATTTGAAAATGCCAAACTTAAGGATTGATCAATCCCCTAAAATTAAATGAATGAAAAATCTTAATGTGGGGTTTTGATTATGTGTTGGGTTTTAATGATGCTTCTGGAAGCTGTCCTAAATGCATACCTTTTGTGAGAGTTGTATCTTCTGTACGTTTACCAGAACACCTACCACTTACCAGAGCTACCATTTACTGCATTCTCTTTGGTATTATATAACAACCCCTAGTGCATATTATAAAGGAAGAATTATACAGTAAAATCTGTATAGATTACATGAATTATCAGCCCTCTACTTTGTATCTACTTCTAGGTTGTGCGACCTTGCACAAACAGTGAGAGAACTGCTCTGTTACTCAAAATACTGGATTTTACCCACAATAATCTTCAGAAGGTGCTGGTATTCACTAATTCAGTAAATGAAGCAGAAATGGTTCATAAGGTAAGAAAGTATTTAAATTTGCATAGATAAGAGCTTTTTTTTTAATTGTTAAGGTATGATAAACTAAAATACCTTCGCTTCTGAGAATAAAGGAGTGTGAATTTGGAAGTTAATTATTTCTGCTAAAAATAGCCCCAACCCTGCTCTTCTGCTAACTAGAAGAAAGCCGAACTGACAGGCATGTCCTGCATAGAATGCATTCATTACTAAATTCTTAACTATGTTCTGTCTGTTGGGTTGGAACTTTGAGTTGAATCAAACAGGCTTTTTTCCAGTAAACATTCTGTCTGTCCTTTTAATTTTATTTTTTTACCGTTTCCAGGAGTGGTATGGGGGGAGACAACTTAAGCCACCGTGTTAAGAAGTTCTGTTCTGTTGCTTTCTAGTGTGGAGCAGTTGAAATTGTTAAAGGTTGTTTCTCTGATTTGATAGAAACATTTTTCTGTCATCCTGGAAAAGTCTACCTGGATTTTAAGCTTCAAGTCGTAAGGCATGGGGGGAAGGTAGCATGCTTGATATGTATTTTCTTAAACTAGCATAGAACTGCTTCAAAACGATCTGTAACAGCATGCTTTAGTTTTACACCTTTTTTGTGGGTTGTATACTCAGCATTTCAGAGGTGGAGACTGAGGAGTTTTCCTGCAATAGTTCTTTCTTCAGATATTATAGCAATGAACATATATGTAACAATATAGCAATAGAAAAATCTCTTCTGTACTTTCATTGTCTCTTTGCTCGTCCGCCAACAGTGCAAAGAAAGGAGTGCAATCTGATTTGACTGGGAAGCAAGAGATGGGAAGCAGTTCTGTTAAGCCTGGATAGGGCGATGTGGTTGGTGGGAATGATATTGCTAAAGGAGGGAAGCTCTGAGGATATGAGAATTAAAACCTTTAGTGATAGCTTCAAGGGTGGGATAGCAAAAGGATGTGTGGCTGGATTGTTCACATGTTATAGGAAGAGACATGTCTGTCCTGAAACATGGGAATGTATTTCCTTCTAGAAGCTGGAATAGATCCTGTGATATTTAAGAGAGTCGTCTTATGTAAACACTAGTGTATCTGGAATGTTTAATCTTTGACGATTGTTAATGGAAGCAAATCTAAGACGTTTTCCTTTAATATTTGATGATTAATTTCTTAAGGATATCAAAACCAACCCACTTAAAAAACCAACCACTTAAGAGTGTTTGATGCTCAAGAAGTATTGAAGCTGTTCATAGTAATCCTTGTGTACACCAACTTCAAATACCTTAAATGGTCTACAAAAATGTGACTGTTAACTGAGTTCATTAGACATGCCAGTTCACCAAATAACCAAGGCTTTTGTAGTGATTCATTTGTGAACCTTGAACTTGACAAATACATAGAGCCTTTTGAGAAGACTACATTTGTGCAAGTTAAGTATAGGTAGGTCAGTGAGGGGTTTTTGGTGCTTTTTCTGAGAGACTGAAAGATGAGGCTGCATGTTGTTAGATGACAGAATCCGCTTAAAATGGAGAGGACACCTCAGTGGTGGGAAAAGCTTGAAATGGAATTTGTACCTTCTTAAACATCTGTTTAATGTATTAATCCATAGGAACCTGAGCTTTATTTGTTTTCTTTTTATACAGGAAATTAATAAGCTTAATCTCCATAATACTAATTATTTTTTCATGTAAGCAACCTAAATTTCATTAACTCCGTCGTCTCTCTTTACAGTAGCTAAGGCATGCTTGATTCTGATAAGATACTCTGTTTATTAGAGCAGTGATTGCTGTATTGGAAGAATGTCTAAGTATTTACTTTGTCTTCCAGGCACTGAGGAGCAACTCCATATATTCCTTGAAAGTACATAAAGAGAGTGAGTTTAATTTCAAGTATATCTTAGAGCAGTGGACAAAAAAATACAGTTCTGGCACTCATGTTGTGTTAGGTGAGTATTTTCTTTTTGTCTAGTCATGATTATGTCTTCATGGTGACTCATTCTACACTGAATACTTGCACTAGGTTATCTGATCACTTTGGCAGGGTCAGTTCCCTATGAAGTCCTTCCAGTTATCCCTTTACTTATTAGTGCTACAGCTAGTCTCTTTTTTTTTTGTTGTTGTTGTTCCTTGGTTCCAGGGTTAACTGCTGCAACGAGAAAACTTACTTTAATTAGAGGGAACATAAAAGAGGTTTTTTTGCTGCATTAATTAAAAGAACTACTAGTACTTTCAGAGAATTTCCGTGTATTTCACAACTGTCTCCTACTACAGAGGATATTTTCAGTTTGAAATAATTTAGATACTCCAAAGACTTACTGTAGTGTGTTCACTACAATTCAAGTGTTCTCTATCTTATTCTTGTGAAGTACTTGGCTGTGGGCAATTCTATTTATTCTGTGGTACTGATGCAAGATACAGAATTGCGCTGCATTATTACAGACTAACATGAAATGCTGTGTCTGCCATATGCTTACAAAACGTATTGACTGAAGAAATTAATGTCTTATGTAAGCATATCAGGAAGACCTTTTTATTAAGTCAGTTGATGAGGAGAAGGAAACGGACATTGCTAGTGTGGTATAATACTTCACATGCTTGAAGCATTACAGTTACCTTATGTGTGTGTAAAACATGTGCTTAGTTTTAACAGATGACTGCATGCAGTCTCTGGGAATTACAGATGCAACTTGTGTGATACATTTCAGCCTTCCTTCTCCAAGAATCTTTGGTCAACGTCTACGCAGCATGTCAGACAACTTTTGTAATGTGATAGAGGTTTGAATAAATCTTTAATGTGTTACTACTACATTTGATTATTAACTGCTGGATACATAAAAGCTTTTAAAAAAGAGATTTTATTTTTCATTAGGATTCTTCTGTAGATCAAGAATGTACAAAGGCAAGGTCAGTCACTCTGCTAACAGAAAACAGTTCGTGTCATGCACTTGGGATCCTGCGCTATTTGCAGCACGCAGAAGCTGAAATTCCACCAGAACTGCATGATTTTACTGCCAAGATGCTAGAAGCTGAAGAAGATAAGAAATTTTCAAGGCCACTGTGTACCTATCTCAAAACATTTGGGATTTGCAAGTGAGGAAATAGCAAGTTTTCTTGACACCCGTACTGACATAGGAAGGCCCTGAATAATGACTGCTTCCATTTTCTTGATGAATTTTCATGTTGGATACTCTTATTCAAACCAGTTTTTGCTCATGAGGGTTTTCTTTATTTTTTTTTTCTGTTGACTGTTGCATCTGTTTCACTCTAGGTACTTTTATGAAAACAAAAATATTAACTTTTTTGTGGAGACCAATCATACATAGTCTGACATAGTAGCATAATTTGTTATAATTCCTGCCTAGATGTACTTGAGGGAACTTTAAGCCATTGTTTTGATCGGTATTCTAATCATAGTTGCACAAGGTTTGTGCTTTACACTCTCCCCTATTGTCTCATGTCCCTCTAGAGTGGGTAAAGAGATGGTGACTTCTCTGAGCTGTGTGTAACTGGATTGTAAGTAGTGCCTGAAGGAGGAAGCTAAGGTGTTCTCGGGTATGACTTCTAGTGTAGGTAACTGTTGTTGAAAGTAACAAAAAAATCAATGTTAGTGTTTGTTTTACTCTGAAACAAGTTTTCTGGTGTCTTTTGTTTTGTTTTACAAACTTTGTCACTGAGAGGTTTTTGGCTGTTTCTGTCTAACCCCCAGAGTTGTTGGTGCTATTTGAGACAGAAATTGAATATTGAGGGCTGATGAGATTTTAGTGTTTGAAGCTATTCTAAGTCACATTAAAATGATTTACAACTGAAAACAAAGGGCTTTTTTCTAAAACCGTTGTTTTTTTTTTTTAATACATAGGAATAGAACAGTGTGTCCAGATCGTCACCAAATTAATTTACAAATAGACATGCCCCAGAATATACTAGATAAAATTATACGAACGCCTGCATGTGTGACAGTAAGTTATTATTTTCCTTGGTTTTGGGTACCAAGAAGGCAGGTCTTAAATAGCTTCTTAGCATATTACTTTTTTTTTCATATTACATTAATATTATTGTAGTATGCATACTATATCTTTTGACTATTTGTTATTTTTTAGCTTTTTTGTCTCTCCCTTGCATAAATAGGTGTGCCAGATTTTCCCTTAATCTTTAGCTTGAATTGAAATTGTTTCGCGGCTGATTCTGAGCTTACCTCAGATTTTCTTCTGCATTGGAAGATTCCCATTCTACGGGAAGAGGGCTTATGTTCTGTGTATTCCTTCCCTCTATAAATTGAGACCCTATACCAAAACTAACAAAGGTTAACAAACGCTCCTATAAATGTCAATTATATATATTGTAGAGGAAACAAATTAATCTTTTGGAGTGAAGAGAAGTTGAAGATGATGCATCTTTTGTTGGAAGTGAGGATTTTTTCTTAGCTGACGTGTTCATGCAAATTTGTTGAAAAATGAGCATATTCTGGCCGTGTCATATGAAACTAGTATTTCCATTTGCAATATCCACAGAAAAGGGGATACAGCTCCTCCCTTATCTTCTAGGTGGAACAGTTATTTCCTACTAAGATGTTAATGCTTTTTGAAAACCCTTTTGATAGAGAGTGCTATTCCAATTGGACTTTTAGTTTCACAGGCATGAAACCTCACGGTTATTGGGTTGACTTTGCTATGGTGGTTCTTCACATCCCAGTAACAGTTTGTATGTCCAGCTCCCTTCACTGGGCTTTTCAGTGACTTCTATACTGGATTGTCTTTCCATACAGCAGTATTGCACAGTCTCTCTTGTCTCCTTGTTGGATGGTGATTGGTAAGGGCAAGTGTGTAGACACTGGTGCTTCCTTTCAGAGTTAGCACTTGGGTCTAAGAAGTGCTGGATGCCTTCCGTTTGGATGAGCTGCTTCCGCCTTCTTCCTGTCCTCTCTTATGCGTAATTCAGGTGCCTTCAAGTCATGCAGTTAATTTGTGTTACCCATCCCCAAAAGTCATAGGTTGTGAGAATAGAAAATAAGGAGAACTGGTGTCACTCTATTTTGGGATATTAAATAAGCTTTTCTTGGTAGGTATGGGTTCAAACCCTTTGACAAACCTACATGTATCCAGTTTTAGTGCCTGAGAGACTGGGACAGAATTCCTGATGCTCCTTCTAGAAACTTGCTCTTATCTGTGGTCCCCTCAGGACAGCAGTTGTGCCTCTTCCATTTCCTCATCAGCTTCTGCTGACTGCAGAGCCTGGGTGTCTGTCTTACAAATCAGTTATCACTTTGATAAATACTCTCTTTTTTGTTTGGAACCCAGTATAATGTTTCCTTCCTTTAAGAACCTCAGGTCACATTGTGCTCTTTTTAGGGCTTTTATTAAGTGGAAATTACCTTTCTAGTCCTCTTACTATCTCTTCTGGCCTCATACCCACCTGTCTCTCTCAGTGCTTCTGTCTGGCATGACCCTTTGGAATGCACGCAGTGGTTTATGTGTTGGTGTTGATAGTAGTATATTTGTAGTTTTTTATTTAAGTAATTAGAGTGCAGAAAGAGTGAAGGCCTCACACTTTCCCAGTCAGTTCTTCTAAAACACACTGTAGGGTTAGGGAACACTTAGAATTAATCTTGAATGGTGTGGAATGCCTTAGTGGTTAGTAGCTTGGCAGGTAATAATGTAGTTCACTGGTGTTCCTTTGAGTGGAATACCACCAACTGAGACCTAAGAGTTCTTGCTCTATAAATTTCTGTCTGCTGTTGACTGGACTATGGGCAGCTAGTATTATTCAGAATCTTATGCATAATACAATAATAACAACTCATAATCTTCTGAAATGTGTCTGTGCAGCAGCATCTCTGTCACCTCTTCGGGCTGGAAAGAAGTAGGTTATCTTGAACATGAAAACTTATGTTTCATTAATTTAAGAAATCATCCAGTCCTTTCTTCTAATGTATTTTATGCTTTCAGATACTACCTCTCCACATCGTAAATGCCACAAACTATTTTGGTCGAATAGTAGATAAACAAAAGGACCAATATACAATTCTTGCTGAGGAAATTAATGAGTATTTTAAGAAATCTAGTAATAAAACTTCTGTTAAAAACGTGGAGAAGCTAGCGTTTTATGGATTATGTGAGAAAACACTTTTCCACAGGTAAAAATGTTGCTGTTTTTTTAATTTTTTGATGTGTACTTCTTCATATAAAGTAATTTAAAACTCTTACTGTTCAGTTAAAAAAAGTCAACCCACCCGCCCAACCAGCAGAGAATCACTGCTATTCAAATAATTCTTTAAAAAGCTGTCACATACTCTTAAGTTACTGAGTCGAAAGCAGAATTATTACCTACGTATGCACACACAATTAGATACTTTGCTATGAAAATAGAATATTTTTTAAACAAGAGTAGATTAAAAAACTTTTTACAACTGATTATCTGATTAATAATTCTGTGTTTCCTCTCCTACTGTATAAAGGGTTCAGGTGGTAGAGATTTCCCCAAAAGAGGAGGAAAACCTGTTCTTTAACGTCAAAATTAAATATATAGATGAAGGCAGAACAAGTCAAGTTCAGAGCTATCAGCTGCTTCGCTTACCTGCAAGGTTTCAGTGTCTGCCACCTCAGGCTGTGGAATTTGTAGTTTGTAGAGTGAAACCCATTGATAATGAAATTGAATGGAACCCAAAGGTAATATTTGTCAGTTTTTTCATGATGTTTCCTTTATGTTCTTTAATTTCTCTCTGTGTGTAGTTTTTCTGCAAGAAAACAGTTACGATCTGAAAACGTAGTTACCAATTTCATTGCTTATTAGTATGACTAGTAAATACCTGCTATTGTGCCACATTTTAAGAATTCAGTTTTCTTGGGTTTTTTTCCCTCCAAAATAATGTAGTGAAATCTATGGTATTTTCTTCTCTGTGTTTTAAATGGCTTCTTCCAGAACAAGTTACTGCTGCTTTTAAATCTGTGGGGAGTAACAGGGAAAAGGTAGCCTCTGTAAATTGACCTGTGTTTAATTATTCTTTCTGTTAAGAAAGCTCCTTCCTTAAAGGCTGCTACTATTTTAAAATACAGTGAAATAGGAGTATTTCACTAGTTTACTCAAGACTGTTTTTACTTATTGAATATCCTTTTCATTGTTAAGCTCAGAACATTGTTTCATTATAATTAAAATAACTGTAAAGTTATGTTGGTATACATCTCAAGTGCAGTGAAAACTTGTTTTTCCTAGGTAACTCATTATATTCATCACAAAATTAAAGGAAAACTACATGAAGCAAAAATAGTATATGCCTTGGGAAATACAGCTTGGGTTGACCCAATGGTAGGTATAGAACTGTAGCATTACAAAATATTTTTATCTAAACCACTTTATAACAAGAGCACCCATTCTTTTCTTTCCTTCTGTCTGTTCCAATTTTAATTTTATTCTATGTAGTATTGACATAATAATGTTAGTTAATTTACTGTGATGGGGTCTGAGCACTGGAATGTGTTGCTCAGAGGTTGTGGAGTCTCAGTCCTTGGAGATGCTCAGAAGCAATCAGGATGTGGTCCTGGGCAGCTGAATGTAGGTGACCCTGCTTGAGCAAGGGTGTCAGATGAGATGACCTCCAGAGGTCCATTCCAACCTCAACTGTTCTGTGGTAAATACATATGTTTGTATGTAGGTGTAATACATGACTGAGTAAAACTTGAACTTTAAATCTGGAAAGCTGAGTATGCAGCAGTAACAGAGCACCACATTAATTATAAATGTGATCCAGACTATTCCACAAAGTTAATAATAAAAGTATGTCTTGGAAGTACTAGTTTTTAGGGTTTTGTCTTGTAAAATCAATTCTGTGGTTTGTCACATTCCTCTGAAAGAAGGAAACTTTGATCTTCCAAGGTTGTTTGCTGATATCTAAGACCTCTTAAAGTAAACACAATTTGTTCTGTTTATATTTCTAAGTCTTTGCTGTGTTTTATGGTTCTTGCACTAGTTTAGACTTAGTTTTAGTCTAAATTTTTCTGCAAAATAAAAGACTTTTAAGCATTCTTCTTTAATTTTATTGATCAGAATAGGAAAAATGGCTGCTCTTGTTCTTGAAATTTTTTACAATTTTACTTACACTACCATCTAGAAGACTTCTTGGTCTTGCGGAGTGTTAATGCATAGTGTTGTGAGATTTTCTTCATAAACTTAATTTCTTTCTGTCAGCATTCAAAAGAGGACCTTTAACCATCAATGGGATATAAAGGTTGTGATTCTGACCTTTCAGATATTAACATTATTTTTTTACTTCTCTTTATTGTGGTAATCTCAGACGTGATGAAACTGCTTTAATTATTGGTCATCTCAGAGCTGACTTTTTAGGTTTTCCTAAAATTAAAATGTTACAATCAGTGCTGTGTTCATGGTGTTCTGTTGGTTCTCTGGCCCATAAGAACACAGTACTGACCTGGACCAAGCATTCCTGTTGGTAGTGCTGACTGGAAGGTGATAGCTAGGGAAAAATTAGAGAATATGTCAATCCATACAGTGATGTTTCCTCTGAGTATTCTCCTGTTCTCGCAAAGCTTTGCAGGTAGGAGATTGCCTCAGGGCTGTTTTACTTGAAAGCAGGTTTTTTTGAAAGGCAGGAATCTATTCTGACAGTTACATCAAAGGACAAAAAATAAGATGGCATTTAAGCCTTTACCAATGGCACGAACAAGCTAGTTTCACTTTTATAATGTCTGCTAAGAAATAACCTTATTTTATGAGCAAGGAGTTCTGTGAAGAATTGTGGTCAAAGGTAGCTTGCAAGTTGAGGGTTTTTGTTTGTGTTTTTTTTATGGTCTGGACAAGTTCATCGGAAGGGCCTCCCTCTAGCTCAGGATAGTGATGTGCCTCTTGTGGCTGCTCAGTCCTGCCAAAGAGTACAGTAAGTTATTCCTGTGCTTTGGAATGTATCGTGCTGTGTTTTCCATCTGACCATTCAGTCAGCTGAAAAATAAAGTGGAAAGAGAAAATGATCTGGAAGTAAGTCTCTTTAGTAGCTTCCATTCCCATATGCCATATCTCAGCCTTTCTCTTACTTCTATGCTTTTGTGTTTGTTTAGGGTTTTTAGGTTTAAAGTTTTACTTAAAGAACTGCTTACAGTTGGAGAGGAAGCATTTATGAAATGTGGTTTCCATTTAGTGTGTTTTGTAATTCAAGGTCCAGGTTACCAGACTTTCAGATTTGAAGATGTCTATCAATGAATACAATGTTCGATCTGAAATTTTGTCTACGGGTCTGGGAACTGACAATCCAGAACATATAACAGAACTTCAGAAGTTGTGTGGACACGTGAAAGTATTAGGTCATGCAAAGAACTTGGTGCCTTTGTAAGTGTTTACAAATTTTTTTCAGCATATACTTTGCTAAGAAAAATCTGTTGTTTATTTTTAACTTGAGATTTTCATGTTTAATATTACTGAATGTGATTTTCATTTGAACAGAGATAGGTTTGTGGTATGTCTGCTTGCCTTTAACTATTTAGCCACATAACCATCATGGAAAGAAAAATATCAGCTCTAGAAAATGTTAAACTCATTTGATGCAGGTAGCCAAGTTTACGTAAAAACATGCAGCCTGAATTGAAATTCTGTTAGTCTTTTATTATGATCAGTGGCTTTTTTGAACGCTTACCAGTCAGTACAGTAGAGTATATTGTTGATGTGTGTGCAGCTGCAGAGTTCAAGCTGGAAAATGTAAACAGTTTACTTTAAATGTATTGCTGTAGTCCTTTCAATGAGTATGGCTACGTAACGGTTTTTGCAGTAACAGCACTGTACAGTTTGTGGGTTTTTTTTCCTTGCCTTGTAAACCTTTAGAACTGAGTGAATACTGTATGTGGTGGAAGGGCACATCTCTCTGTGGTCTGTCACAGATCCTAGGACCCTTGATTTAAAATGCTTATGAGCAAGAAAGACATCTATAGCTTTTTTCATTTTGGGCTCTGTGTGGCACCTTGTTCAGGAGTTTCTTTAGCCACTTACTCTTCAGTTTGGAGAGCCATCATTGAAAATACAATTTAAATGCTTTTCTCTGACCGACCAAATTTTTTTAATATTTACAATGAAGACAGAAATCTCAAAGATTTTCTTTCAGAGAGTAAATAACTGTTTCATAAACAAAAAAAAAAAGCTCCCTGGAATACCATCATGGGCACTGTATGTGCTGTCTCAGGGTTGGGCAAGTTTAATTAAGGCTGTTGGTTCTGTGACTTAGGCTTCCTCATCTTGCTGACTGGCTAACCCTCTCCATAGTCCATTTCTATCTTAGATTCAGGTTCCTGCATTTCTATGTAGAAATGTACTGGAGTTTAATCTTAACCAAAGGATTTGGGTTTTCCCGTATTTTGTTCAACCTTAAAAATCAGTATTTGAGAACAGTGTTTGCACTGTTGATGCTTTGAATACTTTTTTTTCAGGTTTTATTCCTTACAGAGGACTCCCAGGCTCTGAGGTTTCTGCTACCTCGAGCGCAGCCTTTGTGAATTTGTTTCTTATTTCCTGCTGTAACTGAACAGGAAGGTTGGTAACCTCCTAATGGTCACCAGAGCATGTGACGTAAGAGACCAGACAACTTTTTTTGTGGTGCTGTGTGCAACATAGAATCATAGAATCGTTACGGCTGGAAAAGACCTTTAAAATCATCAAGTCCAACCATTATCTTAGTCTGCCAGCCCCACTTCTAAACCATGTCCCTGGTTCCAATTCCATCTCAAATATCTGTAATGCGACTGCTTGCATTACTTCTTCCAGAATCACTAAGCTCAATACTACCTGTTGGAACATCTGAACTGACTGCAGTCTTTTTTTAGTAGTAAGGTACTAGTTAAATGAAGGGGACTCAAAGAGCTCCTGTAAGGTGAAGTTGACTGAGTAACTTCATTTGTGTGTTTTGCAGGAATATCTTCTCTCTGTTTCAGAATGTGCGTAGCAACATGTTGGTTATGCTGAGTTCAGATGCTTCATCGCGGGCTTAGATTTTATAAAAGAAATTTATACTTCTACAGTAGGTGGCAGGTTACTTTGCTTCCCATTAATCTGTGCTAGTTTGACAAGTGTTCTGTATTACTCTGGTTTTTGTCTAGGATTTTTGTGTGATGTGGTAGTCTCTTACCTGTTGTCCTTCATGGCTAGGAGTATGGCTCATTACTTAAGTACCCGTAATACTTACATCATCCTGTTTTTCTCTGGTCACGATAATTGCATCAAAGAATGCTTTTGCCCAGTAAAAGATTTCTATAAAACAACACAAAGATAAAGGACACTTTACATGCTATTTTGAAAACAGTTGGTTTTCTCTGAACTACTTGGCAAATTGCCTATGTTGCAGAACTGCCTGACATCAGCAGCTCAAACCACCTCCCGTTAGTGCAGCAAGCAGCACTCAGTATAGCAGGTAAGTTTTCTGTTTTTTTGCCTCAGCCATTCACTTCAATTATACGTCCTTGCTACGGAGAGCCAGTCTCTTGTGATTGTTCAACAATCTCCCTCTTTAGTTCAAAAGCCAAGGAGATTCTTCAGTTAATTAAACGTTTCTGGCTTGTCACATGCAGTGCAAGGATCTTCTCTCTGTCACCAGAATGAAAATCACAGAATCATGGAATTTTCAGAGTTGGAAGGGACCTCTAGAGATCATCTCGTCCAGCTCTCCTGCTAAAAAGCAGGATTGCCTAGAGCACATTACTCAGGACTGCATCCAGGCGGGTCCTGGAAATCTCCAGAGAAGGGGACTCCATGACCTCCCTGGGCAGCCTGTTCCAGTCCTCTGTCACTCGAACCGTAAAGAATTTTTTTTCTTGTGTTTGAGTGGAACTTCCTGTGTTCTAACTTGTGCCCGTTGCCCCCTGTCCTGTCACTGGGAACCACTGAAAAGAGTCTGGCTCCATCCTCCTTCATATTAACAGTCTTCTAAACCAGCAGACCGTAGCATATATAGTCTGCAC
Source organism: Ibidorhyncha struthersii (assembly GCA_013398815.1). Taxonomy (NCBI): domain Eukaryota; kingdom Metazoa; phylum Chordata; class Aves; order Charadriiformes; family Charadriidae; genus Ibidorhyncha; species Ibidorhyncha struthersii. Next base: position 109,853 of record VZSZ01008851.1, read on the forward strand.
AGCCTTTCAGGCAGCTTGGCATAGTCAGAATTTTACATGTTGTGAACAGCACTTGTCAGCAACATCAAGTTCAGTCTTAATTGCCTTAACAAACATTCTTGTCCTGGAAAGAAAGGAGTTTACATCTTCATCTCCAAGATGACATGGTCTGTAGATTAAGCGGTATCCTTGCTTTGGCATAACCCATCAGTTATGAATAAAGCCACTTGGTCTCTGGGCCTTCTCTCCAGATCTATTTGATGACAACAGAGGAGGTCACAGCCCACCTCTAATGCATAGGCAGCTCTCTAATTTACTGTTGTGTTGACTGTTCAATAGGTGCATAGTCAAAGCACTAGATCCTTCAGCCTCTTTACATGATCTTTGGCTATTGTCCCATGAAGACTTGGCAGGTACTTCAGTCACTCCTGATAAATGGTGTTTGAGAAACACCAGCTGTCCTTCATTGCAAATGTTTCTACAGTTGGAGAGGTACTAGGCCTAGGCTGAAAAAAGGATTTTTTTTTTTTTTTCTTGTTGCAGAATACACAGTTACATGTTGGTTTTGTTGATTCTTGGCTGTTTCATTGCAGACTTCATGTACAAAGTTTTTGTCAAACTTCATACTCTTATTTGCCCAGTTTTCAGCTCCTTACCTTTCAAGTCCTCCTTCATCTTGGGAGGCGCCTCCTTGGTGGCTGTTTCTAGTACTTCTGTGTGGTGTGTGTATAGTTAAACATTTCTGTAGAACTTTGGTTGCTTTCTGGTAAGATTAGATTCTCTCAGAGACTGGCTTTCCAAAGCTATGTCATAAATCATAGGAGACGACTTTTTTTAAAAAAGTGTTTGGTTACTTCAAGTACATAACTCGGAAATAGTTCCTAAAAAATACTGTAAGTTGAATTTGCTGTGCTGTATTTTACCTAGCCTCGAAGAATTGTTTGGTTGGAATTATTCAGAAAAGCTGATAAGCATTTTTTTTAAATGTGGAAGTGGTTAAAGGTATCTCACATTTAAGATTGAAATTACTTTAATCTTACTAATTTACCTCCCAAGTAGTTAAGGTAAACTATGTCAGTTCTGAATAAAAGTTACTGCACAGGTATTTAATATTAAGTCTTCAATATGGATTACTTTAAAAGTTAGTACTTATTTATGCAGACTGAAACATTGGGTGATGGATTACTAGAGTGGTTTCAGTCCTCTTGTACCACTAAGTGTTTGGAGGCAATGGAAGAAAGTATTTTTCATTTGGACAGATGACTTAGTGTTTGAAGAATTATGTAGCGCTGTGTTCTTCTTAGTAATGTTTTAATGAAGACTTCCGAGGCTGTTGCAGAGCAGAGAGTTGTGGTGCCTATCTCTCAGCTCTCAAGTAGATGGACTCTGTTGCAGCGTTTCCTGAATCTTGAGTCCAGGTAGTGAAGCCCCTAGCTGTACAGCTGGAAAGCCAGAGGTCTCTTATAAATAAGTGAAGAACTCTGAGTATTCTGAAACTTTTACTTTTTCGAAGTCAGAATGAAATATGATCAAAAAGCCGCTAAACCTACTGGAATTCTATGTGAAAGGAAATAATTTTCCTATCTAGGTCTATCACACATAGTAAGGCCAATAGCTTTTTATGATTCAAAGGAAATGCTGGTACCATCAGAATTTTACATGTTCTCCTAACTTGGATTTCTGTATAAGTGTGTCTTACTGAATTACTGAAGTTCAGCAAGCCTGCGGTGAGACTTCTAGTTTGCTAGAAGTGCATTTTATTGTATTTTTTGCATATATTAGAGTGAAAAACTTAACTTCAAAAGGATTTCCAACTATGATTAGAAATTCTTTAAATATTAAACATTTTTAAACCATTTCTTTTAAAAATGTCTCTTTCTGTGTTCAGAGGCATAAAGGAGGATACAGCTGGTCCAGAGAATGTGTCCAAGCCACAGAATATGTCAATGCAAGAAAATTCTACTGAAAACTGTAATTCTTCTAAAACTACTTTGGGGAATAATCCATGTGGTAAACTTTTTCATAATTTGCAAACATTTTAAAACTTTTAATTAAAAGTTAAGTGCTTAAATGTCAACCTAAAAGTCATTTTACCAAATGTAGACTTCTCTGAGTACAGAGAATAGGACCATATAGCTAATGTTTACAATAAGCCACAAATACCTTATAGTTAGTAGCCTGGAGATGCTGTGTGAGTAAGCCATATTAATATAGCTGTACTACTATTTGAGAAATATCCTGTCCTTGAGAGACTCAGAATTGTTTGGGTGTGAATGGAATGCGTGAGCAGGAAGCTGCTCCTGTAGAGAGGATGAGCATTTTGCTGGCAAAGGCTGTAGGGTTTAAGGAAGCTGAAATCTGTTGAAATATGAGGTGAATAACAGCATTGTTCTCTGGGAGATTCAGGGTGATAGAAAATGCCACCGTTTTTTGTTTTCTTTCTAATCTAATGCTCAAGGATGTGGTGGTATTCAGTCAGTAGAGGCTTAAAAGCACATGGCTTTGTCAGTCTTAGAAGGGGGACAGCGGGTGATCTGGCAGCAGTTGGCATGTGAGTTTGGAGTGATGAAAGCTGAGTGATTAAAAAGTTGCAGCAGACAAAAGTCAAACAAGATCCAGGAGTGCTTATCGTGGAAGGCTTTTTTCCCTGGTGTAGTAGAGTGACTGTAATGCCATGTTTCAAGGTGTGATGGTAACGTCAATATTAGTTGTTTAATTCCTGAAATTCTTAGGCAATTTCTAAAATGATGTGTTTCAGTTTTCAAATAAATAATGTCTTGAAACTGGAAAATCCTTTACCTGATCTGGAAAACTGTATTTTTGGTGGGCTTTTTTGATTTTATTATACCAACTATAATACTCTTTGTAGTTAAAATTTTCAGTTGAATTATTAACTTCATGAAATCTTCCAAATAGGGAGTGCCCAATATGAATGTGAAATATATTCTTGCAGTAGTAATTTGATTGCTACCAAGTTATTTTTATGATGGTACCAGGGTATTCTGGAAGTATCTGGTTTCTATAGTACAGAGAAGTATAAAATATCTTTCTGGATTTTGTATTTTCAGGTTGCGTAGCTCAGACTAAGGAAGCAGAAGACTCTACCCTGCCTCAGCGTAAATGGTACAGAAATTTGGAGTGATTTGTTCCCATGCTTGCTTTTTAGTGTGAACTGTGTGAACTGTGAATTCTATGATTCTATGACAGTCTCAGTATGAATGATTATCTGTTTTGTGAGTAAATAAGTATCATACAGGCAGAAGTATTCTGTTACATCAACGCGGAGCTTGAGAGATTACTGTAGCTGTTAGATGCATAAGCATATACACGCATCGTCTTGTGAATCCCTTGAGTAATTTAAATTGCTCTTTTGCTTACTCATGAAAGCTAACTTTATTTGTTGAGATTACATAATCTTTGATTAGAAGCCATATTACTAAGAAGTGAATGAAAACAAACACTTTTTGAGTTCAGTCCATGGGTATAAACTCTGACTTGCACTTGACTGGATTATGTTTTAGCCAGACTGTCCTATTTGACGTCTACATTGTAACTCTTACCCTTCTGTCTCTGCGTATCGGTATTTCATGAGATGAATCAGTTTGGTGTCTCTCCCCGTAGTACGATTCTGTTCTTAAAAAGCAAAAAAAAAAAGTCTGATTTTTATTTTGAGAATCTCTGCAATACAAAACTGTGCCCCATTTTCTCTTCTTTCTTTTTTGTCTCTTTTTTTTTTTTTTTTTTGTGGTTGAAAGTCGATCCATTAGCCATATTCCTCTGTGGGTAGGACAATTTCTGCTGATACATAATTCGAGAAGCATGCAGTAGAAATGAATGCTAGGTTTGTTTTTGATTACAAGTATGCTGAGGTGTGGTTATCTTAGGTGTGGTTTGTGGGAAAAGTCAGCAGATACTGGATCCTGAGAAGTTTTTTAAATTTCTGACACGCTTTGGGACTAGGCAGTGCTTCCCTTTGGTGGCTTACTCTTCTACCTATTCATGCTAGTTCTGGATGACTAACACTTTCTTGTGCAAGTACCAGAAGTATTTTGTGTATTAGCCTGTTGGATAAGTTCTTGGTAGGGTGATTGAATCCACATATGTTTTGGCTACCACAGTTTAAGATCATCTCCATGATGTAATACACGTTGAGATGTAGCTTAGCAGTTAAATTAAGGAGGTTTTGGATATGACTGGGGGTGTGATAAGGGAAGTAACCTATATGAACAGATATTGCAGTCTGCTAATAGGATTTATCTTTCATGGGTTAAAACCTTTCGGCATTTGGGGGAAGTTTGAGACATAACAGCTGCAGAATAAGCAGTTGAAAACCTTGATGTGAAATGTGTATTTGTGTCTGTGGTCAGTTGAAAAGTTTACTTTGTCTTCCAGAGGTTGGTCTTGCTACTGTTGCCTTTTCCTTTCTTATTTCAAGGTTAGACTATCATAGCATCCTTAAATGAGGCAGTAAGTTTGATTCCTTTGGATATCAGAGTTAATGTGGTGTGTCTCCCCTCTTGAACTAGCAGGTGTGCTCCTCCAAAGACTGAGATTGCAGTAGTTTTGTAGCAAGCTTGGCTGATGTCCTATGATGTGTTTTCCTGACACTGCTATTCAGTGTCAAATTATTATAATAGAATCATAGAATGGTTTGGGTTGGAAGGGACCTTAAGGATCACCTAGTTCCACACCCCCTCCCATGGGCAGGGACACCTCCCACTAGACCAGGTTGCCTAAAGCCCCATCCAACCTGGCTTTGAACAATTCCAGGGATGGGGCAGCCACAGCTTTTCTGGGCAACCTGGGCCAGTGTCTCCCCAGCCTCACAGTCAACAATTTCTTCCTAATATATAATCTAAATCTCCCCTCTTTCAGTGTAAAACTGTTACCTCTCGTCGTATTGCTACACTCCCTGATCAAGAGTCCCTCCCCAGCTTTCCTGCAGGCCCCCTGTAGGTACTGAAAGGCCTCAATAAGGTCTCCCCCGAGCCTTCTCTTCTCCAGGCTGAACAAGCACAATTCTTGCAGCCTGTCCTTATAGCAGAGGGGCTCCAGCCCTCTGATCATCTTTGTGGCCCTCCTCTGGCCCCACTCCAACAGGTCCATGTCCTTTTGTTGTTGAGGCCCCCAGAGCTGGATGCAGTACTGCAGGGAGGGTCTCAGGAGAGCAGAGTTAAAGGGGCAGAATCCCTTCCCTCGCCCTGCTGGCAACACTGCTGGGGATGCAGCCCAGGATGCAGTTGGCTTTCTGGGCTGCAAGTACACATTGCTGGCTCATGTTGAGCTTGTCATCCACCAACTCCCCCAAGTCCTCCTCCTCAGGGCTGCTCTCAATCCATTCTCTGCCCAGCCTGTATTTGTGCCTGGGATTGCCCCAGCTCACGTGCAGCACCTTGCACTTGTCCTTGTTGAACTCTGAGGTTTGCATGGGCCCACCTCTCCAGCCTGTCCAGGTCCCTCTGGATGGCATCCATTCCCTCCAGTGTGTTGACCACTCCACATAGCTTGATGTCATTGGCAAACTTGCTAAGGGTGCGCTCAATCCCACTGTCCATGTCTCCGACAAAGAAGTTAAACAGCACCAGTCCCAATACCAGCTCTTGAGGAAGGGCACTCGTCTCTGCTCTCCACTTGGACATCGAGCAGTTGACTGCAGCTCTTTGAGTGCGGCTGTTCATCCAATTCCTCATCCACTGGGTGGTCCTTCCATCAAATCCATGTGTCTCCAATTTGGAAACAAAGATGTCGTGTGGGACAGTCGCATGCTTTGCATAAGTCCAGGCAGATGATACCAGTTGCTCTTCACTTATCCACCATGCCGTAACCCCTTCGTAGAAGGCCACCAGATTTCTCAAACACAATTTGCCTTTAGTGAAGCTAAAGGCTGTCACTGATCACCTCCTTATGGTTGAGTACACCTACAGATGCTGAAACTGAGCTGGTTGTTCATAGCGTAATGGAAAAATTCTGGCTATATGTGAGACAGCTTGTTTAAAACACAGTTGTTTTCTATTTTGGAAAAAACACAATTAAACTTCCTTTATTTTAGCTTTTATCCAGAAATAAAGTGGTTTCAAAACGAAGAGACTGTTACAGTGAAGGTAAAAATAGCAAGCATAGCTGACTCTAAGTGTGAGTTCTCTAAAGAGAAGGTCGTTTTCAGGTAAGTTCAAGAAATTTAAGTATAATAAACAAAACATTTGACTTTCAGCTGCATCTGTTTTTAAAAAAAAAAAACTTTTTTATGATGTAGTGCTTGTTCAGGAGACAAACTTTATTTGGCTGACATGAAGCTGCATCAATATATACTGGCAGAAAAGTCTACATGTGTGATTAAGGATAAAGAAGCTATTATTGTTCTCACGAAAGAGAAAAAAGGAGCATGGTGCAAATTACTGAAGAGCAAGGTGAAGTAGAAACTTGAGAATTATTCAGTGTTCTGGACATACTCATTGTGCATCAGTGCAGATATTTCAAACAATGTTTTTGTCAACAGAATCCTCATGTGTCTTTTGATTTTGAACACTGGGAAGATGTTGAAGATAAAGGCCCTTTTCCAGTTGGTAAGGAACACATCAAATGAGTAGCATCCTCATTTTTGCATAGGCTTTGTCTGAAATACTCGTTTATTTCACATATGTGACACTTGCTGGCTTGCTCAAATTCTCTGAAAACAGATGAGAGGACCTCTAATACCAGACTGTAGGCAGCAGGGTATTTTTCTGTCAGAACAGGACAGACAAAAAGCAGTTTCAAGTAATTTTTAGTGGTTTGGTCTAGTTTGTAGTCTAAAGTGCGCTTTTTTAGTTTGACTTTGTTTTTTTACTACTACTGCATGTTTTTTCTGAAGCTCTTGGTTTTTCTTGCTTTATAACTGTTACACTTTGTTAATTACATCTAGGTACTAAAAAACTGTATTGCACTGATGCAGTAACTGAAGAATTGGTTGACTCCTCAGAGGACAGTGGAACAGAAAGTGATGAGTAATTTGCAGATGAATCTTTTTCCTCTGATAAGAATTATGCTTCAAAGTAGTGTCTCTTGCCTAAGTATTACCACTAAAATTGGTTAAACATGCAGGTTGCAGAACTGTCCTTAATTTTAGGAGGAAAATAGTGAACAAACTCCTTACCTTTGGGCTCTGAGAATCTGAAGAATTACTCCATAGAAGAACACTATGTAGATTTTCCAGTGCCTTCACTTTAAATTTGTTGGCATTAATGATGGTGTGCATATGTATGTATGCCATCCAAACAGTAAAATCTAAAGATTGAACTTGGTTTGTGAAGCAGTTGAATTTACTAGTAATTGCAGAGCTTCTAGTTTATCTGAGTGAATTTGCTGTGTTAGCTATAGTTAGTAATTTTTGAAGTTTCCCAAATCCTGATCATCTGTCTATTGTTTCTACCATATCACTCATATTCAAACAGTATCAGTTTGTTGGCAGTCATCACATTTGTCAGTTTCGCATCAAGAAATGATGCGTCGACTCCAATGGCAGTTCTTTGTTAATTGACTGGAAATATGCTGACTTGGTATGTAATGTTGTGTAGCGCAGCTCACTGTAGTAACTAACTGCTGTACAGCTTTTGTGGAATGAGCGCTGTGGTGGTAGATTCAGTATTTGTTTTCAGTTTGACATTTTCACTTTTCACAAATGCTTTTATTTCATTCCCTCTCAATTTATCTAAAACTCTTTTCTCCTTTGCAAATGAGCAATAAAATCTTGTCTGTTTAGCCCTACGGCTTTGTCTTTTATTATACCATCTTTCAGTAAGTAATTTAATAAATATTTGATGAATAAACTGTTACATTTGTGCACATCTGGAACATCTTGCAGTGAAGTAGTAGTGTAAAAGATACCTACAAAAAACTGATACTAGATTCACTTGTTATATCTGTACATATTTTAAAGCACATTAGTTTCCCCAACATAACTATGTGGTGATTTAGAATAGAGACTTAAGTTTACAGATTTATTTTAAGAAGCCTAACATTTTGTTGTATTCTTGACTAGGAAGAATATACTTGCTTGTTGGGGATTATTTTTTCAAGAAACATTGGGATGCCTTTGCTCCAAGAATGAGAGGACTGTACTAATATGTTTACACTGACAGTTACTCTTTTTCTAGTATTAACATGTAATAAAGCTGCTTCTTTCTGAATACTTAAGAATATCACTGATGCCAGTGGAAGACTACCATGTAACAGAAACAGTTGTAATTGTTAACATATGGTTAAGAAAATTAGTGCTGCTGGGAACCTGACTGCAATTGAGATTAATTATAACCTTCACCTGAGTACAGGTACTTGCAAAGCTGTAATTGTGGTAAAAGTACTTAAGAAAATAGTTAGTGTAGCTGTATTTTGGTCTTGCTCTGCATTGTGATGCAAACAGAGGACTCTCAAATCACCCAATTGGAAAAAAAAGTGATGAGGCAGGATGTTTTCCTTTGCATGCTTTGCATGTTTTCTTCTTCGACTTTTCTGGTGTCTAAATATAATGTACGGCGATTTTTGTGCTAGTAGATAAATACAGCAGGTTATTTAATAGACATTAATTATCTGTATTTTTTGTTTGAAAAGTAAGACACCTTACATGAGGTAGAAGCAAAAGCTGGTTTTAGCCATATAAAGAGCAGTATAAAAAAAAAAAAAATCCATTCCAGAATATTCTTTTGGCTTTGAGCAATTTTTGATCAGGGCCTTCATGAGGAATAGGTTTTCTGTGGACTTCTTACTTGAATTTGTTCAGTTGCATTTTGGAGCCTGTGTCAACTTCTAACGATTCTCCTGCACTAAGGAATTCAGTAGTCAAACTTAATTTGTGAAGAAATGTTTTCTGTGTTTTGAAGCCATCCCTGCTCTGTCTGCTTGAAGTCCTGTACCTCAAGATGTAATAGGAACAGATAGCTTGCTTTTCCCACTTTGTTGTTGCCAAAGACTCTGCCTGTGGACCTTTATCATAATTTTTCCTCTCATTCGCCAATTGTCTCCCTATTTCTGCTTTCAAAGTGGTAGTAGATAGTCGTTCTGTGTAATACAAAAGTATTCTGTTCCCGTAGTCTTTCCCTGAAACTTGCACTTCTGTTTGAAATGATGTTTTTTGCCATCCGGGATTAGGGGAACAGCAGTTGTAATAGTTTGACTGGGACAAAACATTGTGGCAAGTATGCACTTCATGTGTAATGACACATTTACAATTTTTTTTTGTTCTCCATTGCCTTCCTTAGTCATTCTTAACCTTCTTTTAGCTTTTGTTTTAACCTGATTGCACATGGAGCTGGTATGTTCACGGATCTGACTATAATCATAAAATCTTCAAATGAATCGGAACCCATCATTTTTATGGTTTGGATAACCATTTGGGATTGCTTTTCCATGTAGGTAGACACAAAATGAAATATATAGGTATATAGGAACTTAAGTTTTATTTATTTCTTTGTAGCTGCAGCACGATAGAAATAGCTTCTTTAGTCAAATTTGCTAGGCTAGAGTTAGTATGAACTTCTGATCTGCAGCCTGTTTCTTAATATTCTTGTGTTACATATTTTGGATAAACATACTTAGTGGTTGAGAGGACTTGTGCTTTCAGTATAAACAGTCTTTCTCAAATTAATCACTTAAATACTGACAAGTGACTTGATAAAATTCCTTTCTTTATCTGTTTGCACTGAGGGAATATAGTAGTAAAGAATGTTACCCAGAACCCATAAGTTCCTTGGGCAGGGAAAGTAAAGGCTGCTCACATCTATATCTTAATGTAGTATCTCTTTTTTGTATTTTGTTTTCATCGGCTACCAAATGGACTGTTCCCAGAATGATGAAGTTACCTCTGTAAAGTCACATTTATGCTGAGGATCATTTCTGTGGCATGTACTCACTGTTTTGTAACTTGCATGATGTTGGAGAAAACAGATACCTGGGAAATTAAGCTTTAATTTATGATCTTGTTTTAATGAATTTTTTTTTTTTTTAAATCAGCCTCTTCCTGTTAATTGTGCTTTACATTTTGACTTGATTCTCACTTCCTCAGCATTTAATGTTTTGATAACTCGTGTTTGGTCTGAGAAACTGAGAATGGAGTTAGTCTGGTTTTTGGAGTTAGTCTGGTTTTACGTTATTTCTGTCCTTTCTGTGTGGCCTGTTGGATGTGATGCTGTAAATAATAGCTGCTTCGTTCTTTCAGCAGTGTGATCAAAAGCATCTTGACAGCATTTCTGTTAAGTTTTGCCATCTTCATAATTTAAAAGTTCCTCTTGTTTATTTTGAATAATTTTAATGTTGAAAACAAGATACCATAACATGTTAACAACCAATGAAAGCAGCTCTGCTGCACACTGTAATCTGGCTCAGAAATCTTTTATTCTTACATATATAACATTTTTCAAGTACTAAAGTGTTGCAAAAATAATACACCAGTATGAACATAACAATTTAGAAAGTATAAATGCGTGCCAGACTAAATTGAATCTTTCAACCAGTATCGCACTTAAAAATAACCTGGTACATACAAAACACTTCATTCAGTAACATCCTCTGCTGGAACAACTTCCAAAAGCATCTGAAGGTGCATAGTGATGGGCTCTGAGGGGAAAAAAGTTAGTTAGACGCGTTATGAGGGAACAAAATTTTTATTCAGACTTATGCTGTCTTTCTAAGAGTGAAAATTATCCTTGTGAATTGTCATCTGCCTTTTCTGTATTTATATCTCAAACTTAAAAAATTAGGGATAGGGAATAAAAGCAGTCTTAAGATCCAAGCTACAGCATTCCAGGGTTTCTGAACTTGCTCTTAGTAGAGTACAATTCTTCTAATTGCTTAATTGCACAATATTTAATAATACCGGGGGACAGGAGAGACAGGCGATGCATTGTTTTAGTGTCTGCCAAGCTACTAATTCTGTCCTCTTCAGCTGGTTCTGCCTTCCCTTTTAGAAATATCTGTGTATCCTGTTTTCCCTGAGATGATTGCAAAGAGTTTCTCTTGAAACTATGCAAAATCACTTTATAAATGGTCACACTGAGTTTTTGCAGCTTTCACTTTACTCAGCAACACTATGTTTTTTTGGTCTTAATGCTGTAAACGTTTTCTCGAGTAAGTGTAGTAAAATTGATAACCTGACCTAAAAGCACAGTATTTTGTGGCATGAGAATGCATGTCTGCTAACTTTTAGTTAATAGCTAAAGCAATGTTTTGAAATACGGACAATCGAACAGAACTATTTTATCTGTAAAATTAGTTTTTCATTTTAAAAGTCAGTTTCTTTGTCCTGCAACAGTGATGCATTGCTTTTTTTGTGAATTAAGTTTCATTTTTTCCTGAAGTCAGGCATCACTTTTTTCACAGGAAGGAGTAAAATACAATCTCTAATAAAGCTTACTATATGCCCCTCACCATATGTCTGGAAAATTGCCTCCTTCCAGACCTCACTCATGATTTAGATGGGATGGACCATATAACAAGCTACATTATGGTAATTAATCTAAAGCTTAGCAATGTTCTGTTGAATGTGGAGCTGGCTGAGGTATACTTACTTGATATTTTTTGGGGCCAGTTGAATTTAAAATGGACAAAAAGTACATAAACTATAAGTCCACTAAGTATAAATAAAACACAGTACAAATAGGCCAGTTCAGGTGCGCTGATGATTGGTGCCAATACCAGCAAAACAGAGACTAATGTTACTATAACTGGAATGATGATGGGTACCTGCAAGATACAAAGCACAAAGTTACTTGTTTACTCTTCTGCTGTTCTTACAGAAGTTGGATATCTAAGAGAAGAATACTTTTGTTGCCTTATGCAATTTTTCCTTTTAAAATTTCTGGTAGTAGATGGGGCAATTGAAAGAGTAGCATGAATATGGATAGGGAAAACTCTTCTGCTGAATCACTGACCAAGATCTCTTTGTATTGCAAATTGCAGTGTAAAAATTTGCATTTTAATGAATCTGGGACCTGACTCCAGGGCAATGACCTGGGGCCTTATTTTGGGTACTCTTTCAGTGGTAGTCTGCGACTGTAGCTTCCCATCCCTGAAAATCTGGCTTGTGCCTGTGGTCTGTGCAAGTGAAAATAAATGCTGTATAATCTTTTCGCAGTCCTTCTGAGCTTTGTCCCAGTGGCAAACTGGAACAAAGAGAAGAACTACAAATAAATGGCTAGGTTTCAGGTAAGGGGAAGGAAACCAACCAAACAAGGAGGAGTCTGCTTGAGGGTGTTGTTAAAATATCCAGATACTTAGAATGAGTTGGTGTTTCAGTATTTATGGGAGTGGAGGAAAAGCCATACTGAAATGCTGAACTTACCCTGATTGGTCTCTTGAGTTCCTTTCTTGTAAACCTCATAACAATGAGTGCAAGTACAGTTAAACCATAAAATATCCAGACTGCGAAACTAAAATAATTTATGAGTGTGTTGATGTCGCCAGGGATAATATAAATAATAGCAATGGCCCCCTAAAAATGAAAACAAAAATTAGTGTACTCTATTACAAAAAAAAAGGCTGAATTTTACTTATGTGTCAGTATGGGTGTATGTTTACAGTGTTCCAGAGTGTGATCTGTGAATGCCTTTACTTAAACATTTGGGTGTTAAGTCTATTGCAGCGCCTTTAAGGATGGTGTCCACATCCTGCCATCATGTGTTTTCCTTCTGTGTGCAGTCCTAATTCCATTTTAAGTCAAAAGACCTAAATTTTGTATCTGTTAATCTCTTCGTTGTTGACTGTGTATCTTGGAGGAAGTGAAGACATTGAGTATATTTTTAGGTTATTAAAGTTACTGGGAGTCAACAGAGCAATTAAATTTATCTTGAAGATAAAATAAATGGGCAAAATATATAAAAATAACAAGATATTCTAGATTAATTTTAAATTGTAATTACCGAACGGAATTTTTTGGGGGTGAGATGTAAATGCATTCTTACAGGGAGGAAATAGGGAAGTGATAGCTTGCTTTCGGGCATCCTATGAAATAAAAGATTTGCCTAATACATTCATTTATTTTTTTAATTTGTTTTCATGCTGTTGATTCTTAAACATTATGATTTTAAAATCCAGTTCTGGAATTAAAGTGTTCAAATCAAGAAGTTGGGGATTTTTATATATTCTTTTTTTCCTAATATGTATTTAGCAATTTTTTTGTCTAGATAGTTAAAGATATGTGTCGAGGTGGCTGATAAGAAATTGTGAAAGCATGTATTACTAGAGAATTTTTGTTGGTACCTTTTCTGTGTTTAGAATATATACTTACGTAAAATGTGATAGCAGGTGCTGGTGTTAAGTGCTTAACACTAATGTAAGATAGCACCTTTAGCATGTGCCCTTCACGACCTGCAACATAAACAAGTCTGAGGAAACAAAAACAAGGCAATCTAGTTAGTGTGGCACCTAGACTGTAAGTGGCATTGCTTAAAAAAAAGTAGAGTACCATTCACTTCCATATTTGTTTTATTGTGTGGCTACACTTGACTATAATTTCGTCAGTATTCCCTTTGATATGCAATTGTATTTAAAGAATATTGTAGTAGACAAATAAGAGAAATAAAGAACCAGTATTAATGCTATGAACTTGAAACTAATTCTGAACCAGTATTAAAGTAGTGAACTTGAAACTAATTTCAGAATCATTAGTTTGCACATTTAATTTAAAAATACTTTGGAAAAAAGATTAGCTATTGTGTGCTTTTTAATTGAACTTCATTTGTAATTTGCTTCATACCAAAAAGCTACGTTCACAACCTTCTGTCCAAATATTGGTCTTTACAGCCTTACCGTATTCAGATGTATTTGAAATTTAATTTTTTTAAAAAGTAAATGGAAGCATTGAACAAGCGATAGAAAGGAATAGCTTCTCTTATCTTTATCACTACTAGTGTAGTCATGTTCTTACTGGTAATTTTTTAACTTTAATTCTTAGCTTTAAACCTGATGAGAGGTGGAAAAAACCTTCTGTTCTATACCTGCTTTGAATTAAGAATAGGAGATCCTATTTTCTCATTTTTCAAACCTGCATAGCCACTGCTTCTTTTTGAAAATTAAACAATATAGCTGTATTTGCAGGTACTTTTTAATTACATTTTGCACATTTGGATCAGAAGAATCTGTATATCTATATGTGTGTAGATACATAAATGTATATATAAATTTTTCCATCCCTTAAAAATTTTCATTTTAAGATACTTAGAATGGGGGCTTACCTGCCTGCAGTAAAACAGGTCCCATTGGCAGATCCAAGTGTAGAAAAGGCCACGAAGAGAGGAACTATCCAAGAGGCTGGATAAAGGACTCTGTCTCCAAATGTCTGGGATATGGGATTAAAATGAACCATTTTTGTCATTTTAACTACCATTCAGTAATGTTGGAGTCTCTTTAAAGCACAGTAAATGGGTATCTAACGTATGTTACCAATGAAAACATATTTTGTGTAGTTATTAAAGAATGCTCTGCCAAATGACCTGGATTAATTCATGAACCAGTCTTTATAGAGTGAAATATTGTTGTTGTCGTGTTTGAGCTGCAGCATCTGTAGGAGACGCTGGGAGACAGACTTAAAAATTACACAGAAATTAAATTCTGTTAAAGACACCTGGTTTGGGGATGTGTCTGCAAAACAAAAAGAAGGATAGCATTGCAGCAGAGCCACGCACGCACAAGCTGGTTTCAGCCTACATAGAAGGAGTAACGCTGGTAGGGACAGCATGACTACTTAGGCCTTAGGGGTGAACAAGTAAAGAACAAACCTGCTAAGCGCTTCCACTACACTCAGTTTTTACCTGTGCTGTGGTATGTTGGCTGTTGCTGCAGGATGGATTAGATCTATTGTAGGTATGTTGGCCTACTGTAAAGAACTTTATTGACAGGTAGGTTTTGGGTTTTTAGTTGGGGGGTTTGATAACTCTTTTAAGTCAAGCGTGAAGAGTTCTGGTTCTGCACACGTGTAACATCGGTGGTGTCTGTGTCCAGCAGTAGGGCACTCATCACTCCTTAGCAAGAATTCTACTTAGAGATGTATAGACATCTTTATACAGCACGCTCCTTTTGCTGTTTGCTGTGCTGCCTTTGCACTGCTCGGTGGCAGTTCTGAGGTTTGGTTGTTAGTTTAGTCGGAGTTTGGTGCTAGCTGATGTGTGGTGTTCACAGATTGTAAGTTCAGTGGCACATTGAAGAGGACTAGTTCTTAAACAAGGTATCACTTCATATACATGGCTGTACCTCTTGGTGCGAACCAGATGCTGAAATGCACCAAAGTTTGACATTTTAAAAGGCTAAATTTTTTTACCTTTTCTAAGTACTTCTACAGTAGTGTACTTCTTCAGTGTGCTACGCTGGATTTTGCATGCGTGTTACATCCTGTTTGTTTCCCCCCCAAAACTAACATTAGGAAAAATTGCTGCATGACCTCTTGACAGTTGTTTGGGAGACAAATGTCCAACGGAAAATTCCCCAAGTGGAACTGAAGGGACAGATGTGTTTAAGATTTTGGAAATTTATACAGTCTTTAATTTTGTCTGTAATAGTGTGTCTAGCAATAATGTAAAAAGGATATTTCTTAGCTTTGTTAAGAAAAAATATGGAGGAAGTGAATTGTGGACCTACTTGCTGTTATCTCCAGAATGACAGACTTTGATTTACTGTCATTTTGCATGTAACTATTCCTCAGAAATACTGGAAACACTGAAAAGGTCAAAGCAGCAGTCAGATGTTATTTTTCCTTCCATCTTTTTGGTGCTTATGGAAAACAGTCAACCTCTGAGCTGCAGTGTTTACAAAACATTAGCTGAAGACTGCATTACTTTTGCCTCCCCCCCCCCCCCCCCCCTGGGGATATGACAGAACTATAGTTTAAGTTAACATTACTGAAATAAATTTTAGATTAAGAAATGGTAGTAGATAGTGGGGGGGAAAGGTGACACTGACAGCTTAGAAATTAATTGTATTTTAAGAAAAACTACAGGTTCCTTTTTGCTCATGTTACTGCTGAAGGTAGTTTAATGCACACAGCCTTCTTCAGATGCTCTATTACAAAATAAAGTGGCTTACCACAGCAACTGCCTGGGACTGCAGGAGTTCTGTTGAAGTCATTACGGTGAAATATGAAATGTTTATCAGAACGTAACAAACTGTAACCAAGGGGATTCCAATAATTATAGATAGCGGTAGATTTCTAAAGAATGCAAAAGTAAGACTCCATCAGCATTGCTGTATCACTGGGTAGAGTTGTCATAGTAAACTGTGGACTCTTACTTTTCCCCATATGCTCTTTAGGTGTATTTACATTTCTTTATTGTAGAGCTGTGGAAATTGGGATTTTATAAAGGAAAAATACAACTTTATGCAAGCGTGTAATTGATACTAATTAGCTCTGTCTGTTAGTGCTCAAACCTTGAATAACTATTGCTTTTAAAATCAAACCGAAATACACGCCTCCTTGTACAAAAACACTAAGTTATTTCAGTTTTACCTGTAAGGATTTTTAAGCTCTTCTGTGATGTAATTGAGTTGATTCCTGGAAGGAAAAACATTCATACAATGTTATTAGCAGTCAGGTGTTGAAATACTAATACTATGGTACAACCAATCTTTTAAGTGGTAAAACTGCAGGACAGAAAAATATGTGAGCTTCTTATCCAAGTGTCAGCCCTTGATTCACCATCTTTTTCCCCCTCACAGTTTTAGAAGTACCTCTGAGATTTTTGAAATTAGGTTGTCTTAGTTCTTAATATATCCAAGAGTAGTAAAACAAATATTTATCTCAAATTTACAAGATTGCCTTTGAACTTCAAGGTTTGCAATATCCAAGTCTTTTCAAATAAAAGCATAAGCGTACCCATTGCAAGGACTGAAGTGAGTCTGCTAATGTTTCACAATTGTTCTTTAAGTCGTATTGTTTAGAAAACCGGCATGAAAAACTTCTTAAGGATTACACCTACCAGAATTAGGATTTCCAAATACTCATTTTTGCTAGAGCACGTAGACCAAATTGAAACAAGATTTTTTTTTTTTTTTTTTTTTTTTTTTTTTTTTTTTTTTTNTTACTCATCCACTTCTGAAAATGTGAGGAGGAGTTGGTGTTTACTGTTCAGCAGGCTAATTTTCAAACGTTGGTTCCTGGTATTTACACATTGAAATAATTATTTGGACACCAGCTTCCCTGCCCCCTTAAAAAATCTAGGTGAATGTCTGAATTCACAGAGTTAAATGCCTGAGTTGAGACACTCAAGCTTGGGAGTAGAACCTGAAAGAGTAATCCATTTAAACATAAATTCAGTTTTAAGCATCTAAGTGGGACTTGCATCCAAGTTAAGATTTATATTCTTAATTCCTCCCAGAACATGGATCTAAATGCAAACTTCTACAGTTTGAACACTTAAGAATAGCCTTAATGGGTCAGACCTTGATCTTAGGTTTGTGCCAGCAGAGCCCTAGACCAGTTGACATTCCCTTTAGTTTCAGAAAATGAAATGTGTAAACTATTTTCTGGACTGTGGCAGAGATTAAGGTAAAGATTCCTGCCAGTAAATAAGCTTAGCCTTGCAAAAAATAATTCTGGAAAGCACTCTTCTAGTGTTAAATGTAAATGCTGTATGTAGAACACAAATGTAAACCTAAATCCATCCATATTTATGATTGTTTCCAAATGTAAGTGTTTTCTTGAATCTAACATGGTAGATGATAGTGGATAAATAGATGCAGAGATTTAAAATTGAAAGCTGCTCTGGGAAGAAAATGTCAATATCTTTACATTAATTCCAAATGAAACTGCCTAAGAAAAAACTTGAAAGTTGAACCTTCTGAATTCTGACAAGGGGGGGGGGTATGTCCTTCTGTACTAATCAAACCACTACATATTTCCCAAGAAGTGGAATTTGATGGGGTAGTCTGTAGGGGCTCTGGGAAGGCTATTTTGCCTAACACAACGGAATTAAACTGTTCTGTTCCCCTCATTACCTCAGTATCCAAGCACCTTCAGCAGCAAAGCAGTAGCCCTTTCAGGATCTAATACAGCTACTTTCCCTAATAAACAGTAACCTGAGGATTTGGGGTTGGGGGTGTTTTGTGTGGGTTTGTTTTTTTTGGTGGGTTGGTCTTTTATATATATGTACACCAAACTGGTGTTCTCTTTCCAGAATTCATTAAGAGATTCTTCATAACAAGTCAGATGTTAACTTTTCCAACCACATCTGTGAGTTTTACAGGGAGTAAACCAGTTGAAGGCGGTTTAACTGTACTTGTTAAGGCTACTAAAGATACCTTACCATCCATCGTAGGCCCAGAGTCCATTGTAGAATGCCAGGCTGATAGAGCTAACAGAAATTTTACTGTCCTTGAAAGAATCTTTAAAGTTTTCATTTTTTCCTGCAAGTAAGACATAGATTACTGATCTGATTACTGATCAGTGTTACTGATGCCGTTAATCCCCACCAGATGAAGAAACATTCCAACATCTGTTTCGTGTTTTGAAAAGTCTGTTAAAACCAATTAATAGAAATTTTTATGAATTGATCTGTAGTGTTGTATTTCCCACCTCACCAACCCCCCCCGTCGTTCCCAAGAGGTCTGGAACCAAAACACTGAATAAAGAAAGCTTCACTGCTGTGCCACTTCTGCCAGTGGGAAATTTTTAAATGGTCATAGCAAGAGCTAAAGTAATTTTGCAACTAAAGTATATTTAATTACCTTGTGCAAGGAGAACAATTCCACTTACAATAATGATTGTGACAATTATCATTTTAGCAGCTGTGAGGAAATTCTGGAGATAGCTTCCTAGCTTCACGCTCAGTGAATTCACTATTGTAATTACCACTAAAAGAAAGAAGTGAATATTTCTGCATTAAATTTGTCAGAATTGAAAGAAAAGTTGTCTCTTAAAACCTTTATTCCATCTTTACTACTCTTTACTCCCACTGTTTGTCTGTATTCCTATAGGTTTTTGACATATACTGTGTTTGGATAACTTTTAAAATAATGAGAAAAAACAGTTTTCTGAATTGAGATTTTGATAGTACCTTTTAGCAAACAAACAAAAAATTGTGCAGCATTCTGATAAATACAGAAATATTATCTCCACACTTTTTTCCTCCTTTTCTGCCAGAGATAAGCATTCATTACACAGCTGTACCTGTCTTAGTAAAGAATAAAGGAAACTTGGACTGGGAACAAACCATTTGTAAGCCTATCCCTTTTCAATATTGAATTAGTTACTGTGGGAAGGACTTGCTGTGCGACATTCCAGAGTTTTCTCTTGTTTTCAGTGTAGGGCCACTTCTGGTGCCCTCATGCAGCCCAACCTGGTGATGTCTCCCTGTGCCAAAACGCGTTCATGGATGGGGCTGAATGGAAATTGCTGTGCAACTATGGATCTTGTCTCTTGCCTAAAAAGTATAAGTCTTACCAATGGCAGCTGCTGCGAGACACTTGATGACAACTTGGGGTGGATCGCAACCTGGATAAAAAGGAGCCGATGCATATTCCGCGAAGCTGAGACAAATGATTGCGAATGAACTGGGTTTTGTGACAAGTAAGCTTGTCCAAGAAAACAAAAATGCTGGAATTGGGCCAAATGCCTCCATCAGGTAAGGATATTCTCCCCCGGATTTTGTGATCATTGTACCAAGCTCAGCAAAACAAAGTGCACCTGAATAACAAGAAAAGCACTTACTGGCTCTTCAGTTCATGCATTTAGCTGTAACTGGCTAGAACAGATTATCGCTCTTAATAAGCAGAAAAGTTAAGGAAATGGGTATATATAATGCATCATTACTCTTTCATGTTTCTGTGCATTTTACTGTGTATGCAAAATAAAATTTTAATTACTTGTGAGCAATTGGAAAAAAATGTACTGAAACTATTAAGTTGCAGTCCAGAATTTACTAGTATTGGTGTTGAGCAAATCAAAGTACAAACATTCTGACTTCTGTTAGATGTCTGTTTAAGAAACCAATGCTATAAAAAGCATCAAAGTGACAACTGCACTGGCTGACCTACCTTTTGGAAGCTTGGGGGAAAAAAAATACAGACTTGCTGCACAGTTTTGAAGTAAAACGTTTACTAAACTCAGCTTTGAAGTACAGTGATACTTCTAGATTTCCTGCTGTAGCTGGCATCTTGTGCAAAGGCTTTTTGTGTATGCTGTGTACCTGACATAATGCCTAAAGAATTTCTTGGTTTGCTTCTTGAAATATTTTGAGGTGCTTAGTGCTGAATTTTCAAATGACAGAACTAGATTTATACAATTACACAAATATAAAAATAGCACAAGTACCTAGCTCACTGCCATTAAATTTCATGTTTTGCCTGTGATTTAAGTAGGAGAGTATTCTCTTTATTAAAGTTAGTGGATGAAGTAAGCAAAACTAAAACTTGTTTCCAAAATGAACTGAAAACGTGCTTGAGAATTTTAAGAACCTAATTTTATCTTCTATACACAGCACATATTTTAAATTTTTGCCTGAGTACTGCTACACTCATCAGGGTATGATTGGTTTGTTCCAGGTGCAATTAGCTAATTTGTGACAAGACAGTAGTATGCAGAAACAGTAAGTAAGATTTTAGCAAAGATTCAAATTCTTTGACTCATTTACCTAATGTTGCAAGAATTCCACAGGCTGCCCAGATGGTTAAACAAGGACCCACAGCTCCAACATTGGCAAGGACCGATTTTGGAGAAACGAAGATACCGGAGCCAATAATTGTACCAACAATCATACAGATTCCACTGATGAGTCCCACCTGGAAATAAAAGGAGACATTTTGGGAACGTAATTTCTAATAATTCAGTAAATTTTTCTTTGCCTGATACGATTATCGTAACTGTCATTACTAAGTTACTTAGTAGAAGCTGTATGTTGAAACCTGGGGAAAAAAGTCAGTAAGCTGTGTGAAGTTTCTCTTTTATTTCCAAGGTGCAGACACGCCCTGAGGCGTACTCCTGCTGTTTCCAAATGTAGTTATTTTGACTCTGCCTGTCTGTATTCGTGTTCCTAAACTGTCCTTTGGATTATGTGGGTCTCCAGTCTAACCTTGTACAGGTGAACATCCCCTTTCCACTCTTTGATTAAACTCTGAAATTCTTTGTTAGCACTTGAGAAATAATGAATTTTCTAAGCTTTAAAAAATAGCTTTCTTATATGAAGTCTTTTTTTTTTTTTTGTTTCCAGCAGTTGTTTTCCTGTCCTTGCCTCAGGTATTTGTGCACAGGAATTCTCTTTATACTGCTGGTATGGTGGAAAGATCACGTTCTCCTGACTTCGTAGTGACCTATGTGTTGCATGAAACTACTATAACTTGAGGAGCCTCCTGCTAAAAAAAAGTGGCATGGGCTACTTAAATTTTCCTGTTAGTTGCGGCTAGTCTAAGAACATCAATGTTTTGCCAATCTTGGCACCAAACTAGAACCACATAGAGAATCTTTTTCCAGGTTACTTAATTTTAAAGGGGAATTCCACTCCCTCCTTAAGAGCAGGTGACACATCTCTTTCCTAAAGCATCCGTGATGTTCTGGAGGAGACCAGTTTTTCACTTGTCTTTCGGTACCCGTCGCTATGCGGAAGGCGGTGACGGTTATCTAGTGTCTCGCTTGATCAACTCCGAAGTTACCAGAGATAAAAATAACCCAAAGACTTAAATATGTATTCTTAATTTTGAATCGTGCTGATATCAGAGCTATTTAACGAGTAATTAGCAGTCTCCTCAAGCGTGCCGCAGCCCGGGGAGGCTGGCAGCCCCGCTCCCCCCCGCAGCCCGGGGGCGGGGGAAGGTTTGCCTGCTTTTGTAGGTGCATCGTTTGGGTTTCGTGGCTCCGAACGGATCGTCCATCCTCGCCTCCTTTGTCCTCGCCTTTTCTTTTCCTCAAGCTTCCTTCGCCCATTTGGTTCACCGGTTGAAATCTCTAAGGAAATTAAAACAAAGCATCAGTGGAGCATATTAATGTTTGCTTGTTTTGCTGATATATAGGGGTCCAAAACAGCGCAGTTAAATATTGCCAGAAAACAAAAACACACACGCGCTCGCTCACAGGCAAAGAACTTCCACCTAAGTACCTACTTGGAGATTACATCGGCAAGGTGTTAGGTCTGCTTGACCTCCTTCATGGGACCTGCTCTGGACTTCCTTCTACCCACCTGGAGTCCGGGTCCGCGTCCCTCCTCTCTCGGGTCGCGCTCGGCTGAGGATCTCCTTACGGGGACAATGTAGGTTTTTACCGCTGGTCCCTCCTCTGAATTCCTCCAGAGGTCCAGACAGATTTAATCCTTCTTCCAAAAGCTAATCTTGTTTTCTTATCTAGGAGACCTTCTTTCTGATCTTCGTTAAATTAGGCTTTGTCGCAACTCCTTGGAGATGCAAGTATCTGCTAAACCGAGTGTTGCCTCCTGTAATTGTCTGATTAGCAGCTCTTTGCCTCAGAAAGAGTCACCGGTCTTCTCTGTGTTGACTCAGGGTGAATGTCTTCTGCTGAACGTTTTGTTCTGTTTAGAATTAGAATGTAAACAGTTTGTTTTCAAATTTAAATTTAGACGTGATTTTTTTTTTTTTTTGGTGAGCATTTTGCTTGCTTCCCATAGTATTGTAATAAAATACACCATGAGAGAGTGAAGGAAATTATCAGGTTAGGTCCTGATTCTTAAAAGTTGATTCAGTCAAAAGTCTCTTCTCTCGTCGGACCCTACGGCTGTAATTACTAGAATCTGGATGCTGAAGATCACTTTGCAGTTACACAGACAGTAATTTGGGAATGTTCCAGGTTTAGGCAACTTAGCTAGTATCCAGTAATTCTTGGCTACAAAAATTGTAGCATTTTAAATTGACAGGATGCTTATCTCAATACCAGAAACATTTGGGCTATAAAGAGATCCAGTTTATGTTTTGAATTAAAGATTTAAAAAAAAAAAAAAATCATCACAAATCCCACTTTCAAGATTAAACCTACAGTAGAAAATTGCCCACGTAAGGAATGCAGGGCTTGGGTCACTGAATTTTATTACAGCTTTGCGCCCAACTTCTCTCTTTAAAGTCTTGTATCTAGAATGTTTTAATCATCACCTTTTAGCAATTTTTGCTTTCACTTACCTTACTTGGTTTTATTTGTTTGGTGTTAATCAGTCTTCAGGAATCTTTGTGTAGTGTATTTCTTTATTTCTCCTGTTAGATTTACCAGCCAGTTAGACAGCAAGACATGGCCATGTCTGAAACCAGAGTATGCAGAAGCAGCAGCAGCTTAAGTACAGAGGTTATAAAAGGTAATCATTAAACCCATTCTCAGCCAAGAAGCTTTGAGATAGGAACCACAGGTAAACCAATAGTCCAATTAGTTTATCTTTAAAAAAAGAAAAAAAGTCTTTGTTCCATTTGTGAGAATGTTTGTCCAGTACCTAAGTAGTATATTACATAGTGAGAGTGAACCATAATTTGAAGAGTTGATTTTGATGATTTTATATCAAGCAATTTCTAATTTAGAAATACTTTTAAAGATAACTTTGAAGTAATTTTTGTATTATGGGTGTATTATAAACATCTGTCCAGATGTTAGCTGTATCCTATAAAAACAGTTAATGTTTTTATATTTAGAAAGTAGAGAAGTGTGAGCAGAAATCTTTGTTTTTCATTAACCTGAAGGCAGCTGAGTGGGCAGCTTGTGTTCCCTTCACGTGCAGTTCCAATTAATTTTTCATTTTTGTAAATGTTTAAAAATCTCGCTTTAGCGGAAAATGCCGTTCTCTATTTCTATACAGTTGTATGCCCAGGGAAAAAGTATTGTTATCCGGAAGGCTGAAGTAAGGTAGCTTCTTTCATTCCAGCTAGTCATCCCCAAAATACTTGCAAAAAAACCCCACCCTTAATGGTGTTGTATTTCATTGTTTTGGGCAATGCAGTTCTGCAGCTCCTTTGCTGGAAGACATCCAAACTAGTGAGTCCTGATCAACCTGATCTAACTTCAGCAGACTTTTATCAATAAACATCTACTGTTAAAAGCTAAAAGATGGACTGGTATTAGCCACTGATGTTAAGATTTGTTATCTTGTTGGGATAATGCCTCATGAACGATAGTAGTACAGGACTTGAAATAAGACCAAATTGTTGTATGTAAGGCTCAACAAAACTGTATCCTGGCATGATTTGACAGTTGGGTTTCTTTTATTTTTTTTTTATTTTTTTTTTTTAAACTTCTGTTTAAGCATGCAGGCTTGATCTTTTCTAATGTTGGTGTAAATCTGACTAAAAATGGACTCTAAGAAAATGAAACAGACTTACACTGGTACACTGTTTTATATTTGCCATGTTTTGTGATGGTTGAGCCAGACTGTGCTGTGAATGTCTTTCTCCAAGACTGAGATTGCTAAGTAATGTCAGTACTGAAAACAAAACCAAAACTGTATCTTCTTACTCACTGTTTTCTTCCTCTCTGTTTTTCTTGTTTAATTCTCACAGAAATAGGATTAAGCTTCAAGAGAAGTTCTTCCACTTTAACTAACTTTTTGTTCAAAAAATGCTATCTGAATGACAGTTGGACAAAAGTTCAATTTTTTTCCTACAGAGAAAGAAAATAATAGTAGTAAGACTGTAGTCTTACTACAAGCATATGAAAAGACAGATATCAACAA
Source organism: Ibidorhyncha struthersii (assembly GCA_013398815.1). NCBI lineage: Eukaryota > Metazoa > Chordata > Aves > Charadriiformes > Charadriidae > Ibidorhyncha > Ibidorhyncha struthersii. The sequence goes on from VZSZ01008851.1 coordinate 134,434, forward strand.
CTTACACAGAATCACAGAATAGTCAGGGTTGGAAGGGACCTCTGGAGATCATCTAGTCCAACCCCCCCGCCAGAGCAGGGTCACCTACAACAGGCTGCACAGGACAGAGTCCAGGCGGGTTTTGAATGTCTCCAGAGTGGGAGACTCCACAACCTCTCTGGGCAGCCTCTGCCAGTGCTCCACCACCCTCAAAGTAAAGAAGTTCCTCCTCATGTTAAGATGGAACTTCCTGTGTTCAAGCTTGTGCCCATTACCCCTCCTCCTGTCAATGGGCACCACTGAAAAAAGACTGCTCCCATCCCCCTGGCATCCTCCCTTCAAGTATTTGAAAGCATTAACAAGATCCCCCCTCAATCTTCTTTTCTCCAGACTAAAGAGACCCAAATCCCTCAGCCTCTCCTCATATGAAAGATGTTCTAATCCCCTAATCATCTTTGTAGCCCTATTTCTGCCCTTTTCTGCATCTTTTACAAGGACTTTAAAATACTTTTTATGGTAATTGTGATGTAGGATTAAATAAACTAGTGTTTCTATATCTCTTAGTTGCAGACACCTAGTTTGGCATCAGATGTTAAGTGATGTAGTTCTGTGTTCTCTATAGCAGATAATTTTGAAATTAAGGTTTATAATCTTATAATTCCTGTGTTTTTCCTGAAATGCCACAGAGACTATTGAAATAGCTAATGTGAAAATGACAAAGAAGGGGGAGAATCGTATTATGGGGCTAACTTTGGCCCTCAAAATGAAGTAGACACACGTTTCACATCATCTCTACCCTGGAATTTCTAGATCAACAAAAAAAAAGGGGGGGGGACTTGATAATGGAGTATGTCATCTTTAATTCCATGTTAAGTAGAGTTTTGCTAAGGAACTTTTTTAGATTTAGGTGTGTTCTACGCGTCCCATGATGTTTTCAGATGCATCTTTCTGCATCAGATCTATACGCTACTTTGTTCCTTCAGATACAATAAAGGCAACATCGAAAATACATCGTTTGAGTTTTTGCCTAAGCAACCAGTTTCTTTACTCAACCTGGACTGCATATTTGAAAATATCTATCACCATCTATTGAAAAGGTGTCTTAAATCTCTGCCAATGACTTGACCTTAACTAGCCTGTGTTTCCTTATAAAAATGGAAAAGTATCTTCCTTTGTCTAGTTTGTTTTTAGGGGTTAATCTTCTTGGGATGCTATAAACTTGTTAAAGGATTTGCAATTTTACCAGCAATCCTTCTTTTCCTCAGCTGCTTAAGGAAAAAATAAACATTGAGTTCAAGGATTCTACTGTTATTTTCTTCATGGGCAAGAGAAATGGCATTTTACAGCCATGGGAAAAGACTCCTTCCCTCTCAAGTATAAACATAGATGAATAGATCAAGGAGTTCAAATTCCAAGGGGCTACAGAAGCAAACACTGTCTGGGCTGGTCCTGTCTAAACAGTGTAGTTTGAACCTTTTCAAATGCTATTTACCAATTAAATCATAAAAAGTAATTTTCAACTTTAATTCGGGAAATAGCAAGGGCACAGTGTATAAATACACCTTTTATTATCATTAGTCACTAATAATAAAGGTTAATGTTTGTAAGGGTTGGTATTTATTGCTTGCAGTAATGCGTACGTTCTGCTTTGGCCAATACTTAAGCAAATGGTAAGGATTGCTCTAACGTGCAGCTTAGCAGTATCTCAGAATGGGTACTTTCCATTCTAACCTTGCTACTTAACAGGTTACTTAATTTTAATTAGAGGACCAGTCTGTTTACTTGCACTTGCTCTTCTTTAAATCATACCGTTAATAGATGTGCTGTAAGAAGTGATGCCACTACCGTCGTCCTTAAATGCCTTTTAATTTTTTCCTCAGTAATTGCAGGCAGGCTGCAGATGGAATAGAAGAAAACAGTCTTTTTTTGTTGCTGTTTTAACAGCTGTGTCAGTGCTGGGTTATGCTGCTGGATTGCAAGATCTCTGCATCTTGGGGGAGTAATAGAAAAGATCAGACGACTATGTAATTCTTAGTGCCCGTGGTTTTTAAATACCTGCATTTTTTTCCCTACTTAGTTCTTGGTTATGGCGTAGTTGGTTTTGCCCTTGTGATGAATAAGGCTGTTGAAAAGATTTTCAGGTTTGCTAAAGGTTTTTTGCTAGCCTTGCCTGAATAGTGCACGTTTTTTAGTAAGACAAGGACTTATTTTTTTATTGTGTTCTTTTTGAGCACAGCTGTTCAGAGGTACTTAATAAACTTGTAAATGCTGGGTATGTCATTCTATCCAAAAGATCACAAAAAATCAATCAGTCTTGTCTTAAGGATATTCTAGAGGAATTTTGATGGCCTCTGAAGAAAACTAGCTCAACTATATCAAATTATTTTTTTTCCAGAGCTTTAACAGTGTTTCAGAGCCTGATCAGAACTAGTGCTTTCTCTAACACACAGCCAGCTCCTCTTTTTCTTTTGAGGAACGAACACCTCGCTTTGATCTCCTTTTTGAGTCCAAAATTCAGGTTGCATTCCACTGGTGTTCCATCAAGGAGGGATTACCAGATAATATTGGCTTTGGAAGATGGTGTCTTTAGGGTGCCCATTTCTAGCTGAGGAAGAAAGCATTGAATACTGACGCACTCTGTAGAGGTTACAGATGTTCTGTGCTACCTACTTTTGAAGTCTCAGCTTAATGTTAAATTAACCAAAACCAAACATGTTATATGTAAAACAACTTCTATGTACTATAGTATCTTTAGATATTTCATATCTGAATGCGTGTTTATATAGACAGGTTGAAAGTAATTTAGTACAGGGGGGGAAAAAATCAGAGCTAAAAAAATCTGGAGATCTCGCTCACTGGAAAAATCACCTTTTTAAAGGGAAAGAAGCCTTTGAACTGCATCTGCTCTTCTAGATTCAAGCTGACTGACACTGTCAAATTTTTACCATATTTGTTTACATTAGATTTGCAGGGTAGAGTGAGTGCTCAGAGCTCTCCTAAACGGAAGAGCGTTGCCTGGCCAGCCAAGGACAGGCAGTCCCAGAGGAAAAGCTTTTAGAACTCCTGATGCAATGTGCCGGTATAGTGGTATGATTTTTTCATGGTGAAAAATCTCAGCAGGCTGCTCTCTTCTGAGCTGTTGAAGGGCAGTGTTCTGGCTAGAAAGGTAACGGCATCTTTCTGGCTTAAAAATAGAGGAAGGGAAAAAGAAAACAGCTGGGTTTAAATGACTTGTAAATGGGGGCGGGGGGGGGCGGGGGGGAGTTTGCTGATAGGTGAGAAATTAGAAAATGAATGACCCTCGGTTCACAGGACATTAGCACATACTTACCTTCGTGTCTCTGAGTGTCAGAATCTGCCTGGTATTTACCCAGCGACAGATGCACAGAGTATGTGACACTGCTCTGACGACAGAGTAAGAAGTAATGCCAATATGTTGTAACAGTAGTTGGAGAATGCACTGGAACCACTGCGGTTTACTTCAGACTCTACAGTGGTCTTAGTTTTGGAAAGGCGGTAGCAGCATTTGCTTTTTGAATTTATAATCATGTTATTTAATCCATTTCTAGGGAGAATTATGTTCAGTTATTATGGACAGAATATGCTCTGTAAATTCAGCAATGAAACTTTATTGTGACTACAGTTCCACAAATTCTTAATTGTTTTCTCAGTTTCTTGATAGGAATTGAAGAATGCTTCATGGCTTTATGTTTTGTGAAAGGACGCTGGAACTACTTCATTGGTTCCATTTACAGCCTGGAAGATACTGTAAATGGGAGGGAGGTGCAGTGTGTCAGAATTAGTGTGCTCCGTCAGCAGTGGCTGAGGTAAGACAGTGAGTCGCTAACATCAGGTGGGTAACAGAAAAAAGATGAACTGGCATGGGTAGAGTTTTTCTAATGGAGTAAACCAGCCAAATAATTTCTTTAGTATCTACATTTAGTATCCATGAAACAAGGCAAAGTAACGTGATTAAAACAATCCCCTTAAGTTCTGGGTTTCTAAGGTAAGGTTTTCTTCAACATCTGTGTACTAACCAAGCTCGTTTACTTGATTGTGCAAAATTCCAACACGTTCACACTTGAATGTGTTTGGAACTTGTTTCTAAATACAAGGTGATGATTTATTCAGAACGGGATAGTTAATTCTTCATTTCAGCACTGTAAAGATGCATAACAGTTGTTACCTGTGCAAATAGTGCAGTACTACAGTGTTGAGCAGTAATAGCTGTGACGCTGGACTAGAAAGGAGTGAGTTGCAGTGAGCATGAATTTATCATTAATTTTGTCAAAATAAACTAGTTTTATTTCTCAAAGTAATAAGCCAAGTGGATAGGGAAGAAATAGTAAAAAAAAAATACCAATTTTGGAAGGGCTTTTATTGGTGACTCTCTTCATATTCTCACCAGCAAATTGTGGCAGCGAGGTCTAAAAAAAGTATTAAAAAACAAAAAACCTGCAGTAGAGTAGATGAAGAACTAATTGAAAAACTCAGGCAGAAAGAAGCAGTGTCTTACAGCCGGGCTGGGGAAAGGTTTGTTCTGCAGGAGCGTGTCCCGGGTCTGTTCTGTTCAGTGGTTGTGTTTGTGTTGCAGCTGATGGAAAATACTGTGAACGTACAAATTTGTGTCGAGTACAAAACAGGGAGGATGCTCTAGCAGAGTGGGCTGGTGAAGTGCTAGAACGTATTGCCTAAAGTTAAAAGTTAAAAGGTTTTCTTCATCACACACCTTTAATGAAAGATTAAACCAGCATCTGCCAGTAGTGGCCCAGTAAATCCTCCTATAAGGGCATTTTTCAGTGATCCTAGATTTTCTGTAGTGTGCTGAAAACTACACCGAGCATGAAGAGAAGTCAGGAGAAACATACCGGCTTCATAAGACAATAGTGTGAATGATGGAAAGCTTTTGTGGTTCCTTAGTTATTGGTATAAAGACATCCTGAAAGCTTTGAATTCAGGCTTGCGAGCACTGAGCAGGATTGTAAGTGCTTTGGTATGTGGGGAGTGATTTCTATGCAAATCACTCCAGCTGGAGAGAGAAAAGGAGACCTTTGTCTGTCTGATTGCTGCAGGAGGTACAGGCTTCAAAGGTTTGCCACATCCCTATAACATCCACAAAGCACATGGTAGCACGTAGGAGTTTAGGTAAAGAGTTCGACATGAATGTGTGTGACAGAAGCTCTGCAGCCTCTGTCAGCTGCAGGATTTTGAATTTCTTAAGGCAGTATTACAGTTCAGATTGTGCCTTTGGTACTTTTCCCTGATGCAATTTTCTTCCATGAACTTCATCCCATTACTTAGTGTGGCTTGGTTCAAAGGTTACTGGCGGTAATTTATTTCCATCCTTGGTGTTAACAGAAAAGTCAAGAATGATTACAAGTTTTGTTTCTTCCTTGGTTTTCACACACTGGTTAGAGAAGAAATCTGTAACTTTGTTTCCTAGAAGTTCCCTTCAAAGATGAACCTACAGTAAATGTTGCCAGATTATTAGCTTTCTTGTGGTTAGCAGTATTGCATTTTTGTGTTGTAGTAGCAAGGAGTGGAAAAAATTAAATTGGTCAATGGCTAATATTGTATCATATTAGGGGGGTAGGGAGTTTAAAAAAATGGTAGTGGGGGAAGTCATCTCTCACTGTGGAGAAAAGGTAAGATAACCACATCCTAGTAGTTAATTGGGGGTCAACTGCGGCTGTGTCTAATACTGTAAGAGATGATATGTTTAAATTTCTTAATTCTTAGAGAATTATCTATAGTAAAATGCACGATATTGTTTACTTTTTACTCTTCTGCGGTATTTGCTTCCACTATTTATTTCTCAACTGAAGCAAGGTGAATGGAGCTCTGCTATGTTGGCACAGGTTTGCTGAGCGGCCGTTTGCGGGTGCTGGCAGAAGGATTTTACCGTATGTCAGTTGGCACCTGATAAACGTCAATGCCAAAGCAGCAGCCAGCAGGTGTCGGGTACCGCGTTACATGGCGAGCACTTCTTCTCCAAGTAAAAGCCCAACATCCCTTGCAACCAAAAAAACTTCCCAAATTTGCAAAGATGGTGAGATCATACAAGGTCAGCTGCTATGTTGATATTGTAACTCTTGCCCATTTGGCATGCTTTTTCACGCTCTCATTTTTTATAGCAGTACCCAGTTTAGATTTGTTCATATTTTCTAAGCACATACTGTTGTAAAGAGGAGCTCGGCGTACTGGAAGCTGATGGCTTTGGTCTGAAAGACCATTTAATGATTTACGACCACTGTCATAATCTCTGCTCATAAGGATCACGGACTTCATGAGCGTGACTTCTTCTCCGAACACTAAAGCTTTAGTGTAAGAAGTTTAAAAAAGAGCTGAATTCCTGCTACTTCAGAAAATGTTTGTGGTTACAATTGATGTTTCTTAACGCAGGGTGATGGCAATACCTGAGTAAGAGTACAGTCCTGTTGTTTATGCACTGTACAACTATGTCAAAGCCATCAAATATAGTGTTCTCCCAATTTGGTATCTTATCAGCCAAGCAGTTCAACATCATAAAAATATTTGTTTCCCTTAGGCAGGGACATGCAGGTTTATTTTGAATGGGTGGTAAGAGTTTTAGTTGCTTTTAGTCAGCTTTTGTATCAGGGAAAAAAAAATATTTGCAGTGATGGTAAAAAGGCTGCATCTGGTTGCTAGCAAATGTAGTGCTGTGAAATACATGTTCCTTTGGCAAAGGTTTCTCTGGCAAATGGAGTTTTTATGTTGGCCTTTTGAAATACCCTATCTCACCTGTAAGTTCTGATGTGCTAACGCAGAATTGTTTCTACTGGCTAATTACAAGGAAGTTCTAGTTCTTGTGTCTGTGCAAAATAGTTTTAGTTAGAACTAGTTCTTCTGGCTTACAGAGCTATAACTAGTACATTGCTAAAATGCAGGGTACAAGAATTAATTTTCAACTATTTTTTGTAGTGCTGTCTTGATCCCCTGTCCTTTTGACTGCGTTATTTTAGATTATGTAGGCTAACAAACTTTTTCAGACCAAAATCTGAGAAATAAGTGTTTGTGCTTCTGCTTGGAAATGCAAGATGATTAAAATCATGTGACCAGTGGGGAGGAGAACTAGTAAGTATTAAATAGTGTTCAGAATACTTGCACGCATATGTACGCAAAATGATTACCACAGCGAAGATGGAAAAATTCAGATAGACCCATCTTTGTAGTGAAAGTGATGCCCTTCTTTTCACCTTTGATCTTTGGATCACAATTAATCCTTAATTAAACATTAGGTTGACTTAAATTGGACTATGTTACACGATTCTCTTACAACAATCCGATTCTGCTTAAAAGCGAAGAACGCCTATCAGCTACTGGTTTTACTGGTTCAAGTCCTGTCCTAACTTGTCCTGTTCACTTCCCACTTCTGCAGTGCCTCTCGCTCCCCTCTTCCCATCCCGTGCTGCAGCAGAGTGAGGAGAACATGACTGTGGAGAAGAATCAATGTGCGCAGGGTAGCGGCAGTGTGTTTGAGTTGCGATTTTAATGCAGCTGTGAAAGGAGATGGTAAGGAAGGCTGTCGTACCAGACAGCTGGAGTAAACCAGTGTAATACTGCCTCGCTTAGTCACTTATCCCAAAGTCCTGGGTGGCCATACCCGAGAGCTGCTGATTGCTCTGGTCTCCAGCCATTACTTCACGCTGTGATGAGATGCATCTATTTCTTCAGACTCGTCTGCCTGCTACCCCTTTATTTAATCTGTCTGTTTTTCCTGCTGTTTTGATAAAGTAAAATGAGTTTCAGAAACACTGTGTCAATCTTACTTGACTGGAACATAAAGTATGTTACAGACTAGACTTCCCAGCAGTGGCATCTAATTCACTCATTATGTTGTTATGGTGTTAAAATGTTGTTTCACTGGCAGTGCATCTTTATGGAATTAATTTGTAATGAAAAATTAATACCAGAGGAGAATGTCGTCTATTCATTCCAAACGGATGGATCTTGTACTTGCATGATAGCGTGTATTTGGTATTAGTGAATGGTTTCAATTTTCCCACATTCTAACCTAACCCGTTCAAAACTTTTTTTTTTTTCTTTCTGATTTCGGCTGAAACCACAGTATTCTGTAATTTGTTATGTGACTTGAATCAAGGTTCCTTCTGCTGGATGAATTCCGGTGTTCCATGGCAATATATAGAAAAAAGTATATGCCAAGCATTTCCAGCCTGTGAAATAAAAAGTCTCTGTATTGGAACAGTTAAAAGTTAAATTCAGCCCCTGTATCTACCTGTCATTGAGTGTGCTGGTTACATTGCATCTTCCTGGGCTTCATGATGGTTTTATTTGCCTAATCCAAGCTGTAATATAACATAGGTTAACAGCCCTATAAGCTCCTAAGGAGGGGCTGAAGGACCTCTTCTCCCAGTGGCGGAAATAAGCAGTTACTGAAGAGACACAAGCATATTAACCGGAACTGCACACCGTCCTGGTAACAAAAGAACGAGGTGGTTTCCGACCGGTGTCACAATTCTGTGTGTTAGTTCCCAGGCACTCCCCAAACTTGTGTCTGGGCAGCTGTGGGCACCCGCCGCCCAGGCACCGCTCTGTTGCCAGCACTTACGGCGTGACACTGTTGGGTTGCGTGATGACGCCGAGGGAGGGCACTGCAGTTCGTGCCGTGCCTAAGAATCCCGTGTGAACCTTTTTTTCCAGCTAAATAACTTTTCACATTTATAACACCCATTTTCAAATAGCATATAACTGCATATAACTTGACCTGTAATGGTAAGCGGTAAAAGTGCTTAATGTTTGTTCTCTGTGCGCGGTGCTGGCACCAGGAGTTCAGCACCTGCCTTGGGTGGCATTTCCCAGCAGCTGACTTCCATATCGTTTGTGTGTGGTTGGGGGGAGTGTTTGTTACGCATTAAAAATGTGTCTAATTTTTAAAGATTTTTATTTTTTAAATGTACTGATAACCTCCCAGAAGTGATTCCTTGTGGGGTCTGGTTACCAAATAACGCAGTTAAATTCTCCTTAATTGCACCTCCTTAGAACTACCTCAGTTTTCAGTATTCTGAAGCTGGAAAGAGTAATTAACTGCCAAAATATACAGAATGCCTTTGATCACGTTGGTTTCTAGTAGCTCATGCGGGTTTTTTTTCCAGTGTTCGAAGAAAATTATTTTATTTTTAACTGCTTCTTAAGCATAGAAGTGATCGTGATCATCCTTTTAAGCTCCTTAAGTTACTACTTCTAGTTAGCTTTTAAAACAGTGAACTTCTGATTATTTGAAATAGTGGTATTACCTGCTAGGCAATCTTAACTCTTAAAATTATTAACTTTGTTAGTAATTTCAGTGGGATTTTTCTTTTCTTTTTTTACTTTGTGTTTTAATAAAAAGTTGGGTTTTTTGCAATGTGCAATGATCGGTGGTACTTTTTGTATATGGAAATGTACTAAACCCAAGTGTGTTAATGCAAGATGAAAAACATACAGAGCTGAAGATTTATCTTTCACCTGAAAGAGGCTTAAGGGAAAACCAGTTCTTTTAGCTGTTCAAGAAGTTGGAAGAGAAAATTTGTTTCTTTCATGTCAGAATGGAGAGTATCACCTGTCTAAACATTAATTCTATTTTTACAATACTTGACAGTCTTGCAAATGTGTTTGCTCTTGTTAATCTGAAACGATGCCAGGATTTTACTATCCAAGACTGTCAAATGGGTGATGTGTACATTAGGGATTTAAAATACCTTTTAATAGGATTTTTTGATATGCCAAAAAAAAGGTAGTGAGCCACAAAAGTACTTTTTTTCATCCATGGGACATCATGTTTTCTCAGTTTTCCTGCAAATGGTGTGGAAACTGAGTATGGATAATCTCCCAGGGATCTGATTAAATGTTAGCTCATTTAAAGTTTAACATGATGTTTTAATGACACGCAAATGAAAAAGCAATTGTAGCATTTTCGGAACACAGTGTTGAGTGTCACTGTCGAGGTGCTGTCCTTTGAACCATGTAGGAAAACCTGCTCTCACAGGAAAGCTGTGAAAATGGGAAGCAGATGTGGCAGAAGTGTAATTCCAGGATTCCCAGTTTACTTGAGTCGAAGAACAGTTAAGCCAATATTGAGAGAGTTTTGAAAATCTCACTTCTGTTTCTAAGGAATTACCGATATGATAGTTTCTTCCCTGTGAAGTTTATTTTTACAAAATCTTGAGAGGTATTCAAAAGGACAATTAAAAACAGATGAGAATAATACGTACCTCATTTACATATGCAGTTCCAAGGTTGCGTTTTCATACTTGGAGACGCTTATCTTGAAAAATATGACATAAAATACTTAATTTTCAAAAACATGAAAAACAATGTGGGTGTAGCCATGTTTGTTTGATGTTTTTTCAGGCTCATGGTAAGCACACCTGCAGATCGGAGCTTGTGTAGAAATCAGGGGAGTGTGTAGCTCTGTATCGTCTATACGTGACTTCTCCGAATAGGTATTTCAGACCTTCCAGTTCAAATTAGATTTTTCAATTTCAAGGAAGACAGGAGACGGGGCTGGTTTAGCAAGAGACCACACCACCCTCCCCCCAAAACCCCAGCAAAACCTCCCTGACAGCTTCAAGTACAGAGTTACTTAAGACGGCGCTTAAAAATCATTTCTGATGTTTTGATTGTTAAAGTGAGTCATTGAGTCCTCAAATAACCAGGCTGAAAAAGCGAGGAGAACAGAAGAATTCCAAGATGTCCCTCTCGTTAACTACCTGGAAGGAGGCGCTACGGTAGCGGTGCTAGGTTTTGTTAGTCCCGAGTCTTCAAGTGGAATGCTGAGGTTTTATCTTCATGAGCTGGTAAGGTGGTTGCGCTCATTTTATTCCCAGCAAAGGAAAGTAATTAAAGTCCACGTTAAAATCACACTGATTGGAGGACTTGTATATATTTGACTTTAGCTACCTTGGCTTTTTATCTCGCAGGGTGGCATCTGAGCACAAAGATTGTGCAAGTGCTTTGAGAGTCTGTAGAGTCTTTGACTTCCCACTGTATTGCAGAAGCTAACTTTAAAAACAGTACATGCACACAACACCGACAGCTGCGGTGGGATAGGAGCTGCTCTTCCCACCCTCCCCTAAATAATCCTGTTCTGCCGAGTCTTACCCTGCCTTACCCTGAAGGGAAACGCCTCAGGACACCAGGGAATGTTCTAGGCAGGGACAGTATGTATTCTTTTTGGTACCTGACTTGGGTTCCTACTCTTTTTGTTAACTTTGATCAAAGCCAATGAGATTCCTCATTATTTCTATCATTATAAAACTACAATAGTTAGAGGGTTTTTGTATTGTCAACTTTTTCTGGTACCATTTAGGTTTTGTTTTGGAAATGAAGCAAAAGCAAAAAGCTGATGTAACAAGTTATATGTAAATCCAAAATAAAGTCACTTCATACCAATACATCCTACTCCAACCCTGATGTGCAGTGTCGTGAAATATCAACAATTATGAAAGCTAAGCCAAGTATGTGTCATAATAATGTAAAGGCTGTCGGTGCTGCGGAGACCGTTTCTGGGGAAAAAACGTGGCTTCTGAAGCTACTGAATGTGCAGTGGGATGAAGAAGATGGGCTGGAAGCCCATGGATGAAGCTGCCATCTTGTCCCCTTGGCAAAACCATGGTAGGAACTTGCTGAGGCCCAGGCTCTTGCGCAGTGGACAGTTGCGTGTTCAGGCACCACCAGTCCTCACGAGGACGTGTCTGTCTTGGCTGCTTCACAGTCAAATTTTTCTCCGTCCTTGAGATGACAAAATTTTTGGCTGACAATCTGGTATAAGGACATCTCAGGCTGTCAAGATGCTTCATCACCAATGACGAGAATGGACAACACACGCTTTTTTTTTTCCAACTTTGATCATACTCTGTCTATACTTTATTTGGTGATTTGGGGAGAATTTATTGAAATGTGTCCTTTTAATTAAAACATATATAATAGAGACACATTATTTACCATATTGGAGGCTTTCTGTTTTGCTGTTCACTTGTTTTGCGGCAAGGTGTGTGTCTGTGCTGGAATGCCAACCTTACCAATTTTTTATCTTGTTAACTGGATACTTGTCTTTTTATGTTAATTTAGAGCTGTACCACATTTTTGCCTTAACAAGGAATAGCCTTTTCTTCAAAAAAAACAAACTCATACTTTAGGCTAGATTTACATTCCTGACGGTACAGCTGGAGAATATGCTGTTGTCATTTTGATGACACAAAAAATACAGTAATTTTGAAGGGGGTAAACGTTCCATTACATCTTGCACTGTTGAAAATGTAAAATTTAGGCACTGAGTTCTCTCTCTTGGATGAGATGTGTAACACATCTTTATTCTTATCACTGAGATTCTTGTTGAACTTCATTTTTAGTAGGGGATGAAGGTTTCACGTCACAGTAGCTAAAATCACATCCATAAACTAGGTCCTTCTGAGAGCTTTCATCTAAGTGTGGCTCATGAACTGTGACAGTGCTCCACATGTTGTTCTTCCCCAGGGTTTTATGTAAGAGTTCTCTCATTCTCCTGTTCTCTTTGGATGTGGATTCCCAGATGACTTCAAGTTCCCCTTCCACTTTCCTAGAAAAAAAAATTAAGATTAAATCCTAATTTTAAAAACACTTTTCAGCAGTACATAATTACAGTCTGTGGACAAGCAAATTATAAACTGCGTGTATTCAGATGCTTGAAATTATGTGATTGAAATTTGTTCCTACTATTTTTTTAAAAAAGCCTGCTAAATGTAATGCCAGAGAGGATTTGATGAGAAAAAAATGTAATGTAATAAATTGGAGCTGTGCCCATGAGATCCAGCTATCCTGACTGCCACTGTCCCCCGAACCGGGCTCCGTCGCCATGGCAGTGTCTGTCTCGCACGCCCCTTCTGCCAGGTGCCAGGAGTTCCATGTCTCCCCGCAGAGGCTAAAAACGTCTCATGAGCCCGAGCGTCAGATGCCGCACTGAGCTCGTGCCTCTTCGTGGAGGTCAAACAGAAGTGGTGTAAACAGTTGGGGTTTTTTTTGGTGTCGGGAAGGCAGAGATAGTGAAGGACAGTCCTTAAGGCATTATAACCTTATGGGCTGATTTCTCTAACTGCCCAAGCGTAAATGAATTAATTATTTAATGTTTTTCTCAAGAAAAAGGTTATTTTTCAAACATGGCAGTCAACATGACTTAATAATGCAGTGTATTCCAGCAACAGACTTTTTTGTAAGTTATACGGGGTCAAGGTTAAGCTCTAGGGTTCTCTCTGACTCACTTCTAATATACGTCAAAAATACAAAATAATCAGGAAACCAAGATCCTTTGAAGTGGAAAGGAAAGCTATTGCGTAGAAAATGAGCACACAAATCTTAACAGTATAGACTGCTCTAACACAGTCACTTCAAGCCGCTACCTGAAGCACTTGACAGAGCCAGCCCTTTACACAAATGCTCCTGAATACCGGCGTTCTAAAAATGAGAAACAAATCAATGCAACACAGAAATGTGTTGAGATTAGGGGTAGCTGTCAGGCTACATCTCTGGCAAAAGGTGTATACTAGAAAATATATAATCAGTACCTCTTGGAGAGCCCTTTGTGATCCACACACCAAGACTGAAGTGGTAAGAAGTGGCCCACACACAGCACGAGCTCACATTGTCTTTCACCTTACGACTGGATGTAGAGATGGAAGGTGAAAAAACCCCTTATTGAGAAGGCCTTGAGGTTATCCTTGTCCATAGTGCTTGGCATGAGCTTTTGGTAGTGGAAGAGGCCATTAACCATTAAGAATGGAATGAAAGCAAAAGAAGGCAGGTGAAAGCAGTACAGTAGCTAACAGCAGCCCAAGACTCTGCTCAAGAACATGAGAAGCCACATGAATGAGTTGGACCTTTCCCTTTCTGCCAAGTTTCTAAAAAGCTATTGAGAAGCAAACTCTCACTTCTGAAACACCAAAACTGTAGATGACTTTGTTCTCACAAAGTGTATTTCTCCTTGAGCCAGGGGTAAGCGTGTCAAGTTCTACTGGTTACTCAGTATATGCTTCAAAATGCTTTACAAAGGCAATTATCGTTAGACACACCTTACAATTTGGGGGATGTGAGGCACAAAGAGTAAATTTACATGACTAACCCCCCCCCCAAGGAGCCGTCCTGAGTTTCACCCGGTTGTTGACTCTGGCCCTTTGTATTGTGAGCTTGGAACATTTTCAGCATCTTGTTTTTAAGTGAACTTTTCTATCTTCACAGGGACAAGCTCCTGTTCTCTGTTGCCACTTCTCTCCAACTGGAGTCTGTGCGCAGTGTGCACAGCACTCTTCTCTTCTACTATTAATATTCAAGAGCTTAATCTGGTTTACCCTTACTGTAGTGCAGAACATTACCCAGGCTTCATTTCATCTGCTAATTTCTAAAACCAAGACTTTTTTTTTAAAGATTCTTCCGTTCTTAATGCTTGTATGAGCTTGAGGCAGTGAAAATTTTAAGATTAAACTAAAGATCACTGAGATGTGAACTGTAGTTTAGTGCCGTCAGCGTGCCTGACAAATGGGATGCTCATTTTCAGTCCATGCGTTCAGTTCAATGGCAACTGCATCAATTTTAGACAAAATAGTTTAAATAATTAGTTTTAAAGTGGCCACATGGTTAAAATTACTTCAGTAGCAAAGAAACAGATGCCTTTAGGGGTAGCGGTCTGTCTGAACACCTCTTGGAGGGTTAATCTTTAAACAGAGCTGAAGTGCAGAATCTGCAGGTGCTTGCCGACTTTGCTGTGGCAGGAGCAGTGGAAGCGTGTTGCTGCCAAGGGCGCGCAGTGCCAATGCCCCGGCTTTGGGCAAAGTGTGCTGCAGTCACAGGTGAGCCTTCTTGGGGTGGCCGAACACGCTGCTGTTCTTCAGGTGAGCCACCAGGCAGTAGCAGGTACGACTAAACTGTAGCTAGAAAAGGTGTTTTGGTCTCTGTGGCTTTGTTCGTTCGAAAATTCTGACCTGATCACAATCTAAACTACATTCGGCAGAACAGGCTGGGGAGGGGGTGTGCTTATTGCTGCTCATCACAACTCCCTGCTCTCTGGGGCACTTGGGTTCCCTGGTGGCTCGCGTCCCACAGCTGCTGATGGTCTGTACTTTTTTCTCAACACCAAAATTTCCTTGCTCCTACTTCACGGGGCGATGGCCCTCGCTGCCCTGCTCTTACATTTTTTCTGTGTCTCACCAGAAAATCCCACGAGCTCAGTAAAGCATTACTGTCCTTGAGTGTGACTGCCGTGGCATTAGCCTGTACAGATCCCTGCCTAACAGGTAACCCCCGTTATTCTGTTGTGCCTATAGCAGCTGCTTCACCTCTTCAAACACAAGTCTTTGTCACTTGGCATTTAAAACTGGATACCTGCTCATAATAAATGTGTCCTGTTTCCAGATGTCCTTAGGCAAAAACCATTAAATTTGCTTCCTATAAATGTAGGCTATTGTTACTCAGATGAGTAAAAATAAGAATTCCATTCAACCCCCAACCTAGCCAAAGTGTAAGGTTTTTATGTCTTGTTGAGAGCAAGCAAAATGCCCATGCTGTGCTGATGTTTGAGGATGAAAAAGTTAAGAGCAGCAGATTCTGAAAGCAGCTAATTCTTTACAAAAGACAGAGCCTTCTGCCCTCACTGAACTGAATTAATTCAGCCATAATCGCAGGGTCTTATTTGGGCTGCTGGCTCAAGAATTAATTTTCACCTATCGTGTAACAGTTTGTTTAAATAATCCTTATCACAAAGATCAACAATATTCACCATGGTTACCATTTCCTATGTAACCTTACAGGTAAGACAGCTCCTCTCCCTTGCCCGTGTGTGGCTGCGACGCTTTTCTTCTGCTGACCCTCTTGGGAGGACAGTCTGAGGCAGTTTCATTACTAAGGCTTTCAACCCTGCATTTAACACCCCAAGTACAGCAGCTGTAACTAACTCCAAGCACTGTTCCTCTGCAGAAGTCTTATGAAATACACTGTGACCTAGAAAACCCATAAAGGTAAGCATCCTGTGAAATAAGACCTGAGGCATTTACAAACCTCTTTTTCTACCCTGGAACCACATTAACAACGTTGTTTATATCTGACGCATGCAATGCATTTCATTTAAGGAAAGGTATGCGATAATGATGACTCATAAGATTGTAAACAATAAAAATGTCATTACGATTATCAGCTGCCTGAAGAACAGAAAATGATACTGCTTTCTCATCAGCTGATTTAGGCGAAAGGTTGCGGTGAATTTCCAGCATTCTCTAGCAAAGGCTGTAATTATTGAGAAGGCTCTACAGAGCAGCTTCTAGGAAGGTAAAATCTGCCTATCTTTAGAAGCTTTAAAAGCTTTTATTTATGAAAAGAACAACTATATTTGTATGCATTTCTTTTTGAAAACCAAGTGGAAAAATTCTGTTCCCTTGGACGCAACGGGTAAGTAGTGCAACCCCTGATCTTTGTTATCAGGTGAAAGATGATGCAGGAGGGGAAAGAATTCCAAATGAAAGTCACCTTTGTTATGTTTTATGAGGCCTACGTTAGTTTGGATGCAGCCTTGTTAAAAACAGAACAATGAGAGAAGAAACAAAAATGAGGAAGCACAAGAATATCACTACTGTGTCTAAACAAACGTTGCTTCTGAACGTGCCACCATCATCTGCAGTAACTCCACCTCTGGGCGTACTGGCACTGTGCAAGGGGCAGCACTAAGAGGGTCCCACCAGCTATCAGGCTGAACCAAAATACAACTTGAAAGATGAACACAAACTATTTTTCACTTTCAGAGTTGTGTTTGTTGTATTATACCCTAATAAACACTGTTAAGGCTTAACTACCACCAGAAAAAGGCAGTCCCCAATTACACTGTTCATTAATGTCAGAGACTGCAGAAATGCAAGACCTTTGTGAGGTTCATCTTGTGCTTGTTTCCATAAATCATTTTTCTTCACCATCACATTGTTAAATGGTGTAGTTCCAGGTGAAGATCTTGCTTCTTAAAAGTCAACTGCAAGTATTAATTTTGTGTGCTTACTGAAGAAAAATTAGTCAATTCAGACTGAAGAGGAAAAAGTGATTTAGTATAACTTTTGTATGGGAAGTGTAATTAGTTATTTGACACAGCTGTGTTATGTCATGTCATTTACCTACTTTGGGGCCAGAAAGGTAAATTTGGAATGATCCATGGACTTTGAACTATGCTGTATTCTACATTTAAAAAAGCATCTTTATTTATCTAGCTGTTCTTTACTATAAAATATTGTAACCTGAGCCCAGAGGTATGAAAGGCACTTCATTAGTTAAAAATCCTGAACAACTACTTCCAGAGAAATGTGGAAGAGTCAAAATACTGTTTTCTCATGCAAACTTAGAGATTAGTGGCACGTTCGTTGTATAGTTGTATAATTCCCAGCTACTCACACCTGTTTAATACCAGTCTATAAAGTAATTGAGAGGAACTGCTGATATAGCTTAGTTGATGCCAAGCCCTGTTTTTCTATTGTCTTTAAACCTATTATGTCACAATGGCAGCGATGACTTGCAAAATGACTGCTTAATTACGTCTCTTCAGTTGTAAAAAGTTTTTCCTGTATGCTGGTAACTTGAATGTGCTACGAAGCCTTCCGCTACCAGAGAGGAAAAAATACCTTTAAAGAACTCTGTATTAAGATGGTATTTAAAGACTGACAGTCATAATCTTGTATAAATCTGTTAAATGATCTTTTCGTCTTTTTAGTCTGCGTGTAGCCAGTCTACCTCACTTATTAACAGAACAGTAAGGCAGACTGAAAAGGAAACCCATCATATGCGTACTTGTTCGACTCTTTTAATTTCCTACTATTCTGAAAACTCTTAAGAGTTGCGGAGGGGAAAGTTTTCAGCCTTTGGTAGAAAATGCTATTAAATAATTAACATGTATCTTGATGACTTACAGACACCCCCCCAAAACATCAAAGACTAGGCTCAGATTGATATTCTTCTTAAGAAGCCTTAAGAACAGTAGTAGTCATCCAGATAAAATTCCTCCTTCAAAAGGTCTTTCTTGGAGCCGGGAAGGGTGGAATTAAGAGGAGCATTTCAGCATTTTCAGTACAGCTAAAACATGAGTGAGGAAAGATACCCGGAATACACCATATGAGGCTGTGATGAAAAGCAAGAGCTTGCGGCTGTGTGCAGTTGGCTCCCCCACCCCTTTCCCCCGCCAGGTCTAACTGGGTGCCTTCTGCTGCGACTGACTTACCTTTTCTGCTGCAGCACTTCAGCAAGGCTTTCCTGCTTGTCTTGCAGCAGGCGCTGGAGGTGATTCATTTCTTGCTGGTACTGAGCAGTCTTCCCGGCAAATTCCTTCTCCTGCTCAGTCATTTTGAGACTGATATCTCCAAGCTTCCCAGCTGCTTTCTTTTTATAGACCTGCAAGAGTTACAGATAATAGGAGAAATGTGATTATAGGAGAAACAAGGGCAACTCACTACCAACAAAAGAAATAGCTAGAGCTGCTAATTTGCAGTTTGATCTTTACATCAGCGCTGCCGTGCTTAAACGTGTCAGGTAGGTTGCATTATGGGGTTTTTTATTACCTATTTGTTAATTTGAAGGTATTACACTTGTGCATTGCTCTGCCTGTAAAACTAGCGTGTACAGTTTATACCATACGGTGTGTTTGTCTTACGAGTAAAAAGAACTGGTTGCAAAAAAAAGGGCTGGCTTTCCAAATGCAAAGCTATACTTCACAGCATGTTGCTTAGCATGTTGCTTGTCCAAGTCAAATTTATCAATGCCTACCTATCATGAAAAAGTGTTTGCATTCTGTTAGTTGTTTAATCTTAATACTAAGAGGAAGAAAAGAGTGGCTTCATGCTTTAAGATAACTTGCTGCTTCACATAATAGTTCCTTCTGCTCAAGTGATTTTTTGCTTGCTGGCAATAATAACCAAATATATTGGTCTAATCTCAAAAACAAGAAATCCTTTCTGTACAAAGGGATTTTGCTTTCTGAAAGAACTTCCCCATTAAATTACCTAAGCACACAAGCAATTGAAAAATATGGCTCGTGTACTCTTACACATTTCTACATGCTGCTGGTATTATCCAATGTTTGATATACGCTACAGGACAGAGTTCTAGGATCGAAGCACTTCCTTTAATAAAATTGTAAACTATTTAGCGAAGCTTTGAAAATACTGCTATTTATGTCTTGCTAATATCAAGTTTTATCTAAGGTGTTAACCACCAAGGTTTTATCTTCATCTGAATCAAAGCAGAAAGAGTATGCCTTCTGGAGCAAGAAAAAAAAAAGGCACTTTTATGTATGTGCTGCAAGCTATATAATCCTTTCCACAAACTGTCTCATTTTTAGCTCTTGTAAGATGTATCATTTTGGAGTTTCATTTTCTGGAGGTAACAGGATAGTGATAAATAATATTTACCTAGAACATTAGTCATTCAATATTTAAGGCTGACCTCCATGGGTTTTTTTTTCCCTAGCTTTTCCCTGTTAGTTCTAAGAAAAGAACTGGAAACCTGTAGGTTAACCAGTCACATCCCTCAACTTTTTAGATTCCCAGAGAAGTCTTCCAAACACAGTTAGATGCTTGTAACGCTAAGGGAGGATGGAGGTAGCCACGTTCCTTCTGAGCAGACGGGTGCTTAGAGCTCACCTAGAGGAAGTGCAGAGCACGGGAAAGCAGCTGAACTTTCACCTCTGTCAGTAAATGCCTCCTCCAGCTCTGGACCCGGAACCTGAAATTCTCTCTTGAGGGCAGGTGCCTATAATTATTTCAGAGAACTAGAGAGAACTTCCTCTCTCTTTTAACACATAACAGGCTGATAAAGAAAGCAGCCAGTGGTATTGGCGAAATCCACCTTTTATCTAGTGGTCATTGATCATCCAGCTGGTGGAAGGTGTGTGTTTGAAGCTGTGCTCTGCCTGAGATGGTTCCAGCCTGTGGTCCTACATGTCCCACAGCTACCTCTGTTGGCTTGGCGTGCCTGCTCTTCGTTTGCCAACTGAAGCTGTGTCACGTGTGCAGAATGGCTGCAAAATCGATGGGGCACAAAGGGCAAAAGTACACCATTTTCTGACCTAATGATTAGGGCATGAAACTAGATATGAGGGATACACAGTTCTGATCTCGCTCCTATGATTATAACTAAGTCTATTTGAAACGTGTAAGCCATCTCAGCAGATCTTCAGCAGGATGGGCAAGGAGTGCCCAGCATGCTCTGTACTGGCCTGTGGGAGCCAGGCCAGGTCAGAGTGGTTTGGGGCACACGGACAGGCGCAGCTGCTAGCACTTACAGACCCTTCACAGCAGGCTACTACCTTTGAATTCTTCAAGACAACATCCCATGAATTTTCTCTGAAGTGCAGCAGGTAGCAGTGAACAGACTGGTGGGGAAGACAGTTCAGGAAGGGTATGAATGTCATGTGGCTGGAAGTGGTAATACCTTCCTCTGGAGCTGGAAAAGGCAGTCTGCCCGCGGTCATGGCATCGCAAGTACATCGTAAGCACCCAAGATGAGGAATGATCATGGATGCAGCAGCTGCGACTGACAAGGACATAATTTACACTCTTCTAAAGTAGTTTTGGGAAGGTATACTCCTGGGCACTGTAATTGTTTTACACCTCATCTACTGAATTATAAACTGGAAACTGGAGAATTCTGGATAGAGAGCCAACAAAAGATTATTTCTACAAACATAGGCTGCTGGCTGTGATATGTCTAATGACCTGGTGCCAAGATCCTTGTTGAGGCAACAAAGCTATTTTCTGTCAATCATGTATTGTTTTTCTCCTGTCCTTTACCAGTAGAAACTAGTAGCATCCCTTCCAAAAGAAATCAGTTAAAGTACCACCTGAAGAAAACTGTCTCACCATCTCTATAAAAAGTGTTATAATTCTGATCCTGACAGAACAGCCCTGTAATGGGAACCCTGATGAAACTTTTACTGGGTGCTAGTAGAACATTGCCAATTGTCTCCCATGGCAACTAAAAACTTCTAAAATACATTAATTAAGATCACAGACAATTATCTTCAGGGTTGCATAAAAAGTCATATACTGGGGGGGGAAGGGCAAGTCCCTTTTTAGTAGTAGGCAAGGACACTGTTTATACCTATAACCTTCCCAGTAAAATTGGACGTGACAGAGGAAAAGTGACAACCTATATATTCAGAAGTTTTAGTGAAAGAACATCTGGCAGTATTGTGGTGTTAACAGAAAAACACATTTCCTCACAAACACTAGATTTCTGGTCTGTTAAGGGTTTGTTTCTGTTTCATAAAACCTCTATTCAGTCTCTGTGAAAAGGATGCGGGCAAAACGTAGAAACTTTTAAATTCAAAAGCCAACAAAATGAAGAAAATGTTCAGCTGTAGCTGCGATATTATGTGCCACAGTAAATAAGCTCCCTTATTTGCAGAGTGATACTGGCACACAGATGAAGGGTAAATAGTTGGGAAATCAATTAAAAAGGGAAAAGCTGTTTATGCCGGAGAAACTTTAAGTACCCAAAGGTATGAGATAGTTGTGTGTACAAGACCTGCTTTGACAAAAAATAATCTAGTATTAGATAAACAGAACTTTCTATTTTAGAAACATAAAACTGATACAAGAAAAGGAAATTGAGATTTCTATTACTGGAGTCTTACTTTATTCATGAGCACCATAAACATAAACCACTTTGCAAACTAATCCAGTATTAGGAAATAAATTGAAAGCAGGAATTACCTTAAAGTTTAATAGCTCACTAGAGAAATCACTTTGTACACACTATTTCCTTATCCTTATCTTAGTCTATTCTTTAACCTATTCTTATCTTCTATTTCTGTAACCTATTTATCTTTAACCTATTTATATCTTAATTCTCTTCTCCCACCCTAAAGAGGGGTATGATGAAGTATTCTATTGCCATATAGAACAGAATTCACATAAACGCAGGAGAAGCCTCAAGTTCACTTGTTTAATCTTCCACCTGGTTTTTGAACTTGTAGGTTGAACTTGTCAATTTTTCAAGATCTCTATAACCGGGAAGGCTAGAAACTTCTTTTTAAGGAATTGGGATCTCTCCTGGTAATAGCAAACTTTTGAGAGCTGAGGGAAGTGCTTTACAATTATTGCTGACACCGTATCAACTCCTAAACGCAATATTGATTATACAGGTTTCACACTTAGTTTCCTTGACTGTATCTTCTCCAGGAACAGGATGCAAATTAGTAAGTACAGTCTTCCTTTCCCGCCAGAAGGGCCACGATTGGACCCTGCCAAAACAGCTTTAAAAAAAAAAAAAAAAAAGTAACCAATTTAATGCTTTCTACTCCCATCTTATGAAAAAGTACAGAGCAGAGCAGATGTTAAAATAATTGAGTTGCCTTTCACAACTGATGTTGGTAGATATAAAAAGGGGAGAAATGTTGTTTCTTTAAACACAGAGGAAGACAGATTTACAGAGCCAACCAAAAGAAACTACATACTGAAACTGAAAACATTTCAGTGGGCCAGGCATATATTTATAATAATGAAAGCAAGACAGCTAAGCGTCTCTTGGATGTTCTGAAATGTTCAAACATCTCAGTGAAAAGTAAGAAATATTCAAGTGCCCTTTACATTTCTCCCTTGAGTTTTATTCACTTTCACTTGATGTGAACATAAGGGACAAACTGCATGTAGTTAAGGTCCACCTTTGGGACTGACAGAACCACAGAAGCAGTTTCTTCGGTGGCTGCATTACAAAAACGGCAACGCTCCTTGAGTTTTCAAGGGCCCCAAAATGGAAAAGTTTAAATTCTAACAAAGCAAAATATTCTCTGGATAGAAGAGTCATGTATGCGAGTGAGACTTCAATCAATCCATGGTTTCCTGATGTTAGACCCAAAGCACCCTTCCCTAAATCCAGATTACTGTTGATAGGAATCACAGAATCACACAATAGTCAGGGTTGGAAGGGACCTCTGGAGATCATCTAGTCCAACCCCCCCGCCAGAGCAGGGTCACCTACAACAGGTTGCACAGGACAGCGTCCAGGCGGGTTTTGAATGTCTCCAGAGTGGGAGACTCCACAACCTCTCTGGGCAGCCTGTGCCAGTGCTCCACTACCCTCAAAGTAAAGATGTTCCTCCTCGTGTTAAGATGGAACTTCCTATGTTCAAGCTTGATGGAACATGGTGAGGAAGCACCCTTGTTTCATTCAAACGTGCTGGTGTGCGCAACTGCTCCCCAGGAATCCAGAGTGTGACCTACGCAATAGTTACCAGTATTTCTGAAATACGCAGCTCCTCAATGTTCAGGAAGTGCTAAGAACAAACCTTTAATGCTTTCTCTTCACCAATAACAATTTTGTGCTTTAAAAGCAATATGTAGCAAGATGGTAGCAAAAAAATTAAGGCCAGCCTGTTTAGTAAAGCTGCACAAAAATGAGTGGAGTTACAGTGGGAGATGCCAGATATCTTCAGTATAAAGGTTGTTTCTACCTATTTTTACTAAAAGCTTATAATTAACAGAATTATTATCAAATAGAGATTCAGAAGCTATGAAACAACTTGTTATAATCTGACTTCTCTTTGACAGTGTGTTTAATTTAGAGATGAATTACACTTGCACTGAAGGAGAGGAAAAAGTGCCCGATGATGAACTGGAGTGCCAAATCTGTTATCAGAGATTTACTACTCACAGCCGTAAGCCCAAAATCTTGGATTGTCTTCACAGAATTTGTGCTAGATGTTTGACTAAAATACTTCATATAGGAGATGGACCTCCCTGTGTTAGCTGTCCCTTTTGCCGCCATGAGACAGAGTTGCATGAAGATGAAGTCGAAGGACTCCCCAGTGATACAAACATTATGTCCAAGCTCATAATAAAAGACAAACCAGCATGGAATTCAGACTGTAAAGAAGTAGTTTTAACACCAAAAAACTTGGCTTCCTCAGGTTCTTCCCATGGATCATCAGACTGCTTAGTAGTTACAATTATGGAAGTACAAAGAGACTCCCCGAGAACTCCCAGTCGAAGCAGTGCCTCAGACTATTATGCTGACCATGGCACTGAGTCAGTATCTCTAAATTCTCAGAGTCAGCTGGACCAAGATCTCTTTTCAAAGCTGTGCAAGCATGTACCCAGAATACTGGTATGGCTGCTTGGATTTCTTTACTTTAGTTCCCTTCCTCTTGGGATCTATTTACTAGTGATTCAGAAAGTGACCCTCGGTGTTGCATGTGTGAGTTTTGTTCCTTCCAGTCTAACTCTATGTCTCGTGTATGGCTTCTGCCAGTGCCTCTGCCACGGAGTTTGTGACTGCTCTTCACAAAGCTGAAACACAGTGTTTTATCAATTGGAAATTTTTTAACTGAGCCATAAAACAACTTAATAGCAGACTTTAACCTTTATGGAGTGTTAAAAATGTATACTATGACACATATGTCTTTTTGTTAAAGCACACTAACTTGTGTGAATACTGGCAAAATGACAACATGGTATTGTTGTGGTTTTTCTTTTACTAAAAAGATGGAGGTTACTATCACCTGTTCCTAAAGTAACTAACGGTTTTAGACTATCATCCCATTAACTGTGAATAGAACAGATATTTGAAGATTATTTATTATTAAAAAAGCAACAAAACAAAACCCACCTGCACCCTGTTTTTATCAAATACTTTGTCACTGTTTTTTAAAAACAGATGGAGATTAGACATGTGCTGTGTATGACTTGTTTAAAAAAAATGAAAGTTCCATTACAAGCTAGTTCAGATTTGAGTCAAATCTCTTCTGATGTCAAAGGCAAATAAAATTGCATTACATGTTCTGCTCTACAATCAGATTGTTCAGAAAAGTTTTGAGTTATGACAGTTATGACAGACACCTGTAGCTGAATCTTAAAGGACCAATTTAAGAACAGATTTTAAGTAAGCTTTAATATTTTTTATGATTCAGTATGCCTGAAAAATTATCTGACATAAACCAAAGGATATAAAAGTAAAAATGAACCTAATTTGTTTTAAAAATTAAAATACCAAAGTAAATTTTGTTTCCTTAACATAGTTCCTGTGCAAAAATGATTTATTTTTCTGAATATTTACATTCAACCTATTTGATAGTGCTCTACTGTTATTTTCTGAATTTCATATGGTTGTACTGATAACCTACAAAATATTTTGCACAGTGAATGATGTTTTATAAAGTTTGTTTATGGTAATTATAAATATCCATTTTTAGTTTGGGATTTAGCAAAGAGAATCACTTTTCATTTGCTACCTAACTTAAACATACTCAGTTTAAAATATGTAATAAAGCTGTGTATATAAATATCTACATGGTTTGGGGTTTTATTTTAGCAATAGCCTGTTATTTAGCTTTAAAGACTTTCACAGTGATTCTGTGTTTAATAACAGATTTGCCCCATCTTCATTTATTTTGAGATTTATCAATGAAAACCCAAAACCACAGGATTTTTGTTCATTTACTTTCTCTAAAAGAATTCACTAAAAGGAAGAACTCCGGACCAGAAGACCCGATCCACTTTTGCGTGCAAAGCACAAATGACCTGACTTCAGAGGGAAATGATCTAAAGGGCATGGAATTGCCAGCTTTTTGAATGACCCCTGTCTGTGGGGTATGAGCCGTGTGTTTCTCATGAAGAGTGGCTGGCCCACCTAGCCTTCCTTCTTTCCTCGCCTCAAATAACATTTGCAGTGATATGAAAGAAGCCCCAGAGAATCTTTTGACACGCACACGGTACATCTGACCTGCAACATAGTTTTGGATGAGCTTGTGCCTGCTGAGATATGAGGCAATGAATTCACCAAAAGGTAAACGTAAGATATCTGGTCATGTCTAAAAAGTAGAAAATACAGACTGACGTTGTAGGCATTTGCAAGTAACTCAAACCTGTAGGCTAGAAGCTTTTCTCTCATCATAACCCAAGGACTGTATGCTCTAATACGTATGATATAATATGTATTTCCTATCTTGTATCTTGCTGAAATAGCTGAAGATAACCAAAACCATTGCAAAACACCCTTTTCTAAGATAAGAAATAGTGTAACACTCACATTACCAACAGTTTTATCACCATTTCAGAAAAATGAATGCATTTTAAATATTGTTATCACTGGAGACAGATTACAGGTAAATACCTCATAATAGGTTTATTCTGTAACTCAACATACAGGGCAGTTACCCAATTTGTCATTTCCTGAAGCAGCTGATAGTAGTATTCCTCCAGCTGATACAGTCAGACTAATGAGACCTCCGACCTATCTCATTCAACCAAGCAGGCAGTATGTAATCTTAAAGTAAGCTGCTGCTCAGGTTTCACGGTTGTTAGAATTGTGCATCAAGTGTGGAGGCAAACACGTATCTTCCAAGTGAAGAATCCTTCTGCCTTTCCACATTCACCTGAATTTTTATCAGCAGCACCTGAAAAAGCAGAGTGTGCAATACGGCCTGTCCTGTCTGAGGAACTGCATTACGTATTGGGATTAAAAGAGTCTGGTGACTAAAAAGAAGCAAACTGAAAACTTGATATCGTATTTAGACTATGCAAATATTTTTTTTTATATGTAAAACAAAAGGATCCCATAACTTGCCACAAATCACTGAAGAAAACAAATTAATAAAGCTTATTGTTTAGAAATGTGGATTACCTGACTGGAGGTGTTTAAGAAATTAAGGTGTTTTCAGCAAAGAAATAAATGATACTAGCTTTTAGCAAAGTTCAATTAATATGATAACTAAGTGTATGATATTTTAAGGTGCTCTGTGACTGTTTAAGCCCTCTGCTTAACTGACAAAAACTAACAAAAAAGTTTTGCAAGTAGATTAGTCTTACTTTTGCTAAATAGAAACATCAGTATTTAAGAACTTTATTTACAGGCTGTTTTTTCTAATTTCCATTAACAGTTGATGGGTTAAGAAGGATTTTTTTTTTTATTTGGTTTTGCACTTAAAATACACAGCATGTACTGCATGTAAATATTCTTAATTTTACGCAAGTCTCTTCTCTATCCCCTATAGTAGTCACAGATCTATTAAATTGCAGTAAATCTGCATTTAAGAAGAATACAAGCCACTGTCTTGGTAGGAGGTATGTTTTCTAAATTTAAAAAGACATGAATGAGGGTGAAAAAAAGCTAAAAACTTTTTATAGCTGTATTAGTATAATTAGAGAATTCTTTTATAGTAGTTTTTCATGCATTTAAGTATTTTATGAAGGGTTCCTTACAAATTCTAGCTATTTTTCAGCTTACTGCTGTCTCTTTACATCTATGATTTGGTTTATTTTCTGTGTTGCCAGTTCCTGGGCTGTGTTGATCCTGAGAAGGAATGTGCAGAAGGAGTTGGTCTCTGTTAACACAGTGGTGCACGTTTGTGTCATTTGATGCAGGCATAGTATTTCATAAAACCGCTGACACAGACTAACTACTGACTTTTCTCATTAAAAAAAAAAAAAAAAAAACAGAACATTTTATGCAATATTTAGCTTAGAGGTACTGCTTACCTTAACTTTTTCTTCCAATCTTCCTAAGCGTAGACTGCCTTCTACTATTTTGTTAAGAACACCGTGATTCTCATTTTCCAAACATTTGGCCTGCAAACATACAGTATACATAACTAAATGTAATCATTACTTTAGACAGGGACGACAAAATACATACACTGAGGAAGACAAGCTATTCTGTTTCAGCTCCAATAGTCTGAAGAACCAAGATGGAAAAAGAATCCTGAAAATTATTCTAATAACGGCTACTTAATAATTTGTCAAGTGACTGTAAATACTATCTCACCAACAAAATAATATCTTGAAAGACTTTTATTCTGAAGGGATCATAGCTACTGATACTGTAAACCCAACCAGTTCTGCGTATCCTGCTACAGATGTACGCGTGGGTATTTAGGGATCCCACTGGTACGCACGAGACTCATCCTTCTGGGGTCAGATTTAGTAGTCTGCTCTCAAAAGAGCCCCTGAAATTGGCAGGGGTTCAGGCAAGGAATCTGACATGTGGCTTATGAAATGCTTCTGTGTTATGACTGTTTCCATCATTTCATAAGCACTAGATTCTCTCTCAGATATAAACAGTAAACAAACAAAAACCTGCATAGGCTGTAAACTATTATATCCTTTTAGAACTACAAGAGGTTTCAACTGTTAAATCCACTGAAAACATTCAAGAGAGGAATAACCAGGTTTTAGGAGCAGCAATGTCTGACCACCTTGAACTACCCGTACCACTCCAGAGACACATGTCCTTTCACAGAAGTCAAAACTAACTAGCATGGCTGGAGTCTGTCAGCTTCCTGCTCAGTCAGGGACATTTTGATTTACTGTGTAGCAGCTGAAACATACAATACAATAAAAGAGTGATTTTGACAGCTGCTAACTAAAGATTACAGTTCATCATCAGTGTTGCACTATCAAAATTGTTTTAAATAAATTTGTTGCTGCTTTGTTTTACTCTTACTGGATTTATCAGTAGGCTGTCACTGTTCCTAGAAACAGTAAGTTTAAGACTATCCATTTATTTTTGTGGAGACGTGGTTACTACAGATTTTTTGGTTTTAAACCTCATTAAGGAAGAATATAGGCTAGTTTCTTAAGAGTGCTCTACCCTTTCTGCTCTCCCTGTTTTTCTGGATTAAATCCGCATAAAATGAATTTTAACACTTGAATTCAATTACTGAATTAAAAAAAGAATAAAGCCAGCGTAATAGCAGTAGCTGAACTGAGTAAATAAAGCTGACATTACTGAATTTTGAGGTGGCAGGAATGGTAATACATTTTTAATTTTATGTCGTGCTCAGTAGTGGCTCTTCATAACCATTAGGGTCTGGCTCTAATTAATTTTTTTTTTGTTCTCTAGGCCTTCTCATTAAACAACCTTATCAGATTACCTGACTACAAGATACCTGCAGTCTTAACTTTCTGCCAAGGCAGATTTCAAGTTCCAGCAATTAAAAGTAGGAACAGGTTGTTCTGTTTCAGCTCTACCAGGCAGCAAAGTAAACTGGATATTTAAAGGTTTTACCAGTACTAGACTAGTACAAGAGTTTGTCTCAGAGTACCTCTGCTGTCAGCCCAGACACAGTGAATTCATAAAAAAAGCAAGACTTGCACACTGTTTAGTATCTAAGCCACAAAATGGAGAAATAATGGATGGCAAGTAAGTATGTATGATCATCATACACATGCACAAGAGAACGCGACCCAAAAGGAAGAGATAAATTCTGTTTTGCCTGACAGGACTGGCTTCTAGTTGCTGGATCAGTTTATACCTATCTAAAGAAAGTCCATAGTTGACTGCATTTTGGGCTGCTTTCCAGAGGCCTACTGTGAGCTTTTTCCATGTACGTGAAACTTGATTTTCTAGTCTGTGCTTTCAGGTGCAGGTTTCAGAAGGGAAGAATACGATGTCAAATATTGCATGCTTGCAAAGAAGAGGTTTACACTACCTTGTGGTGATTAAAGTTAAGATATCTTTACTCCTGAAACAGGCTTTTACTGCCAAAAGTATTCTGAGCATCTACTAGGGTATTATTAAGCCAAATGGCACATCTTGTACTTCAGAGGTAATTCTGGATCTCTGTGATATTTCTAATGTGCTTTGCTGAATATTTGGAAGTAGATATACCAGAGACTGAGATATAAGAACCAGTTCCCCTAATTCCTAGGAGACATTTACTATGCCTTGTTTCACAATCCAAAAGTCCAGTTTGCAGCGGACACAGATTTGAGTCACCATAGTTCCTCTTCTACAATTAGGAATTAACCACTATAGAATCTTTTTACCCAACACAAATGACAGCCTTTGTCTACTACTTGAACAACAGAAGCAAAAGAAGCTTTATTAAAATAAACTTTTGTGAAATGGTTTCCAGGACCAATGTGAAGACACAGTGCCAATATGTAAAACTGAAATTGTGTCCAAGATCTTGTAAAGGAAATGAGTGTGCCTGTAAAAAGCCCAGTAACTTCCATGCCAGACACTTCCACTAAACAGAAGTTGTTCAAAAACTCTCAACTAGCCTGTCAAAATGACTGCTTACCAAAAAGGAGCATGCATGTGCCTTTACAGTAGAAGGTCCATACAGATCACTTCAAGGATAGTGGTTTACCTTTAGATTCAGAAATGTGTATTAAAAATTTATGATTGTGTGCCATTTTTCAATACGTGTAGCTTCAACAATTGAAGCCAATCTCTAAAATCCGGTTAAAAAATTCTGTTAAACTTGATATATACCATTGCAGACACTAATGCTGATGTGAGTTAAGGCTTAATTATGTTATCTCCAGAAATTAGGGTAGTTGCCTTTAACCACTCTTCTAGCAAATGATCTTTTGCTGCTCCTCTCCCATTTGCAAAAGTCTATTTAAATAGCTAAATCGTTAAACTGAAAGTTTAGCTTTCTTTTTTGATAATTGAAATTGACAGTAAGTTGTGCCAGTAGCATGACAATTGTGTGAAATATCAATTAAGTCATATTAATTATTTAAAGGTAATTACCAAAAAAATAAGATGATCACGTTCCTGAGCTATCTTCTCCACCAAACCAATAAGGTTTGCTAGATAGTGATGGGCTGCAACTTCTTTTTCCATTGCTTCCTCCAACTGCCGTTTCAGAAGACCTACTTTCTTCTTTAATCGTCTGTAAAATTAACAGAAAAAGGAAAATCTTCAGATTGGGAATTAATCCTGGCATTAAAAGAACCTGCATTGCACGTGCAGTGTACAAGGCTTAAACAATCAAATATACTGTTAAAGACACATTGGCTCAAAATATTTGCAATGCCGCAAGTATCATTTCCCACTTTTGGGGGCTGTTTTTCTTTACAATATGTTGTGTGAATAACAACAGCAACAATGACTCAAAAGAGTAATTTGTGCAATAGCTAAAAGCTCGTATTTCTTAAGAAATATAACAATAATATTGTTTTTACTTTTTAAAGTATTGTGAGCCCAACTCTGAACCACTTGGGTACATGAGAAGGTCTGCAAATAGTGTAACACCCTGTTTTTCAGGTGAGTACACAAATGATTGATTTAGCTAACTACAGCTAGATTTAGCTATAGCTAACTACTAGTATTAAAGATATATTCTTAATTTGCATGTAGGCATAGAAAAGTGTGCATGAAAACATACAAAGCTTAACAAAGTTACCTGACAACCAGGCCTTTAGATGTGACAGATGTGTTTAGAAAACATGTTTTTTCCCTAAGAGGTAGAAATTACACCATGTGGGATGTCAGACAATATTTTTACAGGTATCTCTGCTGTTATTTTTAGAAGTACAAGTATTTCTATATAGGAAAGTGAGAATGGGATATGACCTGTTTGTCTTTTGCATCAATTCCATCTGAGTTTCCAGGATCTTGTTGTCAGCCATGAAATTATTTTTCTCTAAAAGCAGTTTCTTGTTGTAAGCTTGCAGTGATGCTATCTTTCCCATTAGATCTTCCACCTCACAGCACTTCTTCTCCTGCTCCTGTTGTAAATGGCTGCAAAACCCAAGAGTGTACAACAGGAGTCATGCCTAGACCTACTTCACTGAAAAGCTAAATTACAGTAAGATACCCATGCTGAAGGTATGAAAAAGATACATTGAGAATGCTTAATGTTCAGTGGTGACATCAGAGAGGTATTACAATCTCATGACATATCAAATCATGAATGAAGCATAATACAAACTATTCAAATAATTCATCCTGACTGCACTTGAAATAGAATTTAATTATAAAAATATTCTATATATTCCAAATGTATTCCCTTCCTATTTTTTTTTTCAAATAAATTACTATCAGTGCCAAAAAACAAAGTCTGAGAACTTCTCAGGAAGGCACTGTACCAAGAAACAGTAACTTGCACTATCCTAAGGCTTGAAAGCAAACAAATTTACAGAATGTCTTCAGAAAAACATTACAGACTATGCTGCATGACAGCACTTTTGTGTTGTGCTGTTTCGTGTTATTTCCGTATTGTAAAGACTGGAGTCTTCAGTTTAGAATTTCAGGATCGTTCAGACATTTTTCCAAATATGGGAACAAAAGAGTGAGAATGTTTTATATACAGTGTTCCTAGCAGTAAACAGATTTGACAAAAACAGTATTTTTAATACCTCCTCTTCTACTATTTAAAAAGGTACATTTAGCAGTACGTACTCTATGGTAGAAATATTTCTACCGACGTCTCTAGATCTAGGATTTCCTTCTACAGTTTTAATTGTCTATAAAAAGTGAGACAGGATTTTTGAAATATTTCTTTACATTTCTTGGTACTTTGGTAGTTACCTTCCTGGATTACCAGCATAAGTTTCCATTTGCCTCCTACCTAGACTGATGCATATACAGATCTGCTCATGTGAATACTTTGCACAATTGTTTCTCTGTGCACCATATGTACACTTGTACCTTTTTAAATCATTCACCAAAGAAAAGTGCTCCTCTGCTGCTATTCTGCTATTCAGCTTGGTTTTTAGTTCTTCACAAGTAGAATGCAAAGCTTCCAACTGCTTCTGGTACTCTGCTATCTCTTCTTCTTGACTCTGTTTCTTATCTTCTAAGATTATTATCTGTTTGGTCAATTTTGAAGCTTTTGGGAGGAAAAAAAAAACAAACAAAACTGGGTACAGCAGAACTAATTAATCACCTAGTGAAACTTCAACCAAACCAGTAATAACGTTAATTCCTAGTTGTTCATGTAAACTTAAGCAGTATCAAACTATAAAAGTGTAAAATCAAGTACTACTACTTACAATATAATTAACTACATTAAGTGATAAACATTGGTTACAAAGCAGAAAATTAAAAAAACCCTACAAATTCTAAATCAGAACATTTAAATAAGCAAATAATATCTCACATATACCAACCTGTAAAGTTTAAAGTGCTCTTAAATTATGAAAATTAGTGTATTGCTGTTTAACAGTTCTTGCCACTTTTTCAGAGGAAGCAAGTCAAAATGGAGTACGCTGTATAGTGCCAGTAGGCGATACTGACATTTCTTTTCAGTATCAGTTGACATCCAGAGCTTGATGTCATATTAGTGTTACCTGCATTCAGTGATGCTTTGTTAGGCATATGTGAAGTCGCAAAAAAAACCCAAACGCCCAAAACAAACAAAAAATCCTCCACAAACAAACAAATGAAAACTTGCAGTACCATCTTTGGTGTAGTTCAAATGACTAGCAACTCAAGTACTTTACCTTCTTGAACGTGTTGTCGGTGACTATCTTTTGCTTTAGCTTGTTGAATTTCGAGTTGCTGCATCAACAATCCATTTTCTTCCAAGACCAGCTTGGCCTGAGTTTGCAGTTGCTGCCTGCAGTGACAACCAGCTTATAAATAAAATAAAATTCAAATATTAACTTATGTCTAAAGAAAAAACACAACTGACTTCCAACAGTGTAAACTTATAAAATCATATTTGAACCTCTTTGAAAAACAAATTAAAAACCCTCATTGAAAGCAAAGTCAGGATCCAAGGTAAGCTCATTAGAGACATGAGCTCACAACCCTCAAAATGTAAATTATTTTAAATAACGTTTAAAATTTTTGACTAAGTAAAGCAAAAGTTCCATATAGAAAGAAGGAGAAATATGTATGGGTGAATTAGAACCATAGCATCACAGGGTGGTGGAGGTTGGAAGGGACCTCTGGGGGTAACCTGCTCCCACCCCCCTGCTCAAGCAGAGGCCCCTAGAGCCAGCTGCCCAGGATCATGGCCCCACGT
The DNA here is from genome assembly GCA_013398815.1 of Ibidorhyncha struthersii. Lineage (NCBI taxonomy): Eukaryota > Metazoa > Chordata > Aves > Charadriiformes > Charadriidae > Ibidorhyncha > Ibidorhyncha struthersii. Next base: position 168,122 of record VZSZ01008851.1, read on the forward strand.
CTTCTGAGTATCTCCAGCGATGGAGACTCCACAGACTCTCTGGACAGCCTGCTGCAGTGCTCACAGTGAAAAACCATTTCCTTATGTTCAGAGGGAACCTCTTGTGTTTCAGTTTGTGGCCGTTGCCCCTTGTCCTGTCACAGGGCACCAGCGACAAGAGCCTGGCCCTGTCTTCACGCCCTCCCCTCAGGCATTTATGGTCAGTGACAAGGTCCCCTGAGCCTTCTCTTCTCCAGGCCAAAGAGTCCCAGCTCTCTCAGGCTTTTGTCACACAAGACAATTAAAGCTACACAATGGTGCCAGATGATTTGGAGGCAGCTATGTAACTAGTAACTGAACCAAATTTCTTTTCAAAACATGCAATAAATTCCTGGATAGGATTTGGATTTACTTGGCTTTGATCTCTGGAGAAATACTGCCAGTGTGTTTTATGGGCCTGTAAAGAAGATGGGCATCTAAACGGACCTATCCTGAGCAGAGATCTTAACTCTGCTTTATAACTAGTATTAATTCAGCTTGAAAGAAAACCAATTCCAGTCTTTCTGATGTTCACAAAAGCTTAAGAAACTATTTGCTGATCTAGTAATAGCTTAAAAGGTTGAGAAGTATTAGCCAGAATGCAAGTGGAAATACAGGACAAGTGTCAGATGGTATCACATGAGTTTAAACTCAAGGGTTGTCATTAACCGATCAGCAAGAGTAGCCTAAACCCAAGCAAAGTGTAGCAAAATAGACTGTTACCAAGGATTTCTGATGACAGTAACTAACACTACGTACATCTACTTTGTTCATGTGTGGCCTGACGTAGATACAAACACATCCTATTGCGTATAGATCTAGACAGGGACCATTTCTCTACCATCAAATGATATTCTGACTAAAATTGAAGCTGAACCATACAGCTAACAATTGTTGTCTGGCAGCGGAAAAAGCATAGTCTTAAACAGTCTCCCCTGAAGATTTTTGTGAACACAGAAATGGAAGGCAGCTTACACTTGCATCCATGAAAACCTCTGCATGCAGGAGCTTGTAAGTTTAGCTGACTTATTTAATTTACTGTGAAATTTACTGCAGTGGGCATAGAAGAAGGAAGCAAATGCACATCAGCCACTTACAAATCGGTTAATAGCTAAGACACAGTTCATGTTGTTTAACCACTTAAGACTCCTGCATGTTTTCATCTGAATGGATAAATATGAAAGGCAAACTGAATGACAAAACACATTCATCATCTCTGACAGGAAGGTCAGTGCTGATGCAAGATGCTAAGCATTACCAGCTGAAAGAAACAATGGGAGGTTTTTTCCTATCAGAACTATCTAGGCTGGAGTTAAGGTTGAGGAAAATGGATTGTGAATCTCAATGGACAACTCTTTGAAGTATAGCAATTTTAAACAAAGGACAAAATTTTCCAGGTAAAACTGCAGCTTTGAAATTGATCGCACTAAGACTGTATTTCATTGACAGGTTTAGGCATTAGGATCCACTGCCAAGCTACATCCTCACCCTCAGCTGTGTCTGGCACCACAAGGCTACACTGTGAAACAAAATTTTTAAAAATTGCTACAAAAGGAGGATTAGGCTGGTGAAGACCAACTCCTTTATGCCCTTCACAGTGCATCCCCATGAGTGGTTATGTCAATACAAATAAAGGAGCAATGCACTGCAACACTGAGTGTGAAGAAGCCACTGAAAGTACAGAGCAGAAGCTTGGAAAGGTGGTATTGCTGCTGACATCCCTGCCTTGCTGAACCCCAGCTAGACAAACAGCTCCCAGACAGAGACTGTAGACAGCCTGAAACAGCTTAAAGCGATATGAATTCTCTCATTCATTTGCAGAGAGGCAAAATTAAAAGCAGAGGTGTTAAAAGTTCAAAAATTCATATTTAAGAAGCTGAAACACCTCTATGAAGAGTGTTTTTGAATTTGTGGACCATATATAAGCATCTAAGTATACATAAAATATCCAGTATTTTATTAAAACACCTACAGAACACTCCGATACCTTTATGACAACCTACTTAACCGAATCTACACAGAAACTAAACCCTTCTGTAATTCTGCCTTGAGGAGGCTCTCATTGAAAGTCAGTCAATGTTTTTGGTTAAATCTACAGAGAGACTTAAGACTGGAAGAGACAGCTTGAGCCAAAGTCCTCCAAGTGTAGATACTGCGCCATATGCTCCCTTCCATACAACTACCACCTGTGTCATGAGTGCAGTAAGAATTTTTATGATCAGTACTCACAGCGGATGCTGTTCCAAAACCTGCTACACTGGTGAGGAATCATCTTCCAATTTCCACTTTAAGTTTGTTTATGGTGAATCAACACCCAGTTGTTTTTCTAGTAACACTGCCCTCCGTCCTGAAAACACAGTTTAAGTAGTTCTTTGTCTATTCCATGACTCTTGTTCCTGATGTGCTTACAGAAAGCAACATTGTCCTTTCTCAGCCTTTGTTCTGCTACATTAGGAAGGTCAATCTGTCTAAACTCCCAACAAAAGAGACCCTCCATCTCCTTGGCTACACCACAAACCCTTTCAGCTTTCTCTGCACTTAAATAGGGATGACTGGGAGTCTCCAGAGATTTCGATATAATTGGTTTTGGGTTGGGTTATTTGTTTGTTTTTCCTTTACAGCTGTTGCCCTAAAAAGCTCACAGTCATCTTGAGATGAACCAGTATGACCAGCATCTTCTCCATCTTGGTTACCAACTGATGAATGCCTGACTTAGGTAAATTTTTTTTAAGCCTTGTGTATTTTATACTACTTAATTAAATTATGTTTGCATTGTTTCAGTCTCAAGACTGAAAGTTCAGTTTCATGTTTCTCAAGAACATGAAATTCTTCTAATGCTGTATTCCAATACCATTTTATATTAATGAAAAACTGATGTCATTGGCATATTCCTTTAGTGGAAGTGTAAAAGTTAAGCATGTAACCTGCAAGGTCTGGGACAGAATTACATGGTCTTCAGGTGTAAAACTGCACTATTTAATCTGCAACTATTTAATCTGTACTCCAAAATTATTTCAGGCATTGCAGATCAGCATTGTTCCAACATGACATAATCATGTCATGACCCTATTAACTCTTCAGCAAAACTTAATCTGCTTGAGGGGAACAAGATTTTTCCTTAAGATCTGTAATCTTAAAAATTTGCATGCAACAAGCAATTTCTAGTAATATAACTTGCCATTCTGTAGGGGTAATAAAGTTATTTTTATTTAATTGCTCGTGCAGGTCTTCATTCTCCTTCACCAACTCTTCAACTCGTACTTTAAAATTTTTCATATCCTCCTGGAAGACAAAGGATTCCACAAAAAAATTATTTAGATGTAAGTATTTTGTTTTAATTTTTACATCAACAAAAACTTTTTATAAATATAAATGCCCGAGTGCCTTCTAATTCTTCTGTTAACAGCATATTATCTCACTGCTCACTCATCTTTAATTCAGGTATGTCTATTTAACTTTTAAATGCTTCATCAATTTAGTAATATTTGATTAAAAGTAATATAGATATTTGTGCCATATTTTTGCCAAGTGTCACTTGAATTAAGCAAGTTGCAGATCCTTAAAATATGGATTTAAAAAAATGAATTCTGGAAATTACTAGATGATACTACACATTTTCAGTATGAATTACATGAATTTGAATATGGTAGGACAATACTGTAAATTCACTGTAATAAAACTCTCACTGTTTTCTGCTCATTTTATGGCTGAAGTTTTCGAAGGAAATAAATTATTTTGAAAAGCTATGGCAGTTCTGCTCTGAAGCAAATCTCCATTCTTCAAAGATTCAGTGACAAAAATGTACTCCTGAAGAGCAAAAAGAGTACCCATTCCTTTAATACCCATTCCTTAAATAACCAGAAATAAATATTGTTCTACCACAAAATCCACAGGCCTCTAACTGGAAGAGCAGCTATACAGGGCACTCCATCCCCATTATGAATGACAATAGTAAATCCTTTCTACCACTGACTGTTTATGGTTTAGTCTATTCAGAGGGTGGAATTCTTGTACATCTCAGTGTAGTGCCTGCTTCTACATCTGAACAGGGTGACAAAAACAAGCAAGCCAAGTAGGATATGATAGAACAATAACTATGCGTGGAAAAGTGAAACAAAGTCACTTTTAATTTTAGACAGAAAACAGCTTTGACAAATAACTTAAAAAAAAATAAATCAGTAAATTGATTTCTGCTTTAGCGTAGAAGTATATTTTCTTTAAACGGCAACTTGCCTCATGTTCAAGGTTTAAATCTTCCTTTTCTCTTATTCTGTCTTCATATGCCAACAGGAGAGGTGACAAATACTTCATATCCAACTTAAAAAGAAATTTTAAAAAGTCAATCCATATACCTCAATTACAAACCATAATCTCATCAATATTTCCTACTGCTTCTCTTGCTGTATATCGATAGTTTTAAAAGCTATTAAGGGTTTTTGAATATGCCTCGTAGACAATAGTGCAGGACTTACACAAGCATGCCGACTACCATATGCGAAATGCTGCAGAGGCACTCAGTATCACTGCGTTAGGAGCAAGCTTGGAAAGGAAAAGGCTGGATGCTATACTTGCACACTTCACTAAAAAGCAGCTGTTACTTATCAGTGTACCATAACACAGCAGAATGTGGATGCAAATTAATACAAAACCAAACTGAAACACTACAGTGAATACAGTTAATAAGAATAAAATTTAGCCCAGATTCATTAGTAAATGGGAAAGGATTTTTTACACTGTCAAACCTTCATCTTTAAAACTAAAATACATACTTGGATATTATAGCTAGAAAGACAGAGCAGAAGGAGGACTTTCCTATTTCTGTACAGTTCTGAATAACAATAAGGAAGGAAAATTTAAGATCTGATTAGCATTTCAAGAAATTGTTTCACATATTACAAGTGCATTCAATTTCACAGACTATTTGCCTTCTCCTTGCCAGAAGTTCATAGGCTACTAGTGGACCCATGACCATTCCTACCATCAGAATCACTGAAATATGCTGTTTTCTTTTAGTATCATCTTAAAAATAATCACAACAGAAGATTAACAATTAAGCAATAGACCTTGAAGCAAACTATATGCTAGACAATAAGTGAAGATGGTATTTATGATTCTCAGGGTAACAGTACTTCTACTTAATTTGCATTCAGTAGTTCAAAGTTGGTGATCATATGCAGTCTGTAACTTACTGTAAGTTCAACTGGAGCTGCACATATTCATTGCAAAGTTCTGCCCTACATCTTCTTAGACAACAAACGTAAATGTTTATAATATCGTATTAGTATGTAATAATTCAGCAAAGTAGCTAAATAATATCCTGAATATTTTGGTTCCCGTAAAGAAATTCTACTACTTTACTTAGAAAGGAACGAACAGGTAAGTGAAAATACTCTTTTTACCTACCAGCCATGGTGGTGGTGGTCCTTTCATGGGTAAACTTTTCAGTTTTAGATGCTAAAATAGATTTTTAAAAAGATACTAAAATTATTTCCTGGTTTTTGAAGCATAAATCACTGTCTGCTGCATTCACAGCTATTACCCCAAACAAGCTGATGTTTCTAACTACGTGTTGCATATTTAACACATGCTCAACGAAGTCAACAAAACTGGAAGGTCACTATCTTACTAATACAGGAGAAAGTCTAACTTTAAGAAGCTAGACTTAACAATAAATGCTTATTTTAAATTACACACAAAGTCTATGCCATTTCTAGACTCTGTGGCAAATTCGGAGAAAATAGTCTTAAAAACTCAAAGATGAATGAAAGGACAATGTGAATGGGACATTTCAATACAAACTGCCTTTATAACAAAGATTCTCACCTCTTCTTGGGACAATGGCCTGAATTTAGTTTGATAGCGGCTTAATTCTACATTTAAACGATGGACTGTCATTTTCAAAGCATCATTTTCATCTACCAGTTCTTGTGCTTGCTGTCTGAGAGAAAGTAATTCCGTAGCCTCCTCTATTAAAACAAATATCCAACAAGAAAGTTCAATCAAAATTCAAGAAATGTTCACAATAACTTGTTAATTTTAAGGAAAAAAAAATCTCAGTAAGCTAGAATCGTAAGAGAACTTCTCTCAAAATACTGTAATGGAATAATCCCATGAAAAAATACTAACAAAAAAAACATTAAATTTCAAACAACCAAGTAAAATTTTTTCATGATCATGTAAATATTCCTTGACAAAATTTCTACATTTGTAGAAATTACTGTTCAGAAACTACTTCTGCATAGATGCTTGCTCAAATCAATGGAAACCTACTACTGCAAGAATAGGTTGTAAGAAATTAGAAAAATCAAACAAGTTAACTACAGAATAGCTTGTATGTTTCTCGCACCTTCTCTATGTGACTTTTCTGCAGCTTCTTTAAGTCTTCTGTTTTCTTGTTCTAGTCTCTTCAGCTTTAATTGCTGTTCTTCCATTTGCTGTTTCGTTCTCTCAAATTGTTGGACCGTAGCCTGGTATGCCTTGTTCAGAGACCAGTTTTCTTGTTTCAGTTCTCTGAACTTTTCTTTAGTCGTATTTTCCCGTGCTTGTCTTGCCCAAATAGACACATCTGTAACATCACAGTATGATGTACTTAAATAGTATTCAGACTTGAATACAAGTTTCAGCAAATTATAATCCATTTTTCTAATGTTAGCATTATGTATGTGTCCCTGTTTGAGCGACACAAGACTAATTTCTCCTCTAATACTTGGGAAGACTAAATTTTCAGAAGGCTCTAGTGTCTGAATTTGTGAAAATATTTACTTTATAGCCAGCTATGGTGTGTGGGTTTCAAGGTCTCAGTGTTTTTGAGATTGCCAGGTGCAGGGATGAAGAGAAGCAAAACCTGAGCACTTGACCCAAGCTGGCCAACAGGATTATTTCATACCATGAACATCATATTCACTATAAATTAGAAAGTTTGCTGCGAAGTTCTCCCTCTCCCTTAATGGCTGCCATCCTGAGAACTTCTTGCCCTGGTGCCAGACCCCTGAGCCCTTCCCTTCCTCCTGAAGCCGTAGTGCTCACAGTGTCCCACATTTACTCTCCACTGCTGGGAGTGCACAGCTTCCTACTGATAGAATTGGCTGAGTATAATCTGTGCATATTCTGTAGTGGTACTGGGATCAATATTGGTTCTTTAGTGCTATTAATGTTAATTATCTAATCATACTCTATTAAATCTCTTTATACTTCTTCCTTGTTTTCTCCCGATTCCCTTTCCCGGGTGCGAAGTGGTCATCAGGTGATAGAATGATTGTCTAAACAACAATAAGTTGTTATGGGTTTCTCAAACTATAACAATGAGTGATACTTTACAGATATAAATCAGCTCATGGCTCCCAGAAGAGAAGACCAGAGAGAATGCAAAAAGTGGATTTGTAAAGAGAGCTATATAGTGGAGTGGCTGCAAGTTCCAATCTTTTCTCTCAGACAAAGAAAACATTCCTTCCTTAAAGGGCAAGGAAAGCATCAGCAGATCTCATTCTCCCTAGCACGGGTGACTAGAGAGATGAGACAGAAATATACATTTTGCTTACTGCAGTGGATGTGCCCTGCACGGCCTAGTCAGTCCTCTTACCCCCTTCTTATTTTAATCACCTTTGTAATGAAAGCTTTACCCTCCTTCCACTGAACAGGCTTCAAGGATCTGTTACTGAATAGAAGTTACTTAACAGTCTTTACAAAAGTAAAATTTTAGATCATCTGCAAAATTGTGGATATATTGTATGGGTTAAATAGCTTACCTATTAAAACGAAGGCTGAGATTTTACCCTTACCATCAGACTTTTTAGAGCCAGCATAATTTAACAGCATACAGGCACGAACATAAGTTAGTACAGAACAGTTCCTCAGTATAGGATATATATGAAACCCAAGAATTGGTTTTGAAATACAGAGCTCTCTCTGTTGTTGATGACATATAACAGCTTAATGTGTTTATGGTCACTGTTAACTTCCTGTGAGAAGGCATAAGATACTTAGCACAGAAATACACAAAAACTCATAAGCTTGTGATAGGCACATATCCTGTCAATGTGACACACAAAGTTCAGAGGTGCTGTGCCTGGAATCATTACATGGATGCAGTAACGCACAAACAAGGCACTAGCTGAAGGCAGACTATGTATCTCATATCACTGTATGTTTACCACTTCAGTTGTGATGGGATACTCAATAATGGCGACATCCTCTAGTGTAGGTGAAACTTCAGGGACTGGAGAGTTCCTGTATGACCTTAATTTCATTACATTGCTTCACAATCATTTACTTAAGACTTCAAAAGTCACTCAGATGATTGAAAAACAAAAACAAGTCTAAAACACCTAACACAAAAAGTCTGGAACTATTGTTTTTATACATATCACAGAGCACTCAGCACTTTCTCATCTCCTGTACAGGAGAAGTACTCTCCACCCCTTCCCCGAATTAGGCTTAGAGACTACAAGCAGGAAAATGTATTTTTATATACATATGCATATTATTAAAGTGAAGATTTGTAGTAAAGTCACAGAAAAATCAGAAGTACCTGGGGATGGTGGAGGCTTCTCACGTATCAGGTTTTCAGCTAATGATTTTTCTTCCTAGCAGAGAAATAAAAAATGAGACAATTTGCTTTAACAGTTATCCTTTCTGAAGTACTCTGAAAAGCATCACTATTGGAGAACTTAAACAGAACTTTTAAAGCAGTTTCTTTTATATCAACAACTGACAATATACGACTTATCATTTACCCATCTTGACATCATTTTGTCACTTATCACTTGTGGACACTTGAAACTGTTAATTTTTTCTTTAGTTGTCAGAGATGTACAGTTCTCAAAACAATTTTATGGCTGACACAGAAGCTGCATAAACATAAAGCTTTTGACCAAACAGGATGCATATTGCTCCCACGTGTTAGTTTGTATAAAATACGACTTTAGAATAGTCAATTTTGATATGAACTGTCAGTCCCTAACTGGGAATCAGCAAAGTAAAATGTGAAATGTTCAACTTTGTTCTCCCTTTGCTGGTTTAAAAAAAAAAAAAAAAAAAGGTACCCATTTTACATTTTCAGAAGGTTCTTTCATCAGGAAAGAACTACAGGTAGAATTAATATTAATGTATCTACTTGAGGTGAACATAATTGATATACGAACTTTCTCCAGATTTCTGTGAAACAGCAGTGAAGTTCTGTAAGGGTATGATGCCATGTAATTTAACATACCAAGACACTGATGACTAAATGAGTCAAAACTCAAGAACAATTTCAAAAGGAAATACATGTGGTCAAGAACTCGAAGAAAAGAAGTGGTGTTAACAATGGAAGAACCGACCGTTTTTGTAAGTAATATTCCAGTAAGTTCATCTGAGATACTAAACTTTTGGATATGCTTTTTAAGCTTCTGAAAGCAGTCTGATGGGCCCAGCTGGAAAACTAGATAAAAATCTAGTAGAAGCCAGGCTTATAATTTGAAAATTATCAGTAAGAGCTATCTCTTGCTATAACATGGTATCTTCCACTCTCACTTTCTTTCTCTCCCATGAGGAGCAACAGAAGATATATTAAAAAAAAAAATTTTGCAACTTTTATATGGCCTATTTACCTATATAGCGATGTTTTTCAAAATGAATGATTAGGCATTCTTGTACTCCACAAGAAAAAGATTCCCTAGCGACAAGAAATTGGTTTTCACTTAAGTGACTGTAAGCTATCATCTCCTTATAAACCCTTTTTCCAAAATGCATCATAAATTAACCTTATTTTAAGTCTCACCTTTAAATTCAAGCCAAGATGTTGGTCTTCTGTTAAAGAAAAACAGATCTTTCAGTCAATTAAAAACAAAAGTATTTGTAAGTCCATAAATTTTAAGGGTTCATATGGATATGTAAGTACACATATTATATACGGCAAATAAATATAATAAAGTCCTCCAAACACCACAAATTAGATCACTAACTTTCCATTATCTCTTTCATGGTGTATCAGGATACTGATGTGAGACTTGACTTTACCTCACACTGTATAGATGTAACTTGAAGAAATGAAGTTGTATTGTCTTCCACCCTTCTTTTAGAATTTGATTAAAAGACAAGTGAAATATTTTAATTGATTTTACTGGGCTTGAATCCTATTGCATCTCTGAACAAGGCAAGTGCAAATCTGACAGCTTTCAAGATCTGCAGCACTTACTACGTAGAAGAGTGATTAGAAATGGTTTATACGCTCTACTCTTTTCAGTTTAATGCATTCACTTCCCGAATGGTTTTATGAAAGCAACTGATTCTTTCTGGATACTGTTCTCTACAAAGCTTTTAAAATAACTCCACTGAAATAATACTGAAGCAGCACTGGGTTCCAACAAGAATAAAACATAGAAAGACAAAGATTTTTCAAAACGGACGCAGTTCTGCTTTCGCTTTCCTATTTGATAGCTACTAGAGTGCTGCCATCCTCTGTAAAAACTGCATTTTGCAGCTCTGGAACAAATTCTGATTTCCCGTTTTCCTGATTTTAAAATAATGGACAAGATAATTATACAATAGAACCCCTGTGCAGGTAGATTGGTCTTGCTCTCATCATATTTTTTTCTCCACAATATTCTACTGTTGCAAGAAAACTGCTTAATCACAGGTCTAGTTATGAATCAAACATCCCTGATCTAACGAAATTACTTATTGCAAAAAAAACATTATTTGTGAAGCTTAACAGTTCAGAGCTTAGGGTGATAACCTGAGACTGATGATCACGTTCAGCTTTCTATTCTGTCAGAACCCTCCTGTGTGACCTGATAGACAATTTTAAGGCCCAGACCTTAAAAGACAGCAAGAATGAAACAACTTCTGTAGAAAGGATAAACAATCCCAGTATCATGCAATTTGATAATTTTTAAAAAAAGTTCTTAATGCTGATTTTCAGACATGACTTTTTCTTATCCAAGAAAATTAACTGATTAATTCTATGTCTCAGGATGTTTTTTTTTCAATATTGGTAGTTTCTACTTTTTTCCATTTTTTGAGCACAGTAACGCTCCAATAGTTTCCAGAGTATAAACTGGATTGATTCTGATATCAACAGAAACATAGTACAGAATGACTGTACTAGACAAGACGAAGAGTTCACAAAATGCTTTCACCCTGCCTCTCTTTTTACCCTGGCTGATAGCGGATGTTTAGGAGTTTCAGTTATACAATGAATATAGACCAATCTTCCCTCTTTATGCAGATTTTTAATTTTCTGTAACTGCTAGAAATGGCTAAGTATTTAGTATAATTTCTTCCATTGCCCTTAAAAAAAAAAAAGAATATATCGTTATCATATAGTATTAAATTTATTTTATTAAAAAATTATTTTACCACATGGTATTAAAAGGTACAGTATTTTGACTAAAATAAGTTTATTTACCTTCTATTTGCACGTTTGACTCATCCACCAGCACATGAAACTCAGTTTCATGAGAAGGCGCCTCTTTCTTGTCAACATTAGTACTAGGAGATGGTGGAAACTCTTCCTATGTAAAAATAAGACAAGCCCATCTAAAGCATGGTAACACTGTTAAAATAGCCCACGTGTCCCGATATCTGTATGAAACCTTTAGTGTACTAATGTCCCCATCACACTTGGAATTGTACTCCAGTATTTTCAGATAATAAATGATAAGACATACTTTTTTTGGTTTAGGGCTTTATGTAAATAAAAATCTAAACCTTACAGGGATCAGCAGGAGGTACTTAACTATGATAGTCATTTAGTTCACAGGGCAAATATTGCCTGTCACTTTACTCAGTCACAAGAGTCTCAAATTATCCTACGGTTGCTTGTTCTGTGTTGTATCTAAACTTGCTCTTAATAAAAGATCAACCATTTATTTACTATATCACAACACCAAGGGATTCATGAATAATTTTTAACATTGTCTCTGCTGTTCTTTTCCTGTTGATTGCATACCAGTGTCCTACATATTCCGCTCACTCCTTTTTTTTTCAGATCCCCTCCTCTTTCTGACTACTATCTCTTCACCTATGGGTGTTTTCTGATTTTTTTCACATACATAGCATTTTATTGCCTCTTTACTGCTCAGTTACTTCTTCCTTTTTGTTAAATTTCTGTATCATTTTGGACAGAGATGCAAACTGAACTTTAAATGTGCCTTAGGAGTACTAACCTGCTTGTTGCTGGTTAAGACAATCCAACCCTATAACACTTGTCTTCAAGACAACAAGTTAATTTATTTTGTTCGATTCTGAATCTCCTTGTCTCTATACAGGTCTCTACTCATTAGCATAATACTGAATCAATAACTACGCTTTTTTACATTCATAAAAGTAAAGTTCCTAGTGCTTTTAACAAATAATCTACTATACAAGTATCATGCTTAACATAAAATATTGTACATTTTACAAGACTAAATTACGCACAATAATTATACACAATACCAGTGTTTTCCTACACAAGGAAAGGCTCCTAATAATCAGAGATACAGAATCTGTGAGGATCAACAAACAAACCTAACTCGTGTAGGAGTAAATGAATCGCAAAGAGAAGCATGTTAAATAAAAATCAAATAATGTCTAAAGAGTAAGAAGAGAATTAAAAGTCTTAGAAATATTTAATATTTGTATTAATATATTAAAACACGGTAAGAGGAATTAATGCATTTTAAAATTCTACCTTTTTATTTTTGCAGGGAACAGCATAAATAGCATTGGTGCTAAAGCTTTCTCTCCTTTTCTCATTACTCTGACAGCTGGACTCTGCCTCTTTATCAGCATCTGAAAGATAGGTATCCATGTCCTCATCCTCACAATAATTGCCTGATATTTCCAGGGACTGTACAGGAGATCTGTCACTACCGTCAAGTTTCCAGTTGGGCCTGCAAGTAGAAAGCAGTGTAAAGCCTGTTTCAGTATTGCTTACTTTTCCAAAAAAAAACCCCACCCCACTAGTAAAGTAGAACCATCAGTCTTAGAATATACACAAGTCCAAACAGCCAACACAAACAGACACCTAAACTTCTGTTAGCTGCCAACAAGGAATTTAGCCTATGTCTATGCTTTAAAATAGACAATTCACACTGGAGCGACATTTTCTTCTCTATCTTAAAGAAAATGCCAAATCAGAGACAGAAGGTTGCTAATTCTACCAAAATAAGAGCCTGAAATAATTATTTAGCACAAAGGAAATACCTGACGTAATTCAGATAATTCTTCAGTGATCAACTGTTTGTATAATTGATCATCATTTGGCAGAAATAATACATGCTTTTATTTGTGACTGCTGCACAATCCAGGTCTCCCTCTCTGAAGATTGTATGCATGACATCACTTTATGAGAAATGGAATGAGGATTGTAGACACTTCAGACCCAATTTATGATGTGGTGAGAAAAAAGTAAGTGGCTAGAACACCAGCAGTTGGATCATTTTGCTATAACTCTTTGGTGAAGTTATATCATTGACAGATTCTATTTCTAATACAAGGTATCAAAACAGAAAGTATACGCTACCCCATTCTGAGCTCTGTGGCTGTCGCATATGGTTCAAAGCATTCTTGTTCTACACAGGTGGAATCACTTTCAGAAAGCGATCGCTGCCGAGGCTGAGGAATAGCAACAGTGCGCCCTGTTAGTGTTGTTGCAAGGATAGCTGCTGCTAGAGCAGATCTGGAAGAAAACAGAACAGAGCAATGACACAATAATGATGTCTTCTCTGTGCTCCACATTTTGTATTTTTTTTCCATTGTAAAATGCCTTCACTATTTAAGCAAAGCAAAATGTTCACAGTTAACAAGCATAAACACCACTGAAAGTCCTAAGGGACTGGTTATAAACTATTAACTCCCAAAGTAAAGCAGGAAACTATGCAAGCTATTGTAACTCAGCTACCTAAGAGTGAAGTACAATACCTATTGGTTATCCCAAATCTCATGCATGAAAGTCATGGAATATACTGAGTTACGTTCCCAAAATTGGCATCAATAACTTACAGTACTTAGCATTCACTTTAGCCATAACAGTACTATCTGGCATTGTGCTGAAAAAGCGTTCCCTGTTCTGCTATTTCATCTCCTCGTTTCCATTATTCCCCACTCTGAGCCTTTTACTGATGACTCTGAAGCTGTTAATAAATGCTGGCACATTGCAAACTAGGGCAAGTGTAAGTAGATAGAAGTGCCTATTTGTGGGATGCTGCCAAGTACAAAGAAGGGTAACATGAAGAGGAAAAAACAAGTAGGAACAAAGATTAAAGGAGAGAAATGGTGAGGGCTGTAACATGAATGACAACTGGAGGTCAAAAAGGAAGAAGAAATGAATTAGGATTAAGTAGGAATGTTACAGACACTAGAAAGACCACAGAAAACAACCAGAATTGAACTAAACATAGAGAAAACATAAAAGAAAAACTGCAAGAAGCTACGAATGAAAAGAAAAATAAACTTGTATTTTCTCTTTATGTAACTTGCCTATATAGCTAATTCAAATCCAATCCAACATGGTTTTACATGCCAGTTTTTTAAGTCCCTGCGTTTTTTAATATGCAATAAAATGGCATGTTAGTAACATTTAATTTACGCCTTCCTAATGAGTTAAAATATCCTGACTTACAGTACTAGTACAGCTACAGTCCTACACTCCACTGTAGCAGCCAAATTAAAAATGGCCCTAACTTTAAATAGTCCATTTGTCTTTAATCAATTGAGATTTATAATAAGTTACATATTCATTATGGTAATTGTCCTAATTATTTAGCGCACTTAAGAGTGGGAGAAAAATAGGTATCTCTAAAGTTCAAAGAAGGGAACTGCCCCAATTAAAAATATATTCTCTTTATGAAAAAGCTTATGCAAATACTGCAGCAAGGACATGCAACTCTCCTAATCATGCTTTTCTAGTATGCTATTGTAACTGATGAAACAAAAAACCCAAACAAACTCAAAACCTACCTGGGCCTTTCTGGAGAAGGGTTTGGACTACGAGGGGGAGGGGTGCGGGGAACTGCAGGTTTAGGAGCTATGGTAGCGGCAGGGACCAGGCCATGAGCTATATGTTTCTAAACAATTTAAAATAAAATTAGTTGACAATGACTTTAAGGATCACAATGAAATAACACTGAATTGAACATGCACAAAAACTAACAATGCAAAATAATATAAAAAGGAAGAACAATTCCATGCAGTTAATGTAAACAGAAGACTTGAAATGGTTCTAAGTTTAACTTTTTAACATGTATGAACGGCTGCTAATGAAGGTTAGAAATGTAATTTATGTAAGACCCATGAATGTAGGTTTTCCACCCACTATATCACAAATCTGCAAAACCAGGATTTTAACTTACTCAAGGTTGTTTTTTTCCTGTATATATACAAGAGAAAAGGAATACTAGAAATTAACTTTTTTCAAAATATTTGAACCTTGCTTCAGAGTAACAATATTAGTCCCTTTCTTGTAGAGTCTGTCAGTCAGAAGTAATCCCCAGTCATAGCAATATGAGATGGAAGAAAAAAGTATCACTAAACAAGTCTTGCAATCAAAGGTTCAACCTGAATAAAAAAACCAAACCATCCTAATGCATTTTTATCAGCCAACTCAACTCTTCTTTTTTTTTTTTTTTTTTTAAAGGGTAACGTTAAGAACCAGCCCAGAAAAACTGGGACCAGAGTTCCCTGCAAAGAGTACTTTGAATGGAATCACATAATGGTTGAGGTTGGAAGGGAGGTCTGGAGATTGTCTAATCCAATTCCCTGCTCAAAGCAGAGTGAACTAAAGAGGGTTGCTTGGGATCCTGTCCAGTTGGGTTTGAGTATCTCCAAGGGGGGAGACTCCACAACCTCCCTGGGCAACTTGTTCTAGTGCTGGACCACCCTCATGGTATTTTTTTTTTTTTAATTATTATTAAGTTGAATTTTCTGTGTTTGAATTTGTGCCCATTGCCTCTTTCCTCTCTCTAGGCATGAGAAAATACTATGTCATAATAAAGTGCATCACCTTCAGACAGATGTTACCTTTTTATGGAGTAAAACAGGCTAAGTTTCTACTATTTCTGCTACAGAGATTTGTTTGTTTGCAATTATTCTTTAATTGTGTTCTCCAACAGGATAACGAACAGGTGAACTGGGAAACATTTCTGTCTTCACAGGAAAGCATCAAATCTTTACAGCCGCATCAAATAATTAAACAGTGCATTACCAAGACTGTCTTTTTCCTCGATTTTATCTTGGAAATGCACTGGAACTCTGTCTGGCATGCACCATTTTGTTTACTAAAGGCCATACACTGTAGATGTCTTACTACGGTTACCAGGGACTACAGCTAAGGTAAAAGGATGCTGTCATCCCACATGAAAAGTAAGACAGCAACAGAAGACAAGTACTTTTTTTCATTCTAATACTAAAAAAACCTTCAATTACTTCACATATGTTAAAAGATAATACCCAGCACCACTGCTGACAATCCCACAACTCTTGGCTGCTTTAAGTTTTCGCTATGAACTTTTACCAGCTCTCTTTACGATCGTGTGCTTCGAGGACCACCTCAGCTAGCGCTAGATGCGAGCGAGCTGTACTTCCACACCCTCCGTGGCTCCAGCTCCCGCCGGCAGCCAGAGGCGTCCCTGGAGGGGAAGGGCGCCGGGACCATCGTCCCGTCCCGCCCAAGCCCGGCGTCTCTGGAGAACACGGGCAGGCCCAGGACTGAGGGAAAGAAGGGCACCAACACCCAGCTTCCGGACCCCTTCTTTCCTTTGCTGGGGATTTGTGTGTCTCCCCGTTCTTTCACTTCAAACTACCCAGCGGTGACCCACAGAGCGCAGCCACCTTTTCCCTGGGGCCTCTGCCCGTCCCACCCGGGCGCGACCCCGCGCCACCCCCGCTAGCCGCGCGCCACCCCCGCTGGCCCTGCCTCACAGGGACGGCGACCCGCCCTGCACGGGGCGATACTCACGAAGGGGCCCTTCCGGCCTCTCCTGAAACTAAACGCCATCGGGATCGAGCAGGCGACAGACCTCTACCGCTACCACCACCTCCCGACTACTTTCTCCCCGCTTCGGGCACTTCCCCCGCCTGCTAACAACGGCGCGACGGATTTGCTGCAGCTTTGCGCTCCCCCAATCAGCAAGCGTCTTACTCCCCCCTCCTCCGGCCTTAGCAACCTACCAGTGACGAGGTCCGCCGCGCCGCGCCGTCTCATTGGCTCGCGGGCGGCAGAGCTCTAGCTTCCTATTTGCGGCCGCCGCTGTCAGGCAGGCGCGCGCTCGGAGGTGGGTTGTTCGCCAGGTGGTTGTGAGGCGGTGTCTCTCGTGAGGCGGTGTCTCTCGTGAGGCGGTGTCTCTCGTGAGGCGGTGTCGGGTATTCCTTCCCGGTCAGTCTTCGCTGCGTCCCGCGAGGCCTCCGGAGGACGGAGGCCCGGGACGGAGCTCAGACTCTTCTGGGCAGGCCAGCGGTGGCCCGCGGGCCGCCTTCGGGGCCGTCTCCCCGCTCATCTCCGAGCGGGCCCCAGGTGAGGGCTCGCTGTGGGGCGGGCTGCAGGGTGCGGCTCGGAGCGGTGGTGTTTGCGGTGGGACCGGCTCGTCTTTGACTCTTCTCCTTAAATCGCGCCTTAGCCTTAAAGACTCCCATTTCCCAGTAAAGTCAGGACACCGCATAAAGCTGGCAAACCTGAAAATAATCTCTCCCAGCAGCTACCTTCTAATAATCTGTCTGGAGGCTTCTGCCAGCTGAGGGCGGGAGATGCCTCTGGAGTCAACTTTGTAATTGAAGCAGACTTTCTTCCAGCAAGGGTGGATGAAGGCATAGAAAACGTGTGTGGTGGTTTAGTTGGGGTGGGGTTTTTTGTTTTGGGGTTTTTTTTTGGTCATCTGTGTGTCTTAATTCAGGTGTTTTTCAGAATGACTGGCAAAGTTGAGAGTGGAATTTGCAAGCCAACAACCTGTATTCAGATAAACAGAGTTGCTTACCAATTTTGATATGTTAAACATGACTGTAAGGTACCTTCGGGGAGGATGCAGTGTCTCTACCAGACTATTACATCTTATAAGTTTTAATCATAAAATTAAGTTTGGAACAGGTTTATAAAATGCGTTAATATCCCTTCCACATTTCTTCTAGGGTGTAACTGCTACCGAAGTAGAGATTTAAACGTCTGATGACAACGAAAGCAAGCTTTCCTGTGACAGCAGGATCTGTAGTTGTCCCTTATGGGCATGTGATTGGAAATGAGAAGTGGAGAGGGTCAGAGATAGCCCAAAGGCTACAAGGTACGCACAAACAAATTGGAAGAGGAAAAACAATTCAGACAAAGCATTCCCCTCTATCACCCAGTATTGTTAAGATTGGCTGTAATGTTTTACTCTGTGCTTGTCTGGTCCCGTATTTATGGTACAGTCTATAGCAGGCTGAAAATTCGTATTTGTCTATCATGTATCTACCTTATCAGTTCTGTCACAGTTGCATAGCTGCTGAGCACTGTAGAGAAGAAGCAGAAGTATCTGCTTCTTGGGAACCACAGCAGTGGGGCTATTGGGAATATGCACCTGCACTGAAGTCCCTTGAATTTACATAGAGACTGGGACTGTGCTATCATCTGTTGGCAGAGCAAAGTCAATTTAAGATGATTGTTTCAGAAAAGCGTGTGATGTTTTTTTTCAAGTCCAGAGTTTACTGAGAAGTTATGGCACTTTCAAATCTGTACTTTGAAAGTGCTATTAATTGGCATTCCTAAAGGCATCACACAGTACTTTGGATCGCTTGTACCAGTGTTGCTTAAAGAGAAGAAAGGCTTTTAAAAAATATGAAGTTCATTGTCAAGTTGTTGTCTGAAATACTGGATTCATTACCTGGTGTGCAATAGCTAATCTCACATGCCAGGATAAGACATCGATTATTTATTTCAGAGTTGGTAAGGCTGAGTGCTCAGTGGTTTCCCACAAATCAAGCACACCAAACAGCACTTTCCATGCAGTTTATATGCATGTTTTACAACAGCATTATCGCGTTAGTACCTCCTATCTATATTTGATCGCTTAGTAATTTACATACGATTACACAATCAAGTTATAGCTACTACACATGCTCATGGGAAGGGTCTTTACCTGGGCTAGGGTCGTCTTGACCTACGGATGTGATTTTTAGTATTATGATGAAGGTAGCTTAGCTTAGGACACTCAGAATTTTCACTTTCCTGCCAAGTTGGCAAAACACGTAGATTAGTAGCGTTTTCAAGGTCCGTATGCCCATCTACTCCAGGATGTTTCTCTTCAAGAATGATAACAATACTTGCTTTCTTTGATTAGGAGTTCTTTCTCTGATTCATCCTTGATGGATTCAAAGATAGAATCCTCCTAGTCTGTGAAAACGTACCCACGTCCTCTCAACACTAACTACTATTACTATTGACTATTTCAAGAGCATCCTTTGATAACAAAGTTACTAGGATTACTGACACATTAGGAAGGTTGTGCTATGAAGTAATTATTAGTTTGGGTTTTTTTAACAACTGTTTCTTTTTTATTTTAACAATCTCGCCTTAAGGAAAAATTAAACTCATCTTTGAAGATGGCTTGGGACTTGTGGATTTTCATCTTTCAAACAGAACTTGCATTTTATATATTTCTGAAGCAGATTTGGTTGCAGGGGATGAATTCAAACGAAGATTGGTTCGGTTTAGAAATGTAAGTACTACATAAAGAGAAAAGGAAAAGTTTTCACTTGGTAATTGCTTATTCTATGCTTCTGAAAACATTCTTCTTGTGTTATTTTTAAATTCTAGTGGAGCTAAACTTTTTGTGATAATTTCCACCTGAAAACTGAAAAGGTTATGCAGCCCTGTAATAACACTGTTTTAAACCTCAGTACTGTTGCTGCAACTTCTGTTCTTCCTGTGATTTGCTTTCAGTCAGCTCATACTTGACAGATTTGCTCTCTGTTGCATTGCATCAGCTTGTCATTAATGAGGTCTCTTCTTCTTTTTTCCTTTCAATACAGGCCAGCAGTCTTGGGGGAATTGTAATTGTAGAGAAAACCCAAATAAGTGATCAGTACTTCTTAGCAGTACAAAAGCTTGTGGTGCTAGAACTTGGAATGGTGTTGCTTCCTGTGGCAAATCAAGGAGAAGCTTCTCAACTTATTATTCAGCTAGTAAGTTTCATGTGTTAGTGGATTACCTGTTTTCCCCAAATCATCACTCATTTCAGAAAGAATACCTGGGATCTTAAAGGAACACAACATATTTTGTTGTTTGAATGTAAGGAATAGATATCCTGCAACAGTAATAGGGTAGTGTAGTTCAACAAAAAGAGGGCTCATTTGGGAACAAGTTTAAAAAGTTGAAGAATATGATACTGGATTTTTTTTTTTAATGCGATCCTGCACTGAGATGCCACTCGATAGCATTAGGCAATCCTCATTTAAGTGCTCTGTCAAAACCGACTTGATTTTGCTTTGTCTCAGGCTGGGGAAACTGTGTTCTTATGTTCTTTCTCTTCTCCTTTATCCTTTCTCTGATTGCATCAAAGACTTGACAGAATCATTGTTTTAATTCATGGTTGGTATTAAGCAACTGTTGGTTTCCCAGTGAGACTTTGTGGATCTGCATCAAACCCCTTCATAAGGGTGCACACTTAAGAGGGAGTTTGTTTTTTAAACTTCGAGTGATTGCATTGAACTCTTGAGATGAAAGAGGCTGTTTTAAAAACCAAAAGCAGAGAGAGCTCCAGCAGAGGGCACTCAGTGTCACTTACGGTCTTGTTTTGCTTCAGGTCCGTGAACAGAGCAAGGATCACAATAGTAACCCCTTTCTTCGTAAACAGTGTTCTCAGCTGGCAGAGGCATCAGTGTTTCGAACGGTGCAACAAATTCCAGGAGTTGGGAAAACAAAAGCTCTGCTTTTACTACAACAGTTTGGAAGCATCCACCGGCTTTGTAATGCATCTGTCAAAGAGCTGGAGCTAGTAGTTGGACAAACGGTAGCACAACAAATTTACACTTTTTTATGCTCCTGACATGAATGTGTAGTGCTGCTTTGGAAAACAAAGACTTTTTGTTTCTTTCTTTCTTGTGAATTCTAAAATTTTGGTTTTAATAATCACATATTATGGTAATTTCTATAATCCCGGTAACAACTAGAGGGTGTGGACTAACTGTCTAGCTATATTACTCTGCTGCTGCTTCTTTACAGCTGGTCTGGTCATGTAGATTGAGCTGTGAAAATTACCTTGGAAAGATGGCTGTAAAGTGTCCTGCATCCGTCTTGTACAAAAAACTGGAAGAAAGCTGTCTCTTTTTTCATCATCCACAGAAAAAAAAAATGGAAAAGCAATTTGCTTGCTTACTTTTGTCTTCCAGAAGCAAACACTTTGTTAATACGTGAGTGGTCTTCTCAGTAACTGCAAATGTGAGTTACAGTGCTTTAAAAAAGTGAACATACATTGCTTTACAGTAATAGCTTTCACTATAACTTTTTGGAGTTCCTCTGGAAAGTCCTGCTGGAAAACATCTTTGACTTCACACTAACTTACTTCTCTGGTTCCTTTTTCAGTTCACAGGATGTTATCAAATTTATTCCCTTGTGTCTAATGTCCAAAATCTTGGTTAATTCATGTTGCGCTTTTGAATATAGGTTGGGATGATTATAATAAATTACAATATATTTTGACATATTATTGTTTACAATGTATTAATTCTAATACCAATTATACTATAATATACACTACAAATAAAATAATATGGAAAGTTTTGGTGAAAATTCATAATTCATCCTGTTCTTCCAGTATTAACTTTTTCAGAAGTTAGTTGTAAAGAGGATTGATTTTCCTGACATTTTGCATTTTATTTTAAATTATATTCTTATCCTGTTTAGTAAGGGTAATACTGCCTTTTGCCTGATGTCCGTTAAGGAGGTGTGTGAAAGAAGCTTTTCATACTACTTGGGGTTTGGATCACAGCAGGAAGGCAGTTGAGCAGGATTTTCAACTCCCTTTTGTAAACTAAAGAGAAGGGAATAATAGAACCTTGGCACCTCTGTAACAAATCTCATCCACTGGCTGGTGTGGACAGCAGATAGACCTGTTATTTATATTGTTTTCTTACTTGGAATGAAAATACACTTACGATTTGGGCATAAGTATTAAATTTGCTGAATAATAAACATCAGAATTTCCAGAACTGCAGAACAGGATACTACTTTCTTAACAACTAGGTAATGATTAAGATTTATAAATGTTTGTTTAGATTTTGTTCTGTCTCTCTCATACTTTGTCACTCTGCTGTGGAGACTGGATTTCACATCTAAAGGTATGTGGCTATTGATGTTGTAAGGCAAACACCTTTTTACTACTGCAAACGGCCATCTGCTTAGTGCATTAAATAAAGTTCAGTTAAAGTAGTAAGAATTAGTACTAATGGAGTTATAGGCTGAACTACTAATCTATTGCAAACCTTTATTTTTAGGGCTTTATAGTAGCCCTATACGTCCTTGTGAATAGAAACTTGTTACAAGTATTGCTGTGGTCTGAGCAAGAACGTAACTTGCTGTGAAATTAGTATTTGCCTTAAGTTAGCTATTGGTTCCTTCTTGGCACAGAATGAGTCTTTAGTTAGCTGAGAGAAAATAGTATGTATGTATTTGCATGGCACTTGAGAAGCCCAGATTTTTATTTGAATCGGGGTGTGTGCTTACATAAAAAAAGACACCTGTCCCAACCTTTCCTCAAGGTCTAGCGAGTGTGATGATGGGAATGGAAAGGCAGTTAATCGTGCAGCTAAGGGGGGAAGATATTTGCAGGGAGACTATCATAGTGGGCTAAGAGAAATGAAGAGCAATTATGTGACTTTGCTAAAGATTTCATTGGCTGGATAGTAATTTTAGCCATACGTACAAAGTAAATCTTCTGTATGGAATTTTGTATGGCAGGGTCTCATGTGTCAGTATATGACTGCTGCTGCTTGTGTGTGTAAAAGAAGTGCTACTACAAGTACATATGAAGAATAACTACTAAGGATAGGTGAGTCACAAGTAATTTACAATGTTTTTTAATGTACCCTTTATAGGGAAACTAGAAATAGGTTAACACTCTTTGTAAGGAAGCTAGTTTTAGACTATAATTTATAAGTTCCTGTATTATACAATATAAACTTTTAAGACTGACAGTTTCTTAGATCTTTACAAGCAATGTTATAGAAACATGCAAGAGGTATGCCAGCAGTAAATAGTGAAAACCTGTAAATTATGCTGTATCACCCAAGCTGTAGCAGAATCAAAAAGCTACTACTAAATGGCAGCATCTGATTTTTATTCTTAAACAAGTGTCATCAACATATTTACACCTATTACATAAGAAGCTAAAAATAAATGACAACTTTAAAGTTTACACCAGAAGCAAACCTTCCCCTTATTTTAAGTTTTGAGTATCAAACAGCATATATCTACTCTGTAGATGGCAACATTAACTAACACTACAGTGTTAGCAATTTTCAATTAATTTAAATTTCAGAAAATAGAAGAATCTCAAAGAAATGCTCACACAGTCTTTTTTTTTTGTCTTCTTCCTTAATATATATATATAGCTAATACTTGCTTCTGAATTGTTCCAATGGGAGGAGGAGGATTTTATATCTACTTGGGTTTTTTACTTGGTGTGATAGTAAATATTTTGCCACTTAAGACTCAGAAGCACTCTTCTCTCATATTTTATCTCGATCAATATATTGGAATGTGTCAGTTTTGTGATTTATTCCACAGCTATCAATTTTACCAAGACTAATGCGATACAAGTCCTACGCTAAGTAGGTTAAATAATTTCAAGTTTGGAATAAAGCCTTTTTTAAACAATTGAATCAGCAGACATTTTAAATGTAACTTAGATCAGAAAAAGAGCAGACTAAAAGCCTTTTGTAGTTCAAAAGATCATGTGACTTCTAAGCCTTCTAATTCTCTTCCAGAATTAAATTAACTATTCAGTAGAATACACCTAGTACCCTCAGAAAGAGAATGTCTATGCATAAAAACCACAACCATAGGACAACTGCCCCTTGGCACAAGGCTAGTTTCTCTGAATAATGTTATGGTAACTGTGATTTGTTAAGCTAATTCTTTAAAGTAGTAAGTGATTTATTATTGACTCTAAACTTTTTCAGCAAAATCATCCTTTAATGTGTCCCCTATTGTTTTGCATGCAGCATCGTTTGTAATAAATAACTCCCATCTATCATAGTTATAAAAGATTAGTCATGATACTGTCTTTTGAAATTCCAAAGGAATCCAGTATCATGTAAGCAGTTTTATCATCTACATCTTGTTATTGCATACCTCCCAAAAACTTCATTCTAACCTTCAACTACTTGAAGAGTTTTATAGTTTTTGCTAGCCTCTGACCTTCATAGTGGCTCAATACACAGTAAATGAAGTCAATGGCATTTGTCTGAATTTATACACACGTGTATACATAAAGATAAAATTGATCAATATTTTTTAATATAAATTTTAAAGAAAAATGTCATGTTAACTGATCCTTCTGAAAGATTCAGTACAATGAACTTTCCGTATTCAGAAGCGTGAAGGGAGAAAGCTTCTTCTTAATCTGAGAACTTCCAGCCACAGCTGAAGGAAGGCAGAGGGTACTTGCAGCTTTGTGTCTATTTTTAGTTCCCCAACTTAAAAAAGGCAGTTTCAGTGGGGCTTTCTTGGTCTGATCAATCTTATCCTCCTCCATGGCTAAACAGATTAAAGAGTACGTCTTCTGCATTCCCACAGAATAAGTTGCACTCTTACTGTGCTGTAGGAAAAAGAGTAGCATTGTAAGAATCAGTCACCCAAAATGGGTCAAAATTTGAAGATAACAAAAGATTACTGTGCAAATAGTTTTCCAAGGCAGACTCCAGCAAGCTTTCTGTGCTAATGACATAGTAACTGAACACAAGGCCCTTCAGAGCACTGTGATTCTGGTACTTTGCCCATGTAGACTCAAGGCTATACTATGCAAAGCGTAAAGGGACTTGTGAATCTTTTCCATGGGTTGTGCTATAGTTAGCATTGACTGGCTTCTAGCATAAATATATGATATATACACTAATCTCTCTACAAAGCTTAAGTATGTAGTTCTTGCACAGATCTCTGAAGTGGAGTCTTTTTGCTGTCTTTGGACAGGCTCCATGTTGATTGCAACTATGGCAAGAGCTACTGTAGGACATTCTTCTGGGATACCTGAAAGGCACAGTCTTCTCTGTCTTGTCTTAGCTGCGCCCTGAAGCAGTTTGGTTGTATTCTAGCCTTCTGTTTCCAGTAGCAGCTTGGAACGGCAGGTGTGCAATTCCTTATTTTTCAATAAGGAAAATCAACTTCTTAAAACAAGAAAACCTAACAGCAGTAAGAGCACCTTGATCACTTCTAAGACAATACTTCAGCACCTAAGCTTGCTAGGGAATGGTAGAAGCATGAAGCAGTGGATTTAGCTGAACTACAGGTTCTCTCACACTACAAATAAGTTTAAGTTATTTAAAGTGTAGCATTTTTTAATCTCGTGATCACTTTTCCTTAATCTAAAGCTTCTACAGAAACTTAGTAACTGACTAGACAGTTAATGTCCACCAAAATAAAAAATGCATACATTAATATAAAAGTCACAATCATTTATGTTAATAGTGCATAGAAAATAAGCATGTAGTCTTGGATGTTCGATTTCATTCCACTGTTGTTTCATTGTGGCTTTTCCAGTGCTGAACAGGGTAATATTTTCATCCTCTGGGACAATTGAGGGAAAAACAAAATATGCCCTTGAATTTATAATGCAATTAATCTAAGTGGCTCCACTACAAAAAAAAAAAAACAAGACCCAGCCATTTTTATGCACACAGACTGTACTTTAGCTTGCTAAGTCATAATGATTTAAACAGACTGCTTAAAACTGAACACGTGCCTGAATGCTTTATATATTCACTGGTGGGGTGGGATATCTGACTACATGAAAGTAAACATTAATCAGGGACTGAAGCCAGGAAAGTAAAAAAAACCCTCACATATCCAATCTGCAAAACATATTTGCCTCATTACATACCATAGATGCTGCTGTATCCTGGCAACTGATAACCTCAATCTCAATGGGCTGCTCTCCCACACTTTTGAATTTTTCCAGCACCTCATTCACTCCAAGCCACTTGCAATCCACACCCCCAGCTGAAACAACGTAGTCACCTTCTTTTAGGCCCATCAACTGTCAAAAAATTTTGCACGGGTTATTATGTGGAATTATGAGATGTGTAAAATGTTTTGTCATCATGGTATCTGCCCTAAAGGCATTTCCCTCTTAGATGCTATAAAACCATTGTCTAGCCAGACATGTGGAACTAAAGTGTATCTGTAATACAGAAACATGCAACATTTTCAAGTACACAAATTACCTATTTGAGTTACCATTGATAAACGCGATTCTGGCATACTCAAATGTTGGCTGTTTTTATGTCCTTTTCACTTTTCTCCTTAAGTAAGTGAAACCCATTTTTTGCTACCCTATCATCCCCCACGAGGTACTTTATCCAGTTTTTACTTCTGTTTGTTCTGTATTTTTATTTGTGCTTCTGTGGTTGCTTCTGCCTTTCCTATAGCTGATCACTGCATGCTGCTTTATCCTTTCGGGGTTTTTCCCCAAAAGAACAACATATTAGAAGCCAATAGTATGTTCTTTCCCCTCTTTTTTCCTTGGGCACATGGTACCTTGCCTTCCCTTCCTGATCCTCATCCTCATTGTTGTTGCTACTTTCTAAAGCCTTTACCCTTTCTAACTTAACGAGATGGGGAATAACATTTGCTTTTATTATTTCAGACTTTTTATCTATTAAGTGTGAACAGAGGAGGAAATCAACTCTAGTTTAATCTGATGTCAGGGATTTGGATGCTCTAATATCTAAGGTGTATATAGCACTGAAAATGTGTTCAGGTTATATGAACTGACTATACTGATGTACAGTAGAACTCAATAAATACTCCATACACCAGAATGAACACGCTAAAGTTACATTTAAAAAGATTGTAATACTAGAATCTGGAGATAAATTGTTAATATTGCACCAATGTACTTACTGCTGCAGAACAAGCTGGATCAAGACAATAAATCTGTACTGGTGAACCTCCTTTAAGACTGAATCCTAGCTCTCCTGCTTCATGGTGGATGCGAATGGTACGTGGAGCCGTCCATCTCTGCTTGGCTGAGAACACTGTCAGTGGGCCCTGGAGGTAACATAGCAGCAGGCACATTATGGTTTACTGGCATGCGTAAATATGCGCTTCTATTTTTTTAAGTTATAATGCTTTAAACTCATCTTATGTAGATTTTACTCAGGTTAAATTCCAGCTACTTCCATTGAAATGGAACAGTGAGATTTATCCCACAAGTTTAAGATGGCCCCTGAAATGCTCAGCCCTACTTCATGACTGTTCAGGTGACGCTTCAAACAGAGTGGGATGAGAGCAACTGCCAAGTTGTTCTGAGATCTGTTAAGGTGTGCAGAATCTTTTGGCTGCAGCAGTCTCTAAGGTCCTATATTAGTCCATTTTGGAGGAGATAAACTGATTCATGAAATGTCGCATATTCTGCTCCTAACCGCAACGCCCACTCATACACACAGAGCCACCTGAAAGGCTGGCTTTGTAGCGTGCAACATTACACATTCTGCATGCCCATCTCCAAGTACTACATGTTTCTCCCCACCTTTAAGCTGTATGCAATTATCCATTGAAACTTCATGGGACTTTTATGAAGGTTATCAAGAATGAATGTTGTGCAAAGCCATATACAAATGGCAATTTTATTCTTTGCTAGTCTCAAGCTGACTTACACCTCTGAAGCTGAGTGTGATCTGTCCAGTGACTGCTGAAAAAACCCAGTTACTACAGGATCACTTTTTTCAGGCTAAAATACTTGTGCCCCTTCCCTCATGTAAGAGTGAATTTATATTTGCTAGCAAAATGAACAGCGGTTGGTTGGCATTAGCATGTTACGTACCAGCCTGTGAAAGAAGTCTTTAACTTTCACCTTGGAAAACTGGGGAGCAATTGTTTCTATTTTATGCTCCGTTTTAGCTAAAACAAAAAGAAAAACAATAATTTCCTCTCAAGTATTAGTTAAAAGACATACAAATTTATTTTTCTCACATTCCAAGCTAGACACACAAATGTATTTTTCTTGTGTTCTAAGCTAGACAGAAATTCCTCCTAAATTCTTTCCAGGCTGTAGAAAAACTCAATATTGTGGAAATTTGTAAGACATATCTGAATAGCCTTAAAAATATCTTCAGAGCTCATAGTATCAATACAGAAAACTTAAGACAATCCATCCAAAGAAAACTACGCTATTCTCCTCTTTAATTTATTTTTCTTTGAGAAATATTTAAAATCAGTGCTCATTCTCTCCCACTGCTTCCAAAGAGGAAGGAGTTGGATGTGCTGGACTAAGGTAGGAAGAAGCAATACCAGTCAAATTGAGTTAACAACTTAGACCAGTATAAGAGTTGTGCTACAAGAAACAGTTATTAGTTTTCCCCTGTACTTTTAGCTTTTAAAGTTTCCCCATTTTTTTTAGCTCACAAGGTAAGTCACAAAAACAAGCTGAATTCTAAATAATAACCATTGTTATCTATCTACTCCAGAAAATGATGCCGCCAGAAACAGAAACACTGTAAAGCAGCTGTAACAAAATTCATTTATATGTGACTGAGGAAACATGTAAGGAATCTGAACTCAAATGTACAGTGTGTAACTTGTACATTATTTGTATTAGGTACGGATGCGTATTATATATGTATACACATATATAAAATATAGGCATATCCCCATGAAAGCATATGCATGTATGGTTAGATACCCTTTATTTCTAGCTGTGTATACTTACGAAGGATATCTGGAGCCTGGATTAGACTGAGAAAGTCGTCTTCCTTCTCTTGCTGAGCGTATTTGAGAAGTGAGCGCTTATGTGCAGCTGTCAGAACCTCCTGAAGGACATCAATGTTTCGAAGCTTTTTGCACAGACCACAGACTCTTAGAGCTTCTTCATGGTAAACAATAGCTTTGTGTAAATGTGCTTTCCCTGGGAAAAAAAATACAAACTGTTGGTTGTCCTCCACAGACAATAAATACAAGGTAATTTTGAAATTGTGTCTTGTAGCTGGGTAAAACTGGCAGTTACCTAATTGTTTTCTCTGAACTTTGTCCTTTAAAACAGTAAGAACCATCAGTCCTTCAGGCATGTGGTCGTACAATTGGGACAAGGCTTTCTCCTGCTGATCTTCATCATCACCAGTCTGCACTATAATAATTGATACAGAACATTAACCATTAGACATCTCTTGGGGCTCTGTTCCTTTAGGTCTACTGTTGCGTAGTTATTACTTCCTTCTCTCCATATGCAGTCAAATATTTTTACACACATATATTGATGGGAATTTCAAGTTTTTAGGACTTTTATCAGTTTTATCATCTGCAGTAGGCAAGTTATACTTCTATGCCAGAACATCTAGACAAGAATTGAACAATTTAGTAGCATGTAACAGATGCAATATTTCTTTTGTTTCTGCAAAAGTTAGTCTACTGAACTTCCACATTCTTCTGTAAAGGACAAAAAAGCATGGCCTCATATCCGAATGAGAAAATGGCCACAAATTAACACACATTGAACCCCAAATTTCCTGGCTCCTAGCCTTATTCATAGACCAAATTATAACTGTTTATGTGTTTATTATTGTTATTTATATGAATATATAGAAAATGTATGATTCTTACATTCATGGTCACACAGAATGGTGGCAATGAAGTAATGTGCCAGAGCTTTGTAATGGTCTGACTTTATTTGTGCCAGTTTAGACCAGGAATAAGGGATATTCTCCTTCACTGGTTCCTGATTCATTGCAGTGTTAACCAGCATGTAAACCTCTCCCACCTAAAATAAAGCACAGAATTGAAGCACAAGAATTTAACATTAGTTATTAGGAGCTCAAGTAAGAAAGAGATATTATATTTGGCCTTAAGGTAATTTCATGTGCATCACATCAAGGGCGGGGGGGGGGAGATGGTGAGAAAGGTTTGGAAATATGTTTTGACAAAATTTGAAATTCCATCTCTGATTTTTCCCTTACAAGAAAAGTAAATAATTTTTTTACGAGAACAGATGAACTCAGTCAATCTATATGGCTTGAGTGTTCAATAAAAACACCATATGATAAACAGTTTTTAATTTACAAATACATCTCATTGGGTTAATTCAGCTGAGAAAAAGGGTGAAGCATATTACTTACACAGTAGGTTTGTGCTTCACTTCTGAAACTGTGGAGTCATATCTAGCCTTAAGTTTGTGTGGTCTGTTTAAAACTGGGCTAATATCCTGCATGCAGGGGAAATAAAATAGCTTTTCAAGCAGTGAATGCTGCTTCAATGGATCAAACTACTCCACCTGACAGAATCCAAAAACCTTTCCCCTACAGCTGATCAACCTACAGATAAGTCAGGGTAACTTGACAGGATTGGTAGGAAAGGCTTTGCCCATTTATCCAGTATGGAACCAATTCTAGATCTGCTACTCCAAAATGGCTCAGAAAGCACGTTCGTAATTCTTGGCATACCCAATTTTTGATGTCAACAACCTCAATCAAGTATGAACGCTACCTTCTGGGGCACAGCCTACCTCCCCATTTTTCAGACAAGTCCCAGACAGCTCTGCAGCTACCAATCTGACTCTGCTCATCAGAGTCCTTCCCCCAGTTACAATTTAGTTATCTTTTGGACTTAAGCCTTTTAAGTTCACGTAACCTCCAGCTGCTGGGAAGTAACAGACAAGCTGTGTTCAATACTTAACCGAGAATGACACAAACAAACCTGTCCTTTTGTATGCTGTTTGTGGACAAGATCGGTACTGTTTGAAACAGCAATATGATCACTAGCTTGTAAAAAACCTTCAGCAAGTTCACTGCCCAAGTGTTCCAGCATGTTTCTATTAAATTTTATGAATTAAAAAAATAAATCATTACAGTTCTAAACTAATGATATTTAAATTGCAGCTATTCGTGTTTTAATCTTCTGAAAGGTTGTGATTCTTATTGTAGCTTGTGAGCTATCCCTTGTTACTTTTGGTTTTCAGTAACGGTTGTTAACATTTAGGTTTAATAAATTCCCTTAGTATTACTAGAAGCTGTACCTAGTAACACAGCACTGTAAACAGTTATTTTAAAGACTAAATATTAAGTCTCACATTTTACCTTGGCAACTTCCTGTGTCATTTTCACTAGTGTGAAAAACTCATTGCGTATTCCAGGAAGACCAATCTGCTCAAAAACACACTCTTGGGCTTGTGCAAGCATCATTTTTACTAGTACGTTCAGCATAGCCGGGCTCATATCGTAACTTGGTGTGTGAGTAAAGGTCTCCTTTAAGTAGCTTAGGACTCCTGAAATTACAAAATGGTTTTGTCAGCATTACAAAGAGAGAAACAAGTGAACTTAATTCTAGCATGTGCCATAATAATTCAGATTGAAAGCATACTTTCTAGTATTGCACTACAGCAATCTGAAGGGATTCTTAGTGCACGTGAAATTAAAATTAAAAAAAAAGATGTTTTGCTTTTGCATTCCCATCAAAACATCTCCAGGCACAGTTCTCAAAATTACAATTCAGAGGAGCAACAGAAGCTGCAAGTTTTGAGGGCAATACCTTCAGATTTGCTTATAATGGTTCTTGTGCGTGCCCATAAAGCTGTGCTGAACTGAATGTGACTTGTATATGGGAGTGGTAGGCTAGGGCTTGTACCCAGGACAAGAAAGAAAAAGAAATCTACACAGCTATAAGGAGGTGACAGTAGAACCCTTGGATGGAGGGAAAAAACACAAACATATTAACTTAACTCATTATCAATCTCCTTTTGAGATGCTGCTAAATGCATTGCGTGTCCCAATGGAAGCTCAGTTCCATAGAATCATAGAATTGTTGAGGTCGGAAGGGACCTTTAAGATCATCGAGTCCAACCATTAACCTTAACCTGACAAAACCACTCCTAAACCATATCCCCAAGTACCACGTCTGCCCTTTTTTTAAACACCTCCAGGGGTGGCGAATCCACCACCTCCCTGGGCAGCCTATTCCAATGCTGGAGAACCCTTTCAGTGAAAAAACTTTTCCTAATATCCAACCTAAACCTCCCCTGGCTTAACCTGAACCCATTTCCTCTCATCCTATCACCTGTCACCAGGGAGAAGAGGTCAGTCCCCATCTCTCTACACCCTCCTTGCAGGTAGTTGTAGAGAGTGATAAGGTCTCCCCTCAGCCTCCTCTTCTCCAGGCTGAACAGCCCCAGTTCCCTCAGCCGTTCCTCATCAGACTTGTCCCCCAGACCCCTCACCAGTTCCCTGTAAGTAAACTAGAACAGCATATTTAATAGGGTAAAATTAGATTCTGCTCTAGACATCTGGTTCCACCAACATATTAATCATTTCTATCCTTTATCAAATTAAAAACAAACACTAACTGTAGTGTAAATATTAAGTAACAGTTTCATGGATGGAAGCGTAACCTTCAGCATGCACGTCATCCGACTGGTTTAGTGAGTTCTACTGGCCCGCTAAAAGTGTAAGGATAAGACCTCTGCTTTTTAAGTGTCCCAGCTTCTGTAATCTTACTTCTTGCCACTACATTTGGTTCTGGCCATGTTGTGCTGTATTTTCCTGCTACCAGTTCCTGAGATGTTTCATTTTCTGTATTACCCTTGTTATCTTTTAACTTATTAATATGCCCTTACACAAATTTGAATTATGGCCATCTCTGCCTTTTTGCACCAAAAAAACCAAGCCCAAACTTGCCAGGCACATCCCAAATACTGACGGAGTGCCCTACTGAAAGGAACTGAAAGTACGGGGGTGGTGTGGGTGAGGAATTTTATTTTTTATTTTTCATTCTCAATATATTTCTGCTTATAAGAATAGTAAGAATATACACACTGAGAGCTTTGTTGAGGATAAACTCTGCAACATTTTTCGTTCAGCACAGAGAAACAGTTAATGCATGTTCTATATCATGTCTCTACCAACGTAATGAACAGTGTTACGGAGCCATGCACAGGTACAATGAAATGCCTCCTGAGCACGTTGCTTTGGGGCCCTGCAAAGGTACTGTGGTAGCAAATGATGCATTTCAGTTTGTGAATTAACTCTGTTCTGCAAATACATTGAAGTGAAAAGCAGTGATTTTTTTTATTTGCAAAATGGGAGGAGCAGCAGCAAAATGGAGAAGTTTCTCAAGTACTGAAATTTCTTTTACATGAAATACAAAGGTTGAAAAACAATTTATTTAATAAATGCATGAAGAAAGATGATCAAATTTTTTTGATAGCTGTGTATAAAAAGAGGGGGTTTACGACAATTCAACTCTGTGGTCCATGGTTTGTAGCTGATAAAGCTACCCATACAGCAGAAACCAATAGCCACAGATTGTTAGTGCAGAAATAAATCTTACAGTACCTATTTAATTACATAAGTCATGTCTTTAAGCATTTGGTGTAGCACAGATAACATTTACAAAACATTAGAAAATCTACTTGGAAAAAAAACAAAACAAAAGCTGCTATAACATGCTAGTTCAAGGGATACGATTCCCTTTATTAGAATTGGTATTTTTCTTCTCTTGGGACAGAGATTGATTGAGTATTTTTAACCTGTTTGCCTTTGGAATCTATGGAAAATATGTAGTCAATTTCCAGTGAATTGCAAATTTCACCAGAAAACACAGTAAGGTTAATTTTGAAGAGACCATGTGGGAAACTAGGTTTTAAGCCCTTTATCAACCCTTTAAATTGTTTCTTGTACAGACTCTACACCAATGTAATATCACTGAGGTAAAAGCAGCTATGTTGGTGAAACAATGAAAGAACGATGAAGCAGT
The DNA here is from genome assembly GCA_013398815.1 of Ibidorhyncha struthersii. NCBI lineage: Eukaryota > Metazoa > Chordata > Aves > Charadriiformes > Charadriidae > Ibidorhyncha > Ibidorhyncha struthersii. Next base: position 202,017 of record VZSZ01008851.1, read on the forward strand.
AAACGTTAGGGCTATTACTTAGACCTTTGAACTGCAGTTCATTAATCGTTAACCACAGCATTCGCTGTCTTTATCTGCACGTTCAGAATATAGTTCCAGGTTTTGAATTAAAGCTTCATCTCAGCTCTTCACTAGACTTCTTGAATTTCCCTGTTCCTCCTTTTTTGGTGTAATAGTCAGTGGGAAATGCAGAAATCTGCAGGATGTCAGGATGAGATTTGGAACATTTGCATAGACACTTTCCCAATATTTTTAAATTTGTACCTGCAGCTCTCTGGAAAGCATCAACAGCATTTTCAAGTCCAGCCTGGGTCTGACGATTGCATCTTGTTCCAATCTGGGTGTATAGGGCTCCAATGTTGAATAAAATACTAGCTTTTTCAAGCAACAGGTTCTGCTGACACACCGGGACACCCGTGAAGGAATCATACCTTGGGAAAAAAATGTTAGAACAAGTGTTAAGAGTAGCAGAGTCCATTGAAATAACAGATTTTTTCAATCTGTTTTTCCAAAAGAGCAGTGGAATTCTTAATAATTGTTCCGCTACAGTGAAAATGAAGGTGAATAGAAATACCATTACGTACTGCAAGGACAATTTAAGTGCTGCAAGCCACAGAACGGCTTTATTTGAGGCTTAGTTTTCAGCACGTTTTACAGCAGTGCCTCCCTAAGCATAGTATATCCAATTCAAAAGTGCCTATAAAACATCACAAAGGCTGAGAGTACACTGGGGAAGTATCCATACGTGCTGCTATGTTCTCATACTTAGATGGTGTCAAAGATCAACTGTTGGCATGGTCAGATCCCCTATAGCTTGTATTTCAAAATTTCTTCTTGCAGTTATGACTAGAAATTTAACAGTTCCTCTTGGCTGCATGGTAGTCATCTTTTTTCATCACAAAAAATCTGAATTCAGAGACAAACTTTGCACATAGATGTAATAAACGCTCCACTGTAATAAATTAAGTCACTCCTCCTCTCTTCTGGCCCAAATCGTTGTCTTATCAAATTGAAGGAGGGGAATTAAGGTCTGACCTGTTCCCCATCTGCTTCGTGCACCAAGGTTCAGAGTCCAGGAAACAGCTGCAGGTATCCAAAATAAAGATTATTTTCTCTCTTTTGTGCTAACCTGTAGCCCAAACCATAATCTGGCCAATGGCTTTCACTCTGAGCATGAAAAGTGTGTATTGTATTCAGGTTTACTCTTAACACTAAAAAAAA